>JALMGJ010000026.1:8693275-9230775 GCA_023362775.1 Charina bottae | reverse complement strand
ACTTCGAGTTTGCAGTTTTCAAGGCTGATCTGCAGCCATAAGAGCTAGAATTCACTGCTACAAAAAGGTGCAAAAGTTGGTATGTCAGGATTCCTTTCTTTTTCAAAAAAAAAAAAATGGGGAGGGCAGCACAGCAGAATTGCAGACCTCCTTTCCCCCTCCCGGTCAGGATGACAGAGAAATTCCCTAAACCTACAATTTTTTCTCAATGCCGGGATACCCCCAATTGCTGTGTCTATTCCTGCATGCAAGCCTGGCTTACAAGCTGCCCCGAGTCACAGTGGGATTTGTGGGGGCTTAACCTGCTGTGTAAACCCTGTTCTGGGACTTGGGAAACTTTGTCTTACGGATTCATGTGAACGGTGCACTAGAAGTAGTGGTGTGGGTTGAATCAATGAACCGTAGATACATGGAACTCGAGCAGTGTTGGGTCGGGGGCAGCCCTGGAGCAGCAGCGCAGAAGCGGGAAGGGGGACTGTGGGTGGGCATCGCCTCTCCTTTGCCCTCACCCTCTTTTCTCCTCTCCCCCGCCTTTAGCGGATGCTTTGGCTGCAGCAGAAGGGCCCTTGCAAGCGGCTCCAGCCATCCCCCCCAACCACTACGATTCCCCCAAAAACAGCCACATCCCCAGTCACTACGACGTGCCCCCGGTCCGGCACTACCCACCCTCGCCTCCCCTCCGAAGACAAGCCCGGTGAGGCCTCCGCTGCGCGCCGCTGCCTCTCCCACACCATCTTCGCAGGGAAGGGCTCGGAGCCAGGATGACCGGTGCATCTAACTTTGGCCCCAATTAACAATGGACGGTGGGACAGCCTCCGTGAAGAGAAGAGACCGCGGACGGACGTGACTCGGTGTTGAGGAGTGAGCAAACTCTCCGCCTCGCCTCTGGGCCTCTGTCCTTCCCCGCCCCACCCCACTCATTGCAGAGAGGAAGTGCTTGTTGTCCCAGAAAAAGCGGCAAGCAGCAGGGTTGGACATCCCAGGAAGACGGTCCCCCAGTTCGAGATCTCCTTGAGGCCTGCGGATTCCTTCTGGCAAAGCAGAACGGATGGATTTGGGGCTGGTGAGCTCGCTTTGGGAACTTTTCTCCGAGGCTGAACATCCAGCCATTTGCATTCGGCGAACGAGGAGGCTGGCTCTCCCCTCCACCCTGTCATGGCACCACCCAGCGTGGCCTCCAGGCTCCCCTCTAGAGCCTTTGTGCCGGTGATAAAAGTTCTCAGCTTCCAGACTTTCTTCAGGGAGAAGGGCCACTTGGCAGGCAAAGCTTCAGACCGTTTGGACTAGATTGCTGGGGTGCTGTTTTGAAGCCTGCGTTAGGGAGGGGTGCCAGAAGAGGGAGCAAAGCCATTTCCGGGAAAAGAGGAAGCCACTTAAGGGAAGGGGCTGCAGCCATGACTGGGTGCTGAAGCTGGAATTCAGCCCCAGCTGGAAAGGCTCCGTCGCCCCCCACCACTTCTCCCATTCCTGATGGTTTTGCTCGTTTCCAACTCCCCTTTTTGGCCAAAGAAAACCACTTTGGGGGCAGAGTTCAGCCAGGAGGAGCCCCCGTCGCTTCGCCGGCCAAAGAGGACACCCAGGAACTGGGTTCAGCAGAGCGGATGGAAGGAGGCTGTCGGGGAGCTGAGGGCAGCTGCTGCTGTTCTGGGCCTCTCCAGCAGCTTAATAAAATTGTTTGGGTGTTTTTTACTTCTCTGCCTTGCTTCTGGAAACAGCCCCCCACCCCACCCCCAGCTGGAGCTGCCCTAGAGCCTTGCAGCCTGGAAGAAAGAGAGCCCGGCTGGCTGCTGGTCCTGAGATAACGTTGCACATGCCCCAGGTTTCATGCCCAGATGCCAGTCAGGCTCTGCCCACCCAGAGAGACGCCCCTGCTCCCATCTTTCAAGAAACGGGTGATAAAGCAGTTCCTCTTAAAAGTTTCCCCAGCTCCCACTTGCTTTCGGGGCGTCCTTCGCCACTGGGCCGGCAGTCCAGGACACATCCCCCTGACCGGCAGGGTGTCCGACCCTCCGTGCTGCCGGGCTGGCCGAGCCTCAGAGGCGTGGCTTCCTGCTGGACGAGCAAGAGTTTGTGGGCTGGCCGGGGCCGAGAACGAGCCGGGGGCTGCTGCCGCAGGGGACCAGGGCTGGGGCCGCTGGCTTCGGCTCTTCCTCCTCCTCCGCCTCCTCCAGCAGCTTGTCTGTCTCGAGGTCCAGAGCACCCCCTGAGCTGCTGCGCTTGTTCTCCAGGCTGTAGAAGAAGGCGTGAGCGCGGAAGCTGGTGCTCATGTCATCCTTGATGCTCTCCAGAATCTGGACAAAGGACGGGCGCAGACGCGGGTTTTGCTGCCAGCACCGAGTCATGAGGTCGCGCCTGGGGAGGGGGAGAAGAAGCGAAGCCGCTAGGCAGGGAATGGGGGCCGCGCAGTGCCGGGCTTCGGCCTTCTCACGCAGCTCGCAATTCAGCCAGGGAAGTGCAATCCTTTAAGGCCAAGTCCGTTGTGTGCAGGACTCGCACTCCAGAGAGGAGAGGGGGCAGCCCCATCCAGGACACAGCCCCCTGACGGGCAGGGTGTCCGACCCTCCATGCTGCCGGGCTGGCCCAAGTTGGGCAGAAGGCGAGCATTGCTCCACTAGGAAGCAGCTACTTGCTGCCCTTGGCTGAGCTGGTGAAGCTAAGTGGGTTTGGGCCAGATAGCCGTGGGATGGGAGACCACCAGGGTCGGGTGGGAAGTCGAGGCAGCACGGAGACGTGCTCAGGAAGGGGCCGCGCTTAGCTCAGGGAGACCACGGAAACAATTCCGCTGTCTCTCTGAGCAGCTGAGGGGGAGAGCGGGAGGGGAAAGGCTGCTGAAACAGGGCCCAGCCCACCTCCACCTTTCCGGGAGCCACTCACAGCTTGTCGGGACAGTCCTCGGGCTTCTCCAGGACCCCGTTGTCCATCACAAAGTGCAGCACCTGCTCGTTGGACATGCCTTGGTACGGCTGCTCCGCCAGGGTGGCGATTTCCCACAGCACCACGCCAAAGGACCTGGAACAGAGTGGCCTGAGAGGGCTGTTCCACGCCCCCAGCCCGGGGCTCCCACGGCCCCCCTCCCCACCTGGGTTTCTCTCCTCTGGCTGCAGGGGCTTGGCAAAGGCCAGCCCTGCGTAGGGTCTCCTCCCGAGGGCACAACCGAGGGCACCGTCTGCCCTTTGGGCTGCAAAATGCCCCGGAGCACCTGCACCCCCTGGGGAACAGTGCTGACTTTAAAAAGCCACGTCACAATGTCCCACCTCTTCTGCTCCCACGGGCTCACCAGATGTCCGACTGAGTATTGAAGATCCCATCCTTCAGGGCTTGCGGAGACATCCACCGGACCGGCAGCAAGCCTTTCCCCCCTTTGCGGTAATAGTCTGTCTCGTAGATGTCCCTGGTCATCCCAAAATCTTTGGAAAGGAAGAAAACCACTGAGAGGGGCTAAACGTGAGCAGAGCTGTTCCTGTACCCATGGAGGTTGGCGATCTAAGGACCAAGGCTTCTCCAAGCGCCCAAGCCACCCCAGGCTTCCATGGGGAGCCACTGCCCCTCCCCCAAACGTGCCCAGCCTCAGCCTCAGCCTCAGCCCCACCTCCAATCTTCACTGTGAAGCTCTCGGACACCATGCAATTGCGGGCTGCAAGGTCCCGGTGGACAAACTTCTTGGCGTTGAGGTAGGCCATGCCGTCGGCGATCTCTCCAGCCATCTGGATCATGTCCTTCAGCGAAGGGGGAGGCAAACCGGGGTTATTCTATGAGAAGAGGTAACAAGGGAGTCAAAACAGGGAACTGCGATCTTGGGGGAATTGTCGAGCCTTGGGGAGCACATTGTGGAGGCGAAGGCCGGTGCGGCCAGGTACCACACAGACATATCCCTGGGGGATCTCTACCAGACTGATGGCAGCCTGGCACCCAGTCTGACTTCCCCAGTGGCGTCTGTGAGTGGAGGATTGCTAGGAAAGCATATCAACTCAAGGGCCCAGAGCATAACACACTCTATTTTTTGCTGTTGGAAAGGCACAGTTGATTGAAGCCAGACTCAAAAAGGAAGTGTGGTGACGAAGGTCAGATTCCCAGTCTTTCCAATCTCCTGGTATCGCTTTGAAATCAATGCCAAAAATGAGGAGCCTTTTGCTTTGCACCAGATAGTCTCCGGTGATTCAGTCGAGGTTGCTTTGCCTGCAATTGAGCCTGAACATGTGGGAAAAGACCCACCTCGGCTTCCGGCCTGAGTGAGCGGAGGTAGCTTTTCAAGTCCCCCCTCGTCATCAGCTCCATGATGACCACGGCCGGCTGGCCTTGGGACACCACCCCAAGGAGGCGAACCTGGAGGCCCGGAAGACAGAGGAGAGCGTTTGGCAAGCATTTCAGGATCCCTACCACGCGCAGCCCCAGCAGTTTCCATGCCTAACCGGTCTGGCTTGTGAAAAAGCTAGCGGGCTTGGACCTGGTGACCGCCAAGATGGGGGAATCACCAGGGAATCTCTGGACTGGGAAGTTAAACATCCATCCTGGAAAAGGACAACGATGTCCCTTTCCATACTGTTGGCGAGATGTTCGTGTCCACAAAGTCCAGAGGCGAGAGTGCGTTGAACTTCCTTTGAATGCGTGCACCCTGATGGACATCCCGTGCTGATATCCGCCAGAAAGTGGGCAGGCTAAAGGGAGCTCAGCCGGGCCTTTTCTGGCCCCCAACCCCCTTGCAGACCTTACCAACCACCTTTTGGGACGACTCCCCCCCCCCTTCTTCCTGGCAGGAAAAACTCGCCCCTTTGCCCCAGACGTGTCTCCCTTACCACGTGGTGGCAGCGAAAGGCTTTCATGACGGAGGCCTCGTTCAGGAACTCGATTCGCTCCCGTATGGAGGCCAGCTCGTTGACGGTCTTCAGCGCCACCCGGGTCTCCTCACCCTCCCGCTCCAAGTCCTTGGCACTCCCCTCGTAGACCATCCCGAAAGACCCCTGGCCCAGCTCTTGCAGGATCGTGATCCGTTCCCGGGGCACCTCCCACTCATCGGGGACGTACACTGAGAGGGAGAAAGGCAGAGACATTTGCCAAAGCCCCGTTCAGAAGATCCCGGGGTTGCTTGCATGGCGGCCCAAGCAACCCACGGCCACCGTGCTGCTGGGCCTCCCTCCCTGCCTCTTCCTTGGGCTGGCACTCACTGTTAGAGGCACTGAAGTATTCAGGGTTGACCGAGGCATACAGCGTGCCACTGGGGTATCCTTCGGCGCTCCTGGAACACAAGGGTCATGTAGAAAAGTTCAGGGCAGGGGGGCACTTTGCGTTTTTCGGGTGCTTCTGCATCCCATGTGACAGCCCTGATAAGGGGACGCCTCTGATCAGAAGCAGCAATTCACGGGCACGATTCCCCAGAAATTGCGCCCTTTGAAAGGGCCGATCCTGCTTTTGCACTTGGCTTCCCGCCACTCACCCCTTTGGGAAAGTGACGTGCCTTGTGGAAACAGCAGCAGAGAGAGCAGCCCCCCCCCAGCCCCTAATTTTAACCCAGCCCACCTTTTTAGCCATTGGGCCCCATATCCCAGGCAACCTGCTCCCCGAAGCTCACCTTTTCTTGTTGTACAAGAAAACGAAGACGGCCAGACACGTGATCCCAACCATCAGCACAACCGGGGTGAGCGTCAAGAACACGTAAAAATTTCCGGGTTCCTCTTCCTCTACTTGGAAAGGGGGTGGGGGGGTTGTAAAGGAGGAAGGGGGAGAGAAATGCAATTATCGCACCCCGACTGACCAAAGGGAAGCACGAATGAACACCAACCACTTTAACCGTGGGAACTTTTGCTTTTTCACAGAAAGACAAGATTATGTGTGATTTCCCACCCTCTGCAGTTGCGTTCTCCTCCCCTCTTCATCTAATAATCTATTTATGCAATATTTTCTTCTGCTCCCCTTCACTGGGCCAAATAAACCTTTTGCCCTGTTGTTACTTTTCCCTCTGTTTGACAACATACTTCCAGCCGCCTTGTCAGACAAGTTTCCAGGAAGTCATAACTCTTTGGCCAGTCTTTGGTCTGTTGCTAATGTCATGGAAACAAAGTGGAAGACTTTCTGTCCTTCCCTGGGGGGGGTCTTTTGAGGGGGCGCTTAAAAGATGTCGAACAATTATTTGTGCTTAAACCTTTTTTTCACTATGTTCTATTACGTTTACAAATGGCTCACAATTATTTTCGAAAGTAAAAGCACTACAGAATTTAATACTAAGCCTTACCTTTCTCTTATGTACATTCCTACAGCTAGCTAGCTAGTTTGTTGATGCTCAAGGACCCTGTTCTCCAACCTGGCCAATTCCTAGATGTCTGGACTTAAATTCCCAGCATTCTCAGCAATGGCCAATCTGGCCAGGGAATTCTGGGAGCTGAAGCCCACTTAGGCAGGCTGCTCTGAGCGCTGTTCTCACAAGAGAAGAGGCAGCTTTAAGCAAATGCAAGAATGAATAAACATCCTAGCATCTTCTCACTTTGACCCTGCAGTTGTTGGTAAACTACGACCCCTGGCATCCCTCCGTGGGGCTGCTGGGTTCACGAGACCTGGGGGAGGAACCATCTCGTGCCCCTTTACCGGCACAAGGTCTTCCAGGAGGAAGAGCGACTCAAGAAAAGCCAGCTGGCCATGCAACCCACCTCCTCCGAGAATGTAGAACTTCATCAGGCTGGTCCAGGAACCATTTCCTGCCAGTGAGGTGGCTCGAACCTTAGCGGAGTAATTTCCTGGCTGCAGGAGGGCGAGATGGTAGCCCCCGTACTGGGCATAGCGATGGCGGGAGACGCAGACCACAGAGATGACTTTCTGCAAGGAAGCAGAGCTGCTTCGTAGCTGGTCAGAGTTGCCCAGGAGGCATCCGCCAGGTGCCAGGCTGCGGCTCTGAGTTGCCACCGCCTCGGCCAGGGCTAAGTGTTCTGGAGGCGGGATCCACCGGGCTGAGGGATGGCAGGGCGAGCTGCTCACGGGGAGCAACACCCAGGAGCTGTCTGGGCCTTAGCTTCCCCCGACCACCAGTCCTCACCTCGCTCTCCCGGCTGTACTTGATCTCATACTTCAGGATGAGGCCATTGGGGTTCTTCGGCTCCTGCCACCGAAGGAGGACGCTGTTCTTGCTGGCCGGCTCCCAGGTCATGTTTCCTGGGATGTTGTCGGCTTGAGCTGGCCAGGAGAAGGGCGAAGGCGGGTGGGCAAAGGTTAGAAAGGTGGAGGGGCATCTTTGGGCCAGCAACTGGAGCCTTCCCACAATCCCTTTGCTGGGAAGAGATGGGAGTAGGCGAAAACTGCTGTGGATGGGGGTGGTCTGTCCTTCCCTTGGCCATTCCTGCCCAGGCTCTTCACAAATCTTTGGTGGTCCTATTGCTTGTGCCAAGCAGATTCTGTGTCATCCCACTAAAGACTTTCCAGGATGCCCTATGAGTGGGCAGAAGAGAAGGCCACCCATCTGTTCCTCAAGAGGTTCTGAAGCCCTCCTGCGCTCAGGTGGTTATCTGGCTGCTTCCAAACCACTGCTTGTGCCAGAGGCCCCGTGTTCCCTCTGCGCCTCTTTCGGAACACATGCAGAATCCCTGGACCCCCTGGGCCAACCCAGAGCACAGCCTTCTGCCCCCCGTCTGTGACGTGGCAACAATGGAGAGACATTCTTTGCAAGGGAGGGTGGCTCCTACGAGCGGTTTTGAATTTGAACTCTTCTGAGGTTAAGTATCTCAGGAAAACTGGAAATCTCCCATTCAGTAATTCGCTACTCTCAACACGAAAGGAGCAAAGCCGTTCTCGCTCACCTTCCGGCATCGTCCGAGCAAAGACGAAGGTTGCGGCGCTGCACCCCACAGTCTGGGCTGCGTGGTTGCAGGCGTGAATGTCGATCCGATATTCGGTGAAATGGCGCAGGTTGGAAATGGCTGTCCGGTCCCGAACTACTTTATCCTCAAAGATGCGGAAGTCCTTCTCTGCTTTAGAGTCAAACTCGGCCCGGTGGGCTGTGGCCGCATGGCTTGGGCTCCCTGGAGGAGGCGAGGAGGAGCTGGGGAAGGCCTGGCTCGCCATTGTCGCGGCAAGGGTGTCTCTGCGCCTTTTGGGGACCCTGTCACAGCCAGGGAAAGAAGGGTTAGCGGGCAGCCCTGCTGCTTTGAAGGTGGGCACGCTTTACCCCAAAGCTGTGGCTTGAATCATGTCAACTGGATTTCTATTTTCTCAGTGGAAACGTTTCGCTCCTTATCCAAGAAGCTTCTTCAGTCTGAGCAAGGTTGGTAAGGGAATCCTTAAATATGTTTCTAGGGTGGCTGTGTGGTCTTGCACCTGGGGCTAGGTCATGGTTATTTTGAGATGTTATTTCTAAGTCCCTTTATCATCTAAAGGAGGATCGTTAAGATCACCATGCTGCTGTTGAGCTTGCGAAATGGTCTTAATCTTCCTAGGCACAGAAGACAAAGCAGGGAGGAAGATGGGGGAAAGATTGTGCCTGAGGCCCCCACCTCTATTCAAGGAAGGATTTTCCAAGTTGGCATAAATGGACTCCTTGACCCCTCTCTCAAACCACCTATCTTCTCTGTCTAAAATGTGAACATTAATGTCCTTGAGGACATTAATGTTCACATTTTAGACAGAGAGGACATTAATGTTCACATTTTAGACAGAGAAGATAGGTGGCTTGAGAGAGGGGTCAAGGAGTCCATTTATGCCAACTTGGAAAATCCTTCCTTGAATAGAGGTGGGGGCCTCAGGCACAATCTTTCCCCTGTTTTCCTTCCTGCTTTGTCTTCTGTGCCTACGAAGATTAAGACCATTTCACAAGCTCAACAGCAGCATGGTGATCTTAACGATCCTCCTTTAGATGATAAAGGGACTTACAAATAAACATCTCAAATGACCATGACCTAGCCCCAGGTGCAAGGTCACACAGCCACCCTAGAAACATATTTAAGGATTCCCTTACCAACCTTGCTCAGACTGAAGAAGCTTCTTGGATAAGGAGCGAAACGTTTCCACTGAGAAAATAGAAATCCAGTTGACATGATTCAAGCCACAGACTGTTCCACCTGGATGACTGAGAACCTTCATCGACATTTTACCCCAAAGCAGACCCCCAAGAGCATTTCTGCAGGACTAGGGGCCCGCTGCCCCCCGATAGAAAAGCAAATTATCTCTGTGTGAAGGAAAACATGGGGACCCGTCTTTCAGAAGGTCTTAAGCTTACCGGTAAGAAGAAACCTTGTTGATTGAAGTGACTTTCCAAGGAGGTCTGGAAAAAGAGGGAGAAAGCCAGCCAGTTCCCGGCCTCTGCTTCGTAGCCCCCGAGTAGGAAGTCTGCCCATCACATTTGACTCACCTGGGGAGGATGATTGAATTGTGGAGGAAGTTCTCAAACTTCTTCTGGAAGGACACGGTTTCCACACTGGGCTGGCTGTGCCCAATGGGACTCTGGCAGGGGCAGCACCGCTCGTCCTCCATGTCCTCGCGCCCGTCACTGTTGCTGGTGTCAAAGCGGGTGTCTGCGCTGCTGGTGGGCAGGCGGAGCCCTGGGGATCGAGGCAGAGATGAAGCGGGCCCTGAGCGAAGGGCTGGGCTGCCCCCAGGCGCCGCGGTGGGCCCGGGCCTCACCTTTGTGGCAGTAGTCGTTGACAAAGAGCTCAGAGTCCTCCGCCAGCTGCTGCCACAGCACCAGGTAGTAGGTGAGGTTCCCGTTGGGCTGCGAGGGAGGCTTCCACCGGACGATGAGGTGCGAGGAAGAGTTTGACATGGAGATGACGTCCCGCGGCACCGTTGGTGCTGCAATGTGGAGAGCAGGGGGGCGTGTGGGAGCCGGGAGGTAGGAGGAGGAGGGCCGGAACTTGGCCCCTTCGCCCCTTCCGGTCCAGAACTGCGCGCTCCTCCTTCCCCGCCTCCAAGGCATCTGCCCTTCTTCCTTTGCGTGAGTTATCCTTGGCTTTTACAAAGATGTCATTAAGTGTGCGTTCGTCTCGACAGCTGCCGGAGAAGGGAGTGGGCTCTCGCTGCAGTGTGGCAGCTCGGCCCAGTCGACTTGGCAGCTGACCGTTAATGAACTCTCCTCCCCGTCGTCGTCCGCGCCTCGGGCCCCTCACCTGCAGGCAGGGTGCGGATGTAGACCACCTCGCTCTGGGCCCCGAAGTTGCGCCTCTCCTCGGCGGTGGTGAGGGTAATGGCCCGCACGAAGATGGCGTACTGCGTCCACGGCTTGAGGTTCTGCAGCATCACGCCCGGCTCCTGGTCGTGGCTCAGGGGCAGCTCCACGTCCACGACGTTCCAGCTGTTGGCCCCGCAGGTGTCCTGCCCGACGTACTCCGTCACATCCTGGGAGGGGCTGCCGGAGGACGCCAGGGTTAGCTGGAGGCCAGGGCAGCTCTGCCCCGCCCCGGGCCCGCACGCCAGGGCCGACCTCGGTGGGGTGAGCGTTGCGGTGGCCTCAGCCCTCGGCCCCGAGGGGCCCCGAGCCCCTTCCCCTAGGGAGGATTCCATGGAGAAGACCCTCCCCGGCACCTACGATTCCTTGTAGTAGACAATGAAGCTGAGGAGGTCACGGGACTCGGGAGGCCGGTAGCGTTCCCACCTGAGGACGATGCGGTCCGACTCCGTGGCGTTGGACACAAAGCGGAGGGTCTGGGTCTTGCCTGGAAGGGGGAAGAAGCAACTCAAAGGGGGCCCAGCGGGGTGCGGGTGGCTGGCGGGCGAAGGCAGTGCCAGCAGGACGTTTGGACGGAAGAGAGCACAGGTCGGGGACCAGCAGCAGAGAGACTTTGCTGCCACGACTGTGGCCTGAAAGGACGGAGACTAACAACTCTCGGTTCTGCTGCAAGAAACTAGTAACCAAGATTGTTCAAAAGAGTTACGGTTAATCAGCTGAAATATTAGACAAACCGATGTAAGATCAGGGGTGCCCCCCCACTCCCTTCTCCCCTCCCCTCCCCAATGGCCGCTTCTGCCTTCTCCACTGACTCACAAGACGCTTGATCCCCGTTCGTCCGGGGGTTGACCTCCGCCTTGTTCTGCCTCCCCTTGGTCCCCGTGACCTCCTCCATCCGAAAGATCTCCGAGAGGCACAGCTTGGGATTAAAGGCAAAATACATCTTCCCCACCGGGATCGACAGCCTGTGCTGGCTCCAGTCCCACAGCTGCTGGAGGTTTTGGTTGTCCAGCACGTACAGAGTGTAGTTCCTGAGGGCAAAGCCGAGGGAGGAGGGGGCGGGCTCGGGCCCCGGCTGGCAGGATCAGGCCCTTCCCTGGCCCGGCCTCTGCCCCTGCCCGCCCCTCCCGGTCCAGACCGCGAGCTGGTTCTCCAGCACAAGCCCCGCCCCCCTGGCTGGCCCTCCGCGGAGCACAGAGTGCTGCTGGCCGAGCGCGCGGCTGCAGAGGAGCCCAGCTGATTCCCCCACGGGGCGAGGGCCCCTCCCTTCCTCCCTTCCTCCCTTCGGCTGGCAGGCAGGCAGGCAGGCTCCTGGCGACTCTGCGGCTGCCACTCACCCATCCACCATGGAGTCCCCCCGGATCAGCTTGAGGTTCCTGAAGAAGGTCAGGGAGATGAGCGCAAAGGAGTGCTTGATCTTCAGGAAGCCGGTGATGGTCTCAATCAGGCCGAGGCTGCTCTGCAGCGTGGAGGCCAAATTTTCTGCAGCAGGAGGAGAGAGACCGCCGTGAGCCAGGCCGAACTGCGCTGCGGAGCGAGTTGTAGCCACAAGCGTGGGGGTGGGGGGTGGGGGAATTCTCCCTGCAGCGCATAAACAGAGGTGAAGCCACTCACCGCCCCGGCGGATGTTCACGATCAGGTTCCCCTCGATGAGGGTGCAGCCGGCCAGGTCCCGGGCTGCCCGAGTGGAGTCGATGGTTTTGGTGCCCACTTTACACTCCTTGGGGCACAACCCCTCGCACTCGTGGCAGACGAGGCTGAAAGTGGGAGGGGAGGGAAGGAAGAGAGGCTGAGGACCACGGGGCCTATTCCTCCAAGTCCGTGTGCAAAACTGGCTCTCCTGCCAGGGGGGGTGCGCGGCGCACCTTCCTTCCGCGCGCACTGCAGGGAGCAACAGGCCTCCGCATCCACTCCAACCCTAATGGCCAGCCCTAATCAGCACCCCCCAAATGTGTCGGGAAGCCAGAACTGGTGGGCCCTCGTATCTCTGGGTTTGGAGACTCATCTGGTCCCAAACAGCCAACATCGGATCAACGGAGGGCTTTGGAGGTGTGAGGAGGGTTTCTGAAAGCAAAGGAGGCGAGCGAGGCGAGGCTCGCTGTGTACGGGAGTTTAAAGAGGACTGCCACGAGCAGGAAATTAGCTTAATGGGTTTTTAAAGATGAGGACGCCGGCGCTGCCAGCAGTTATTAAGTGCTTGCGCTCGTGCTAATGAAGGAAGAGACTTCCCGCTCCCAGCATCAAATTCCGTCTCTGCAAACATGTCCACCCCAAGCCAAGCCGCGGGGAAACTGGCACGGGGGGGGGGGGGGCACTCCTCACCTGCTCTCGTTCTTCTGGTAGCCCGGGGGGCACTCTGCCAGGCACTGCTTCTGATGGGTGACAAACCTGGAGGAGTCCCGGAGGTTTTCGGAGACCTTGCGCAGGCCGCCACAATGCTCGGCGGTCACGCAGCGCCACCCTTCGTACTCGTAGGTGAGGTCTGGGCAGGAGCTCAGGCAGCGCCCGTTGAAGTAGAAGTGGCGGCAGGCGACGCAGGCATGGGGGTCCCCGGGGCGGCTGCAGCCCCCCAAACACTCCGGGTGGCAGCATTCCGCCTTGCTTGTGCAAGCGGCGCCTCCAACTTTGCACGGACACACTGCGGGGGAGGAGACGGGGGAGTGAGCGGCTCGGATTTGGCCGCAAGGCGCCGCCCAACCCCGGCAGGGCTGTTGCTGCCGCTCGGTGGATTTCCAGTCACCTCTCAAACGTTCCTGTGGAAATTCCCCACAAAAAACTCCAGGGGGCGGGGAGTGCTTTTCGCTGCACTGCCCGCTTACAGATCTGCAACTCTCCTTCCCAGCCCACCTCCACAAGCGCGGCAGATTTACACCCCACATTTCCAAGTGGGTCCATGAATCGGCTCCCTGCCCAAGTTACCCTTTCAGCCCCATGCAAACCTTGAAATGGGCTTCCGTGGTTGGTCTCTTGCCTGCCGCGTGCTGGCAAAGATGTGTGTCAAAATGTCTATCCCTTCCTGTTTACAAAACACCGTTCTTTTATTTGGTGCAACAGAGCGCCGCGCTTTCCCGCAGGCAGGCTCCTCCATCTCTTTGATTTGGTCATTTTCAGATTTTAAGACTGGGTGTTTATGCAACAAGAAGAGAGTCGGTGTGGTTGCCAAACAGCTAACCTTATTCCTACATTTTCCAGGTTTGGAGGCCAAATCTGGATGGCTTGGGGGTCCCTGCTGGAGGGGAGGAATGCAGGCCTTTAGATACGTTGCCCCCTCTTACATCCGGGAAGTCAGGCTCAAGCTCTTCGCAGAAGGAGGCTGCCATTAATCAAACTGGATCTCGCTCCCAGGGAACCCCAACCCAAAACAAGGGGGGGGGGGAATCCAAATTCTTCTTCCTTTTCAGATCTTCCCACAGCTGCCTGGGGCTCTGGAGTCTGACCTCCCTGACGCTTTTGAAACACGGGATTTATAGGTTCAAAGCAAAACATTTCAGCAGCAAAGAAACTTTTAAAGCAATCTCCTACCCAGAGCTGATCGCGGTAAAAAAAATATATCCTTCAGCCTCGGAGATTGCATATCCCTGTCCTATTTTTTGCGGGGGGTGGGGGGGCTGGCTCTCTGCTTCTTCCGGGACACCTTTTTGACTCCTTGGTCTGGTCTACCCCACAGCCTGCGGCGTCCTGTAGTCGCGCATCGGGCGCAGTCCTGCTGAGCTGCTTTAGCTCACCACCCCCTGATCATCCCCTGGGCCATCCAGGAAGGTCGCCTGCCCTTTGCCCGGGTCCCTGGGAGGCAGCCCGGGGGCGGGGGGCGGGAGGGGGCTGCCCATCCTGCCTCCCCAGCGCAGAGGCAGAGGCTGCGCTGCTTCGGAAGCCAAACCCCGCCCCGCCCCGCCAGAGATGCGCCCACGCGGGAAAGCGGCCAGCTGGCCCCCGCACGACACGCCGCCGTCTGTTTGCATTAGCAGCTCTGCTGTTTACAGCAAACGGGCTCCGGGGAGACTCGCAGACGTTTAGGAGCGCTTCACAGCAGAGAGAGAGAGAGACCCAGATGGAAAGGCGAGGCGAGGCGAGGCGGGCGGAGAAGAGGCGCAGCCGCTTTCGAGGACCAGGATCCGGCTGCTCTCGCCGCCCTTCCCTTTCGCGCGGCGGGCTTACACCTGGCGGGTCTGGGGAGCGTGGTGCGCGTGCGCCCCTCCCCTTCCGGCTGCGGGGTTGAGTTTCGCCCTTCGCTTCGAAACTGAACCGACGCAGCGCGGCGAAGGACGGAGAGCTTGACACCAGCGCCCCCGCCCCGCCGCCGCCGCCGCCCGCTGTGCACGTGTACAAGCGCTCGGGCGCCTTCCCACGGCTCCCAGCTGCCCTCGCCCCTCCTCCCGCTCAGCAGCCCGCGCACCTTTCTGGCAGTTGCTGGAGGTCCAGCACCGGTACTCCAGGGGGCCGGCGGGGCCGGCCGGCGTCTGCACGCAGGGCTCCTCCAGGCCCAGGATGCCCGGGCAGACGTCGGCGCACTCCTCGGCCGGCTTGTTGCGCAGGATGATGTTGTGCTCGAGCGAGGGCGGCGGCTGCAGCAGCGCCCAGTCGACGGTGGCGATGTGGCAGAGCTCCTGGTTGCGCTCGATCCGCACCGAGCCGTTGAGCACGTTGGTCAGGCTGCGCAGGCCGATGTCGCGCAGGTGCGGCATCTCGAAGATGACCAGGGCGTAGCTGAAGAAGAGGCTGGCCCCGCGGATGACGGCCAGGCTGGGGAAGAGGTCGCGCAGGCTCTCCAGCCCGTAGACGCGGAAGAGCAGCAGGTACTCGGTGACCAGCACCAGCCGGGGGAAGGCCAGCGAGCGGAAGTCCTCGCTGCTGGCCGTGAACATGAGCAGGATCTGCAGGCTGCCCTCGATGACGGAGCAGTTCTCCAGGCGGCGCAGCTGCGCGGGATCCACGCGGATGTCCATGCTCTCGCAGACTGCGGGGGCGAAGCGGAGCGTTAGGGGGCTCGGCCGACGCGCCCCGTTGCCCCAGCCGCCCCGGCGCAGCTTGGCGCCCCGTTTTCTATCCTCGGCCTCTCCCTTTCAGAAAACAATGCCGAATTTCGAAAGGTTACTTGCGCCAGCGTTACCATCGGCTGCCGCGTTCGTCCAGCCTTCCACAGGCAAAAACGCAGGACAGCCATTGGGTCGGCGGTGATCCTGCGTGGCTTAGGATGAGGCGCAACGGAACAGAAAGGGTCCAAGAAAAGCCGCCAGAGGGAGGCTCCGAAAGAGCCGGCCCCCCTTTGGCTGCCTTGGGTAACTCTGGTAAAGGAGCAAGGGCCCTTGGGCATGTGCAGAGTGCTCCATCACTCCAGGGAGTGGTGCTAGAGGGGCCGGCCCACCTTGGCCTGTGACAACTGCCTAGCTCTTCACGAAGGGCCCGCTTGACCTTGACCTCTCAGCGCGCCCAGAAGCCACCTGGCAGAGCCTGAGCGAGCGTGGCGCCATCTGGTCCTTGCCTTGGAGTTGGAGGCCCCCCCACCTGGTATTTGCACAGGAGCCCCAAGCCCCAAGGCTGCCGTTGCCAACGCTGGCACCCGTCCAGAGGCACAGCTGGCTGCAGGCAGCTCCTTCCTAGCAGCTGGATGGGGGGGGGGCTCTAGACCTCTTCAGCTCTGGAAAGGGAACTTAGAGGGCCCACTGTGTTAGCAGCTCCCCCCAGCAGCCTCCCCCATCTTTCTGCTTTTACTCAGCAACTAGTGGTCACAATTGCTGGCGAGGCCTTGCCCAGAGGTCTTGGGGCACCAGAGAGGGATGCCAGGCCAGCCCTGAAACACCCCCCCCGTGCGCCCTGAGGGCTGCTTGCCCCCTCCTCCCTGGGAAGCACCTTCTGCGGAGGAGGGGCCGAGCAGAGCTGCAGGAAAGAGAGGGGGCTGGGCTGGGCTGAGCGACTGTTTGAACAGGTGCTGTTCTCTGTACACGTCTTTGCGCTTCGTGTTTGCTGAGGCTCTCGAGAGGAACTGGTGCAGGAGGAGGAGGAGGGGACCGCACAGATGGTGGGGTTGACATCGTGGCAGCCGACACCCTGGCAGTAATGCCCGGCCCGGCCCATCTCCTTGGGGAGCTGTGGCCGAAACTCGTCACCCCTCCCTCAGAAGAGACAGAAAGACGGAAGTCCTGGGGAAGGAGGACGCGGCAGTCCGAGGTGGGGGCGTTAACCCCCACACCTTCCTCCGTGGGGCACAGAGAGGGAGCGATGCCCCCAGCACAGGTGCCGGCCGGTCCTCGGCCACGGGTTGAGTAATACCTGAGCCCTCAGAGGAACCCCAAGCAAACCAATCCTAACCACGGTTACAGCAACGAATGCAGCCTTGCATGGGCTTGGCTGAGCCTCGTGGGCTTGATGTGGAAAAACCGGGAGGGGGGATCGATAGCTCTGCTTCCTGGCCGGAAAATATCCCGAGGAATCAATAAATACCAGACCGCCGTATGATGTGGAGGGGGGCCAGCGTTCGTCCTGGCCCAACCGTGGTTCTTTCAGCCATGGGGCTGGGCTGGGAGGGGGGTCCTCTTCTGGTGCTCCTTTGCTTCTGCACCCCCTTCCTGCTTGGGGGCAGGAAAGAGGAAGGGACCCCAAATATCGCTGTGGGGATTGCAATAAAAACTGAGGACCCATATGCCTGTCACTCCACTCCCTTCTTTTAAAGAAAGCCTTTCCTTTTAAAAAATGCAGGGGTTGGCAGGAAGTCTCTGAATTAGCAGCTGCTGCTAATTGATGGCTTGTTAATTGATGAAATGCTTAGTTAGGTGCCCCTCAGCTTGGCTGAAAGGCACCCCTACCAGTTTCAGAACCAAGGTGCTCCCCCCCCCATCCTGATTCCAGCTAGGAGCCTCCATAATGTTTAATGGGGGGGGGAGATGGCCCCCTAGAGAAATGCTCTCTCCTTCCTTCCAGGGGGGAAGGACCCTCCCCTTCACCAAGCCAGACTAGCCACAATGGCTTTCCGACGGCTGCTGTGTTTTGGTTTAGCTCTGTTTGACAACACAGAAAGTATCTTTTGTGCCTATAAATCCAGCAGGAGTACAGAAAACAGGGCGGGCAGGCGGGCGGGCCCGGGACAGACTCGGGCCCCTCACAGGGCGGATGCCTCTGCAGCTCTGCCATCTCAAGAGGACCCACTCCGAGCCCTGAGACGGCACCCCGTTCCTATCCCTGCCCCCCCCCCCCCCAGGATCCCACTCCAGCAGAGACCATGCAGTAGTTCAGCCACGCATCTCCCCGTCACTGTGCCATCCTGAACAGGTCGAAAAGTTAGAATAGGACGTAAGAGAGAGAGGGGAAAGGGGTACAGAATGGCATGGGAACGGTGCATGCGTGTCCTTCTTTCACCATGACAGACCCCATAGTAGAAACAAGACCTTTGGCTGTAGCTTGAATCATGTCAACTGGATTTCTATTTAGAAATCCAGTTGGCATGATTCAAGCTACAGACAATTCCACCTGGATGACTGAGAACCTTCATAGACATAAGACCTTTGGCTCTTGCTCAAAAACCTCCATCCGAAATTGTGGCCAGCCTACAGGTATCCAAGGGTCCTGCCCCCCCACCCCCACCCCCCTTGGAGTTGATTTCTCCCTTGCAGCCTCTTTGCTTCGGATTTAGATTCCTACCTGGCTGGATTTGTCCCTACAGAAATAACATTCAGTGGGCGCGTGTCTGGTTTCTGGTTTCGAGCGGAGAGGTTGCTAAACATCCAGCACAGACACTTCACTGTTGTAAGAGGCGAGCCATAACTGCTTGAGTGGAAAGCCCAATCGCTCTTAATTTGCAATGTGACCCCCTCTTCAAATGCCAACTGCTGATAATATGCTAATCCAGTTTTCTCTCCTGGTGCTATCGAAAGGTGGAGCAAAGCACTGACACTTAAGTTTTTCTAGGGACAGAGAAACCCTAACTTTAAAGCTAGATTAGCATATGAGGCTTCTCCCCCCACTTAAGATCATTTTTATTAGCACAGGGAGCCCCACTGGTTCTCCCCAATTCTCTCAGACACGTGACCCCGGATGCGGAATCTGCTGAGCAACTGCCAACTGCTGGATTTCTATCACACGGGCAGACACAAATAAGCACATTTTTAAGGACTTCCAGAAGAAAAAGGCCTTTCTTCTGGCGCTACTGGCTAGGTTCACACAAGATGCTAAACTCTGAACACAGGTTAGTACACAGCCGCGGCTAGGCTTGCCCAAGATGCCGTGCCATTCCAAGTCCCAGCGGGCGGGCGGCGGAATGGGACCGTCCGGTTCGCACCACCCGCAGGCTCAGCCACCGCTGGGCTTCTTGGGCGATCCAGCCCAGCCTCCGTTTAGTTTAGCCTCGACCCAGCTGCCCTGCCCTGTGCCAAGGCGCGTGGCCCAGGCACCACACACGGGGAGGGCGCGGGGCAGCTGAGTCCTGTGCCCTCGTGCCCGGCCAGAGGCTGCCCTCGCCCAACCCAGGAGGGACTTACTTTCTGGAGCGGCTGGTGCAGGGCCCAGCCCCAGCAGGCAGAGGAAGAGCAGGGCCGCCCGGGCGGGCCAGAGGGGGGCACCAGGGACTCCCCTTGTCCCCGCCGTCTCCATGGCCCATGAACGGCCCAGCGCTGGAGGGAAAGCGAGTCGCGTGTGGCGCAGCTTCTGACGGGCTGGGGCCAGGCTGGCTTCTCAGCTGGCAGCACCCCGGGACCCTCATCGGTTGCCACGGGGGCACGAGAGAGAGGAGCGCCTGGCTCTCTGCGGGGCCGCCAGTCCGCAGCAGGGGGGCAGGGGGGCCTCGTCCCTGGCCAGCAGCGCCCCCGCGACCATCCTCTGGCACGTGCGCACAGCAGCGAAAGGGCCAGGAAATGGAGGCATGGCCGGTCCGGAGCCCCAGGTGTGGAGGCGGCTGGGTGGGGCCCGGCGTCTTTCCTCCCTCGTGCCCGCCCGCCCCCCCGCCATGCCGGGCCTCCTGGATCCGTTCCAAGCGCTGTTTTCACAAGTTACATTCAAAATATTTAGCCTGACAACTCCAGTGAGATGGGCACGGGGGCAGGGACTGGCTGCCCTTCTTGTTTGGTCAATAAGGAGAGACGAACGAGCAACAGGCGCAGCGGCTTCCCCTCGCCCCCACCCAGGGGAGGCGCAGGCAAGGAATTTGGGGAGGGGGCACGGTCCGGGCGGGGGCCCAAGCTGGCTGAAATCAAGGGAGGGGCCAGGCCTGGGAAAGGGGAGCAGGCGGGTGGAGGCAGCGCGTGGGCACCTTGGGTAGCCTCCTCGAGGTGCCCCCCCAGCCTCTTCACAAGACAGCCCCAAGGTGACCCCCGTGCGCCAAAGGCCTTTCAACTCAGCCGGATGCACCTCAGGGTAAAAAAGAGGCGGGGGGGGGGCTTTTGAGACGCTGGGAGGGGCACCTTTCCCAGGAAGACCTTGGACGGGAGGGGACCATCCCAGCCAGAGCATCAGAGAAGCCCCCCCACGGGAGGCTTCTCTCCCAAAGTCAACATTTCTGAGGTTTGGGGAGCAAGAGGGGGCTGCCGATGTGGATTGAAGGACCTTGTGGCAAGTGAGGCCTTTGACCTTGGCTGGTCTCAGAAAACAGAGCGGGAGGGAGGGGAGAAAGGAAATTCCCCAAGACATCCCCCTAGCTTGGGAAATCCATCGATCGATCAAGGAAAAGGAGAGCCCCGAGACCAGCGTCCAAAGCCACCAGCTTTGACGGATTCTGTGTGCTGTCGCGCTGGGGTTGACCCTCCGAGAGAGACCTTCTCCGGGATGCGGGGCCCCCACCTGGCAGGGCTTGTGGGGAGCAGAGCGAGGAGGTGGTTGGCTTTGGGTCCCCCTTTCAATAGCGCTGCCCCGTTTGAAAATCTTCCTCCAGAGTCAGGCAGAGTTTAAGGCCAGGGCGCCTTAAACGCCAACTATGTCTAAATCTAGAAGCGTAGGGTGTCCGCTTGCTGTTGCCCTTAATTTTTTTCTCTCTCTCTACCGTGTGTTGGCACTTAGCTGGTGATGCTTTGTTTCCTTTGCTCGGCTAGTGCAAGCCCTGATCATTGTGGAAGAAATTTTGCACTTTGCCCCAGATAGAGGATTTTGGGGAAGGCCCTTCAGCTCTGGGAGTGGGGCGCCCCCTGGTGGCCAGCACCGGCCCCTGCAGCCAACTGGAATTTTCCTTTCTTGTTGAAGAGGCTTCCCTGTCTGGAGGAGTGCGGGGAGCCTTTCCTGGACCTCTTGGCTCCAGGCCTGGCCAGCTTGGACTCTTCTCCACTCCCTGCCTCTCCCTGCTGCCTCCTTGCATCATACTCAACCACGTCATTGTTGTGACCGCTTCGTGATTTGAATCTGAACCAAGCTCAGTGAAACAGAAAAGAAAGAAACGCAACACGGGACCACCTTCTAACGGTGCTTTTTCCCCTTTGGTGAATTTATATATACATATATATTAAATTACAACCAGCCAGGCACTCACTCAAGGCTGTTCTTGTTCGGACGCCTGGGGAGAGTGTCTGTTCTCCGAACGGAGCAGAGGGAGCCAAGGGGGTGGGGGGAGCAGCGAGGGGCCCACCCCTTGGATTAAAAGGACCTGGCGGGGCTGCCTTTCCCCACGGCCAAGAAAACACAGGGCAAGGAGCGCAGCAGGGGAAGAGAGGTGCAGGGCTCCCCATCGGGGAATCTTCCAGCTCCCCCACTGGCCTTTTCGAGGGGTCTCGGAAGGGGACCTCCTGCAAGGCTGCCTCTACCCCCCACCCCTGCTGCAGGCCGTGCTGGGCGGGTGGGGGGCAGCCAAGGGAGGGTCAAGAAGCCGACATGCTGGACAGGGCTGTGAGGCCGGGAAGGAGCTCGCGCAGGTTCCCTCTGGCAGGGCAAGGGAAGTGCCACGCCACGCGTGCTGGGGGGCAGCTGGGGACCCCTCGCTGCCGCCATCCAGAAGAGCGAAGCGTGGCCTCCATCTGGGGAGGCTCTTCTGCCATTCAGGACCAGCAGGCGACGCCACCGCCCCGGTTTCTGAGCACGGGCGGAAGGACGGAGGGGCGGGCGGGCGGGCGGGAGCCGGTGAAGGACTCAGGAGCAGATGCTTCGCCGCCTGCGGAGCAGAACCCCTGGGCTGCTGGTCTGGTCCTCCTGGTCGCTCTCGCAGTCCCGCTGCTTGGCGCAAGGGAGGCAGAAGGTCAGGCGAGGGAGACTGGCGCCCCCCTGCCCCGCTAGCCCCTCTGTCCCGGCAGGGAGTGGAGGGGCTTCTCGGCACCCACCAGGGCCGCTGCCGCCGCCGCCGCCTCCGTCCTCTGCTGACACAGGAGTCGCAGCCGGCAGAGACGGTTACACGCCGAGACCATGTTGTAGGAGAGCTGCGGAGGGAGGAGAGCAGGTTGAGGCCTGAGACTACGTGGCCCACGAGGCACGCTGCCCAGCAAGGAGGGCGACGCAGGCCCATGGTCTGGGGTGCCAAGTTGGCACCTCTGCTGCCCAGCCTGGGATAGATGGGGGGAGCGGCCCGGGAGATGCCGCTCGGCTCACCTTCCACTTCCGGCGAGCGTTGAATTTGCGGAAGTTTTTCATGTTGATGGAGGAGCGACTCCTGTTCACGGCCTGCTTCCGGGTCAGGGGCTGGAGGGGGCAAAAGGAGGAAGTCAGAGGCCTGAGACCTGGGCCGGCCGGGCTCCAGGTGGCCAGCCGCTGCCGCGATGGAGAGCTGCAGAGCGGGGGGCCCCATGCCCAGCTTAGGGGGGTTCAAAGTGGGGGGGAGGGAGAGGAGGGAGGACGGGCTCCCAGGCCCTTACCTTGATCCACGGATGAAAGAGGCACTCAGCTGCTGTCATTCGGTCCCTAAAACACACACCAAGATCCGTTCCCCCCTTTCGTGCACGGCTTCTTGCGGGCAGAAGGGAGCCAGGAAAGGAAAAAAGGAGACCCCACCTGGGGAAGAGGCCACCCCGCCAACTCTGCTGCTCCCCACTCTTATTCTGGCTGCTATATTTCCTCCCCGAGGAAAGCCGCTCCCCACAGCCGGGCACTCTTCCCGCATCTCTCTTCCAGACGGGGGCCCTGGGCGTGGCGCCCGTCCGCAGGCGCGGGGTTGGCGGCTACCTGGGCTCCTTCACCAGGAGTTTCTGGATGAACTCCTTGGCCATCTCCGAGGTTTGGCTGAAATACTTCTCCTCGAACTCGTAATTCCCGGAGACGACGTTGGAGAGGGTCTCCTCATCTGTCTCCCCCTGGAATGGGGACATGCCGCTCAGCCTGGAGGGAGAAATGATTTGGGGAGCATCAGAGCCCGCCGCGCTGGACAAGCGGCAGAGCCTCAACCCGGAAGGCGGCTGGAAATCAAGGGATCGGTTCAAAAGAAAGGCAGGGAAACGGGATGTTTGGAGGGATCTGATCCCCAGCTTTAGAGCTACAGGCAGTCCTCGCTTAATGACCACAATTGGGACCAGAATTTCAGTTGCTAAGCAAATCGGTCATTAAGCGAATCCGACCTAATTTTATGACCTTTTTGCAGCGAGCGTTAAGTGAACCACGTGGTCGTTAAGTGAACCACACAGTTCCCCATTGATTTTGCTTGCAGAAGCTGGCCGGTAAGGTTGAAAATGGCGGTCACGTGACCACAGGACGCTGTGATGGTCATAAATGCAAACCGGCCGCCAAGCACCCAAATTGTGATCACGCGACCACAGAGACGCTGTGATGGTCGTAAATGTGAGAACCAGTCGTCAGTTTTTTCAGCACTGTTGTAAGTCTGAACCGTCACTAAACGAATATTCATTAAGCAAGGACTACCTGCACCATCTCATTTCGATTTTTTTTTTTTTAAAGCTGGCAAATTCCAGCAAAAGTTTCCTTTCGCAAGCCATCAAGAGGACACGGCTGTCCTTTCCATGGCCTGTCCTAAGTGAACCGCATCCCACTGGGGAGTGCTTGAGGATCTGCTGAAATGCTCCCCCCCCCCCCCGGCCTCCCCCAGGAAAAAGAGCTGCAGGTACTCACAAGATGTAGGTAATCACCCCGATGCTCCTAGGAGTGAAGAAAGAGAAGAGCTGAGGGCACAGCAGGGACTCTCCTCGGCTGGAGGTCGTTTCTCTCCCTGATGACCCTTGGTGACATTGTCAACGTACACACAGGAGGGGCGGAACAAGCGCCCCCCCCCCATCCCTCCCTCTTTTCCAGGAAAGGGGTTAGCACACAGAAAGGGCTTTCCTTTAGCAACCACTTCCTGACCCTCCTCTCCCCGCCGTGCTTATCCGAGGCCTGCACGATGCCAAGAGGCCCCACACACACACCCCCAACTGCCTCTTACCACATGTCCGTTGCTGTGCTCAGGGCCTCATAGTTGATCACTTCAGGCGCTGGGGAGAAAGAAATGGAGGGAGGGAGGAAGCCTCCCAAGACCTCCCCGGCTGCCGGAATCCCGGAATCCCGTTTCCATTGCAGCCACGAGAAAGTTTCCAGGGCTCCAAGGCAGCCCCAGCTTCTCCCAGAGACGGCCCCGGGGTCCCCTTCTTCGAGCAGGGCCTGCCTTCCACGGAGCCCCAGCCTCCCTTTCCCAAGCGGGGAGAGAGCAGAGCGCCTCCCGGCCCAAAGCCGTACCGATGTACTGGGGGGTCCCGCAGAGGCTTTTGTAGGGCACCCCTTCCTCCAGTTTCTGCGCCAGCCCGAAATCAATAATCTTGATCCTGGGGTTGGGGACCTCCTTCTGAAGCAGCATGACGTTCTCCGGCTGCAGAAGGGGAGAGGGGAGACCAGTGGGGGTCGGCGCTGCCGCCCACGCTCGGCCCAACGAGGCTCCGGCCCGGGGCACCCCAGAAGCCCCCGGGGCGGTACCTTGAGGTCGAAGTGAGCAACGTGGCGGGAGTGCATGTAGGCCAGGCCGAGGAGGATCTGTTGCAGGAACTCGATGGCTTCGTCCTCGGACAGCAGCTCTTTCTCCGCAATGAAGTCAAACAGTTCACCGCCCTGGATGCTGCGGAGAGGCAGAGGGGTTGGGGGTTAGGGGCCGGGGGTGCCCCCTCACCGACAGTGCCCAAGGCAGCCACACCTGTTTGGCCAGGCTGCTCCGGAGGGGCTTAAGGCCCCTGTCTCCAGCCCTGGGAACCGAAGGGTGAACTGTTATGCCCGCTTTGAAGAGCGTCTGATCACTGTTGCTTACTTTTACCTGCAGAAAGATTGACAGAACAGGGACGGATAGGCAGGCAATAAAGACCGCTGCTTCCCTCCTCCGGTCCCAGAGAAGAACCAAAGGGCGGAGAGCAAACGTAGGCTTGACGCGCACCAGGCCATTTCAGACACACCTGAACACCTCCCGGGTTCTAAAACTAGGTGAACAAACAGGGTGCACGGCCTGCAGCGTCTCCAGTCCGGCCCCAACTCCCACGCCTGCAGGTGTTTGCCCTGGGGCGCTGCTGGGGGGCACGGGGCCTTGGGCGGGAAGAGGGGCCTCCCCGGGGCACTCACAGCTCCAGGATCAGCACCATCTCGGCCTTGTTGGCGAAGATGTCGTGGAGGCGCATGATGTTGGGGTGCTGGAGCTGCTGCAGGATGCAGACTTCGCGCTCCACCTGCTCGCGGTCCAGCCCCAGCCGGCTGCCCTTCCGCTTCTGCACCTTGACGGACTTGGCAGCGTAGAAAACGCCGGTGCTCCGCTCCTGGCAACGCCGGACCACCCCGAAGTGTCCGCTGGGAGGGGGAGCAGGGGGTGAGAAGTCAGGCACTCAGTTCGCCCGTCTCCTCGGCAGGCTGCCCGGCGCAGGGAGGAGGCGGCAGAGCCGGTCTCTCCGGTCGGTCGGTCTCCACGCCCCGCAGGCCTCACCTGCCCAACTTTTCCAGCAGCTCGTAAAGCTCCTCCACGCTGCAGTGGCGGAAGGGATCCGCCGGGGCTGTGCGGGGCCTCGGGGACGCCGGGGCCTCGGTGCTCAGGAACACCTCGTCGTCTTCCAGGCTGCACGGCGTCTCCTGAAGCGGCAGGGAATGGGGGCTGAGGGGGCAAATAGGCCCACCCAGCAAGGCGTGCCAAGGAAGGCCCCGTGCCCGCGGGCTGCTGCCGACCCGCCATTTGGCCCAAGGATTCCCAGCAAGAGACCAGGGGGGCAGCTGAGCCCTGGGGGGCCTCTTGGGGGGGTTGCAGTCGAAATCTGCTGAAGGGACTTGTGGGCGCTTTCTTCTTCTGCATAACCCCTTCCCTTCCCCCCACCTCGCCCCAACTTAAATCCGACATCACCACAGCCCTTTGACGCGGCTGCAGCGGGTAAGAGAGCGTGGGCCTTGGAATCCAGCTGGTTAGCGAAGAGGGGCTCCCGGGCCAGCCTGGGCTAACACGGCTCTCCTCCCCCCACTTCTCCCGCCGTCCGTCCCTGGCGCCCTGGACGATCCGCGGCAGAGAGGCAGCGCTGGACGGCAGGGGAGGCCTGGGGCCCAGCCCCCCCCCTCACCTGGATCCCGGCAGCCACCTGGTTGCCAGGGCAGACTTCGGCTGCTCCTCCATCTTTAGCCATCAGCTGCAGAGAGAAGCAAGGGAGAGGTTTGCTCTTTGCAAGCAACAGCGCCCCCCCCCATGCTATCCAAATGGGAGGGGCCCCTCTAACCCGCTCCGGGTCAAGTCAGGCTGCCGGGCTGGGCCCGAGGCAGCGGCGGCAGGCAGGCAGTCCCGTCCCGCGCTCAGGCACCTTAAGGGAGGGGGCGCCCTATTGGGACCGAAAGGGCCCCCTCCGCACCCCCGGCCCGGCCCCGCCCAGCTGGACACAACCCCCGGGGGGGCGGAGGGCTCCCTCCTGGGAGTTCGTGCTGAGGATCTCCCACACCAGCCACGGCGCCCGCCCGGCCTGGCAGCTCCGAGCCTCGGCAAAGCCGCCCCGCCCCCGCTACCCCGCGCAGGAAGCTCCCCCGCCGCCTCCTCTCTCAGCCCTCCGAGAGGGCCCCCGCGGCCAACGGCTGCAATGGCTCCCCGCTAGTCCTCCAGCGAGGGCGGGCAGTCGGCCGCCTCTGCTTCCTGGTGCCGCGAAGCCTCGCCCGCCCCGCGGGGGGGGCAACGGAGCTGCGCAGCGCACCTGCACAAGCAGCAGAGGGAGACGCTCCCCGCCCGCCCCTCCGAAGCTGGGGCCCCCGGAGTTTGGCTGGAGGTCTCCGGAGCCCCGAAGGGAACCCGCCACACCCCCGGCAGGGTCTTTCTGTGACCCAGAAGCCCTTCCCCAGATGCCCCAAAAAAGCGGGGACCCCACTTGCCAGGGACTGCAATTCCCAGTGGGCACAGCCATGGGCTCCCTTGCACCGATCCGGCTCTCGCGCGTTGAGAATCGCTCGGCCAGCCGGCGCTGGAGACGCTGCGCACGTCCGCCTCCGCCAGGCGGAAGCAGCGCCCCTAAACCCTCCCAGGGCCCAGAGGCAGGAAAGGCAGCTTGGCGCAGGGGCCGGCCCCGACCTGCCCCCCCCCCCCGCCCCCGCCCTGCCCCGACAACAGCCTCCCGCCCGGGCCTGCGTTTCCGGCGTGTCTGCGCGTCTCTGCAGCCTCTCTTCCCCTTCTCACCCCCTCAGGTTTCGGACTGGAGTGAACGAAGCCTCGCGGGGGGGGGGGCGCAGATTGCTCAACAGATGCAAAGCCAGCGAGGGAAGAAACGAAGCCAGGGGGCTGGTGGGCTGCCCGCACTAGCTTGGCTGTGCCTGTGAGTCAAGCCACGGGGGTCCCTGAACAGGGTCCCTGAATGCTGTCCAACTGTCCCCCCCCTTCCCGGGGTCCTGACCTCCTCCCTCCCCAGGGGCTGAGGTGTGCCCCAAATGGCTTTGGGACCTTGAGGGGCCGTGCTTGCCACTGCCAGGCAAGGGGGGGTCCCTGGAGGCTGGGGGCTCCCTTCCCGTCTCCGCAGGGCCTCCACCCCAGGCCTGCCCAATCGGGCCAGGGGTGGGAGAGCAAAGCTGCCCCATCTCAGGGAGGCTGGAGTGTGGGAACCGCCAGGCAGAAGGAGGGGGAAGTACCACCTTCCGGGCACTGGCCGCGTTTCAGAAAGGGCAAGACAGCGAGAGGAGAGTCGCCTGGCTCCTGGGCCCCTCGAGCCAAGCCAGCCGATAAGAGAGCGTCCGGCGATGTTCTTTGAAGCTATGGCCACGATGCCAGGCTTCCCAGCGGCCGCGCAGGCTTCAGAGGATATCAGGGAACGTCCCAGCCGGACGGAGGGGGGAGCAGACGCCCACAGTCACCAGGGCAGAGGGAGCCCCGCCCGGACAGGCTGCAGCGGCGCATTCCTTCCCAAACTGGACCGTGGCTGTCTTGTTCCCCGGAATCTCACATTTATTATTCCCGAGGTGGAGTTTTATATTCTAAACGAGGAGAACAAAAGGCTCATTTAAGGCAGAAGGAAGAGCCAGCGCTTAAAGGTCCAAATATGTTGCAATTCCTGGATTCTTGACGCTCTTCCAGCACTTTCATGCAGGCCAGGGATTTCACAAGTAAAGGGGATGTTGGCTCACGGACAAAGCAGGCGCAGGCGCAGGCGCGGCGGAGGCCTAGCTTCGTGGTGAGGGTTGGGGAAGGGGCGCTCTCAGGAGCCCATCTCTCTTCGGGGCAGAGAGACCTCCAGGAAAAAAAACCCGTTCTCCCGCTCCTGCAAACAAGCATATTCTGTTTAATCCTTTCGCAGCACAGCCCACTATCTCAGGGTGCAAAACACCCATCGGTGGGAAAAAAAGAAAAACAAAATCTGCCAGCATTTTTTGCAACTTGAGTCATATTTCAACCCTGGAATGAGGCTGCTTCCTCTGCGCGTGAGAAATGCAGAATTTCTACAATCTCACCCGATTTAAAGAGGGAGCTTCCGATTTCCAAGACCACACCCGGCGTGAACACTGGGCCGCAATCATCTACCTGGACAGGTGGATTTCATATTCTCTCCCCCACATCCTGGCACAAAACAAAAGAGCCGAATTTCTCAGGCGTCTTAGCCGGTTCGCCTGGAGGAAACACTGCCCGGGCTCTTCTTCTGGCAGATGCGGATACAGATGCAGACAAGGTGGTCCCGCGCTCAGCACCGGTTTTCGGAAGGGCCGCTGACAAAGCGGCCACCATCGCCGCCTGCGTCTTGGGTTCTTCCTTTCCCTCGGACCTGGCCCCTCCCTCTCCACCGCCCCCGAGGGTCAGACCCCACACCCCGGGTCCCCAGCCCGCTCGAACGCGTTCGCCGCTTCAGCGCCAAACCTCCCCGCAGTTGCGACGCAACGCTGCGCCTTCGCTCAGCCGCCGCCCGCCCGGGAAGCACCCCGCAGCGAACGCGAGCCGCGGCCAGGGATCAGCGGGGCTGCGCCCTGGGGCTCCCGCCGCCCGCCCGGGTACCTACGGCTCAGGCACCAGAGGGAGCGCGCTCCGGAGCGCCCGCCGCCGCTTCCTCGCCGGAGTGCGCTGCGAGCCGCCCCCGCGCCGGGGCAGCGGCCTCCCCCCGGGCCGGGACAGCCCCTTCGCGCTGCCTGGCCAGACCCTCCTGGAGGAGGAGCGGCGCTACGGCCTGGCGGGGGCGCCCCGCGGACTTCGTTCCCCGCAAGGCGACAGCTAGCAGCGCGCTGGAGGCGCACAAAAGGCCCCGCGCGCCGGGCCCGGCCTCCCTTCGCCGAGCCTTTGCGCCGGGCCCTTTTCTCCGCCCGCCCGCGGGCCGGCAGCCGGGTCCCTACGCGAGCCCTCGAGCCCCTCCGCAGTCTACCTTACGGCCTTGCCCCTTCCTTCTTGCCCAGGCCGGGGTTGTGGGCAAAGACCCCTGGAGGAAGGCAGGTGGAGGCGGCTGGTTGGGGTCGGGAAGAAAGCTGCCCGCGAGACCCCCGGGGGGAGGCTTCTGAGCTCCACACCCGCTGCTCCCAGCCAGGAGCTTCTCGCGATCTTGGGGGGGGGGGGGCGGCTTATGCCAGAGCCAGATAGAACAGCTCCCGAGAGGGCAGGAAGCCTCTCCCGGACCCCAGCCCAGCCCAGCCCAGCCCGAGGGGTGCGGAGTTGGGTGTTCACGGGGCCTCAGAGCCCTTTTCCTGCCAGGGACAGCCAGACCCTCAGGCAGGCAGCTCGGGTGTCTCCCCAAGAGCGAGTCCCAGCGGCACAAGCAGCCCCCCCCCCCTCAGGCTCCTCAGGGTTCTGCTCTGGGCCCCGGACTCCCACAGCCCCCCGCGAGGGCAGCTGGAGCCAGAAGGGGGCGCTGCCCCTTTTCCTTAGCAGGATCCCTATTTAAAGGGTGCTTGCTTTGCAGAGCTGGGGGGCGGCTTCCAGCACAGCAATTGCAGTCAACACGAGAGCCTCCCCCAACAGGCCCCAGGACTCCACCCCTCCCCTCCCCTCCAGCCATCTCCCCCCCCACTCTGTGGGGGGAGGGGGGTTTCCAAGTTCAATTCCCGTTTTATTCCCCCGTGACCTCTTTCCCCCCCAACACAAATTCATAAAATACAAATAAATTACTGAATGAGTTTTATTTATTGAATATTCAAAATAGGGACAGGGAGCTTTCCTAAGTACTAAAGTGTCCAGGGAAATAAACCAAGATCCTTTTTTAAAAAAAAAACAAACCTAAATACAGATACTTTGCAGCAAAGACAGATGTCCTCTCAGCAGGAAACGGCCACAATCCGGACAGGGTGCCCGCAAACGAAGACCACCAGAAGTACGGGGAGGGGGAGGGAAGGTGTGGTGGGCCCTGCCCTACCATCTGCTCACCCGGCATTTGAGAAGCAGAGAAGCAGGCAAGGCCACCTGCCCAGTCAAGTGGAAAACTGCTCCCTCTTTAGGGACTGGGCCAAGAAAAACAAATCCAGGAAGCTGCAAAAACAAATTTCTCAGAAGGTCTTGGGCTGCTTTTACTCAGGCCAGGAGAGGATCTCCTGGGCTGCGCTAGAGGGCTTTCCGGGGGGGGGGGGTTGCTCTGCGGGGGAAGACGGGAGCCTCCGGCCCCTGGGACTGAACCCCGAGCCCTGGGGAGGCTCTGAGGACACTGCAAACAAAAAACAGAAGGGGGGAGCGTCGCCAACTCACGAAAACAAGAACTTGCCTTGGCCGGCAGCAGGACCAAGTCAGGAACACAAACACCCATATACCCAGGGGGGGGGGGGGAGAGAAGCAGCCCCGCAGCCAGGCAAGACGTCCGGAGTGACCAGAACAGCCCGCCGCCCACCAGGTAGGCCGTTCCGAGGGATGGGGTGGGGCAGGCGGCCAGCCCAGTCCAGACGGGCCCCCAAGTGTCTTGGTGGCTACTTGAGAGGAAAGCGGTCAGAGGGGAGCCAGGCCGTCTCGCGAACCAAGGGGGGGAAGAGCCCCCAAACTCAAGCAGGCGCGCCCCCTCTGCCCCGCCAGGGCCGTCTTGCGAGGTGCCCCCGGCGGCTTCCCCGGCCCTTTTCCAGCCGCTTCTGCTGCCTCGCAGAGCTTGATCCCGGGCTTTCCGTCAGGTCGGGACCCAGCGTAGTCCTCGGCCGGCCGGCCACGCCGCCAGGAGGGCCGCTAGAATCCGTACTTGGCCTGCGTCTGGCGCCTGCTGAGCTTGTTCTCCGCCCAGCTGTTCTTCAGCTCCAGCTCACGCTCCTTCGCCTGCAGGGGAACCGAACCGGAGGGTCAGCAAAGGGCCGCTGGCTTTCCAGGGACAAACCCACCTGGCCCTCCCTCCCTGGAGAACACCGCCCACCTGCACCCGCACCCACCGCACCAGGCAGGACGTTTAGCCCGGCAGGAGGCGGGGAGCCAGTCGCAGGGAGGAAGGGCCCGCATCACTGCCCGCTGCAGCCGGGGAGGGAGGACTGGCTGAGCCCACCGAAAGCAAGGGCCTCACCTGGTGGATCAGGTACGTGATCTGGTGCTTCCTCCGCTGCTGCCCCGTGGGCTGCTCCCCCTTTTTCTGAAGGGAGACGGACGTCAGAGGCCTTGACCAAAGAGGACCCCCTTCCCAGCGCTCCCCGCCCAGGACGGAGCCCCCGGCAGACCTTGCTAAAGGACTTCATGCTCTGCTCCTCGGTCAGGGACTTGGTCAGCCACTGCTGCACCCCGCTCAGCTGGTCGTCGCCCTTGATTTCCACGAAGTTGATCTCTTCCCGCCCCCGGTTGCGCTTGCCTTGGAGACGCTTGAACTGAGAGGGGGAGAAAGGGGCAACAGGGTTCCGGGAAGGGCCTCCAAAAGCCGGGGCACGGGGACAGGGTCTCCGCCTGCCTCTACAGGGCACGGAGGCACCCACCGCCACCGCCCCCAGTGGCTGCTCCCCACGGAGGGCCAGCAAGTCCCTGGGCCCCCAGGAGGGTCTGGGGAAGCGCAGAGGGCGCCCCGCGCAGGAACCCGGCGGCTCTGCGGAGGCGGGACGGGGACTGGGAGGCTCACCGCTTCGTCGTCCATGAAGGAGGCGGGGGCGGCGTCTGCGCTGCCCTCGGGGGGCGGCCCCAAGGCCGGGTCGCTCTCCGGGTAGTAGCCCCCGCCGTAGTAGCCCTGCGGAGGAGACGGTTCAGAGCGGCGCCCCGCCGGACCCCCCCGCGCACCCCCGAGTCCCCGCGCGCTCACCGCGTAGGGCGCGCCGTAGCCCGGGCCGGGCGCGGGGGGCCAGCCGGGCGGAGCGGGGCGGGCGCCGGGCGCCGTCTTGAACTCCAGCGGGGCGTCGGCCGCGGCACCGTCCTGGCCATCGGGCTCGGTCCCGGGCGGGAGGTCGTCGGGAAAGGCGACGGCGGCGGGCGGCGCGAAGAAGGGCTGCGGGGCCGCCTCGCCCTCGCCCTCCTGGGCCACCTGCCGGGCCACCTGCCGCGCCGCGCTCTTGGCCGCCGCCTTGATGGCCGACGGGGAGGGCGGCGCGGCGGGGTCCGGCCTTCGAGGCCCGGCCGGCGGGGCGGGCGAGCGGCGGGGCTGCGGGAGCAGCGCGGAGAGCCCGGCAGTCCGCGCGGGCTTCTTGGGAGCCGGCTCGTCTTCCTCCGAGTCGGACTGCGGGAGAGAGAGGGCGGTCAGGCGGGGCGGCGCCGGCCGGGGACGATGGGCCGCGCCCCCCCGCTCACCTCCTCGCGCAGCCGCGGCGCCGCGATCCGCACGGGCTGCGCCGCCCTCCGCTTCGGGGCCGGGGCGGGCCGGGGCGGCGGCAGGGCCGAGAAGAGACCCCCCGGCCCCGCGGCGCCCTCGTCGCTCTCCTCCTCCTCCTCCTCCCGCTCCTCCTCGCTGCTGGCGTAGGCCACTAAGGACATGGCGGCGGCTACGCGAGTCCCAGGCTTCGTCCGGCGCGCTAGGCCGCGGCGCCCCCCATGGCAACGGCGCCCGCCGGAAGAAGGTCGAGCGGCCCGCCGGTCCACCGCCCTCGGCCCCGGGCGGCGGCGACTCCTGGAAGCGGAAAGGGGCCCTGCGCCCGCCGACCGCCTTCCTCCGCGCCCGAGCAGGGAGGGGAACTACCGCTCCCAGAAGGCCCCACGGCGGAAGCCGCTACTGGCTCGTCGGCGCTCTGGCCGCGCGGGGCCCGCCGGGAAACCGAGCCTAGCTCCAGGAAACGTCTCTGCTCCCGTCAGCCCTTGCGCGGCTGGAGGGGGCGCCTGCCAAGAGCGGGGGGGCTTTCTCGAGGGCGCCCCAGCGAGGGGTCCACGGCCGAGTGGTCGCCCCCTGCCCGTTGCAAGCCCTTCCCCGCCCTTTCTGGCTAGAGCAAGAGGAGGGGCCGCCGTTCCCATCAGGCGCGCCCCAAAGGAGAGCGTGGCTGCGGGGCCCGCTCGGGGATCACCCCCCCCCCCGAGCGAAGCCGCCCTGGCTTTCTGCGCCGCCTTTCCCTGGGGAGGGCCTCCAGGCGGCCCTGGAAGCTGCCCGTGGTTTCTTGCAACAGTTGCTTCGCAGGGCGCGGATCCTGCGGGGGGCGAGGGAAACACTTGCAAAAGGGCCGCCACTCAGTAGCAAAGCGACTCCCGCTCCTCCCAGCCCGGCGCCTGCTCCGTCCTGGGCGTCGGGGCCCCGCCGCGCGGAAAGGCGCTCGCTGGGGGAGGCGGCCGGGCCCCGCGCCGCCGCCCGGCCCTCCCCCCCCCGCGGGCCCCAGCGCCCGCCCCTCGCTGCCTCCGTGCCCTGCCCGCGCTCTGTAGCGCTGCGCTCTCGGCCTCGCCAGGCGCCTCCGCCCCGCCTGCTCGGCTGGAGCTAGGGGGTGGGGAAAGCGGCGGCAGCGGGAGCAGCGGCGGCGGCACCCGGCCCAGCGCAGCCCAGCCCGGCGCCCCGAGTCGGAGGAGGCGCCCGCGGCGGCGTCGCTAAACGCGGCCAGCGGCCCCTGCGCGCCTGTTGCTCGGCGGCCCGCGCGAGGCGCCGGGATCGCTCGGCCAGGGCGGCCTCGGCGGGGGCGCTCGTGCGGCCCGTCCGCCCGCGCCATGTCCCGCTCCAGCCGGCCGCGCGACTACAAGTGCGGCGACCTGGTCTTCGCCAAGATGAAGGGCTACCCGCACTGGCCCGCCCGGGTAAGCTTCCGGGGGCGGCGGGGCGCCTGCAGGCCGGCGAGCGAGCCAGCGGGCGCCCCCCGGCCCTCTCGCCTCCCGCCCGGCAGCGGCAGGCGGTCGCGCGCCAGGAAGTGGCGCCCGGCGGGAAAGTGCTGCCTGGGCGCCCTGCAAGCCCCGCGGGTGGCGCGGCTGTGGGGCCGGGCCGGGCCCCGCTCCCCGCGCTGGAAGCTGCCCTCGGGCTGGCGGGCGGGCTTCCTGGGCTGGCTCCGGACCGGGCGCGGGGCGCAAGCGCGCTCCCCGGCTCTTCCTGCGTTTCGTTCAACTTCGCCGGCGGCGGGGGGAAGATGGGACACGGGCGGGCCTGCGCGGCGCCGGATCTTCCCACGGGCCGCCGACTCGCGTATTGGCAAAAGCCCGGCTCCCTGCGCCCGGGGGGAGGGGTCGGCTGCCTTTGCCCAGAGATCGGGCAGGTGCCAAGGTGCCAAGACCTTGAGTTGCCTTGCAGGAAACCTCTGGCCAGGGTCCTGCTCCTTGTCCCAAATAACCGAATGGACTAATTCAGTTCCTGGGTCCGCAGAGGCCAGGCAGAAGTCCCCAGGCAGGTTCAGGAACCGGCTGAAGCACAGGACCCTGGTTGGGAAGCAGGGACTTTTCTGTAGCAGCCCCCATCTTTGGAACGCTCTGTGGAGGGGAGATGATCTACCTTTGCCGAAATGGAGTTTGTAATTTGTATTAAACGATTAGCAGGGGGGATGCTCTGCCCCTGGGATGCCCCCGGCAGAGGGGGGGGGGGAATGAGAAGGGTCAGTGTGCCTAAGCTGATTCCCTGTCTTCCCAAATGCTCTTTCTGCCAATAATTGAGTGGGAAGCTTTTAGTGCACCTACAGAATGCATGCACCATCAACATGGAATTGCGGTTAGTTCGCTTGTAAACCATGATTTATGGTGTAGCGTGAAGAGTGAATCGAACCGATAGTGGTTTACCCCAGAAAGATTGGCTTAGAGCACAACCTCTACAGGGGTCTGCCTGAAAAGGTGCAGGCTTTTATCAGCTGAGAAAAAAAGAATGGCCTCTAGATACATTCTTGCTCTTAACTTCACTTGCATCCCTGACACGTTTTTAATAATACCATTCCTCCTTCCCTCCTAGGGATGTTGTAGCAATGACTAATTAGGATCCCAAAACGTACCCGTGAGATGCCCTGTATGTGTGGTTTTTGGTTTGGAGTTTTAGCATGCTTTGTAACCCTGAGGACTAGAAACATGGCTTTTTTCCAATTTCTTTTTAAACAAATGAATCTAGTGGCGGCGTTGTTCAAGTCAAAACAACAGCCTGGCTCTTATGCAAATATAACTGAGATTGGAGTTAACTTGATATAAAGTCATCCTAGGTTCAGTGATTCAAGGACACCGTAGCCATACGGTCTGTCTAAATTAAGAGACTTATTTGCTTATGCATAGATGGGTCCCTCCCATTGGGCCGGGCCTCCGGGCCTGCTCACCGGAGTAAGCTCCATGCCCAAGGCAGGCAGGCTTCCTTTTGAGTCGGGGCGCTGCGTTGTGCACTCGCGTGCCTGGCTCCCACCTAACAAAGGTGGCTAACTAGGGGAGTTTTCATAGTGTGTCCCGCCCGCATTTGCATCATCCGAGTTGGTTCAGTGTATTGGCCAAGCGGAAACGGGTTAAACAGTGCAGCAGCCAAAGCTATGAATCATGGGGTTTTTTCTCTGAATCAGGGCACCCACTCCTGGGGAGCTGGGGGGCCCTCGCCAGAAGGATGGAGGTGTCGGTGGGAGGACCGTGGGGGCGGGGAGAGTGGCTTTTTCAGGGCTGGGGCTGTTGCAACAAGTATCGAGGAGTGGCGAGAGTCGCAAAGATGTTAAGTTCCGGATTTGTTGGCGCTAGAGACAAGCGTTCGTGGACTTGGGACACTGCACTAAGCCGCAGTGTGGCTTGTTCAGTTGGGGCTGTGTATGATGGGTGAACTCTGCAAACTGTGGCTTTCTCAAAACCATTGTTTAGCGTGGCACGGTTTGCTTGCCCTGCTGTTAGGGTTAGGCTAACCCATAGCCGCCTTTCCAGACTGTAAATTGTCTCTTGAGGACCAAGGGACTTAGGGGGCAGACGCGGGGAGCAGAGCAACTGTAGGATCTGGGGAGGGATGCCCCTTCCGTGAAGCCAGCCTTATTCGGGCAAACAAAGGGAGCCTTGCTGGGGTCGGTTTGAGGGCTTTTCCTGGTTGGATCAAGCCAAGGGCTGAGAAAAGGCCACGGGGTTGAACTAGGGTTCTTGAGTGGGACTGGGATGTCCGCTGCCCCCCCTTGTGGAGGTGGGTTTTCCGTTTGCCCACCAGGAGGGCAGGATCTGGCTCATGATTCCTAGGTGAAAGAATGAATCCATCCCTGTTTTGGGGACGCCAGCTGTTCATCAGCAAGGAAGCATGCCTGCTTCTAAAGCAGGAGGAGGTCGAATGCTCCCTGGAAGCCATTCTGAGAAACATAATTTCCATACACCTGTAAGAACGGGGACGGTGTGCTAAAAGTAAACGCCGCTAATTTCTGGGCAGAAGAGCTGAATGTGGGAGATCCTTGGTAGGGAAAGAAAATGCCCCCTCTCTGCGTGATGGGCAAGAGTTTCTTACTTTGTGCTGTAAGCATAACTCTGCACGTGTGCATTCACTAATGCAACCCAGGGATGAAGTCGCGGTTGGCTTCTCGGTCAAGGGTGGAGTGCGGAAGATCCAGTTTTAGAAGCATTGCTTTTATGGGCAAGCGGCAGAACCGTCCGGCCACTTCTGGCCCTGAGGGTCTTCCCTCGGGGGCACGAGAGTGCCTGGCTTGGGGGTTCCTGATGGGCGAAAGAGCCCTCCCGGCTGTTTTTCATGACGGCGGCCGAGCAGAAGCGAAGCGGTTGATAGGACAATGGATTTCTGAGCCGGCCTGTGCTTTGGATACACAGCCGGAGTCTGACCCTGCGAGAACACGGCCCTCTTTTCCTCTTCTGGGGGCCTTCTCCAGTTTGGGGCCCTCTGTGGGCCTGGGGTCTCAAGGGAACTAGGGGGCGCCAAGGGGGGCTGCAGAGACCCCTCACCCATTTCCTCCCTGCTGCCTCTGGAGTGGCAGCATCCAGACTGGAGCCCGAGGCCTGCTGAAAGGGAGGGGGGTCGTGAGGCTGCCCCAGAGACCTGGAGGGGGCTCTGTGGGGCACCCACGGCACCTTGGGGAAAGAGCCCGGCCTCCCTGCCCCCCCTTCCTCCCAGAAGCCCAGCTGGACTTCCTTCCTGACCATTGGAGGGGAGGGAAAGGGGCCTCTTCCCTGTAGGGGGAGGCCCGAGCAGTTCCCCTCAGCACAAAGGAGCTGATCTGTGGCCAGACCTGGGAGGGGGCGTTATCTCAGAGGGGCCACTTCTGGACGCCTCCCAGCCCTGCTGGCGTCCTGTCCCCCAGCTCCCCTGGGGCCCAGAGGGCCGGCCTTCTCCCCAGACTTTTCCATCTCTGCAACCTGGGGGGGCTTTCGATTCCTAACATGCATGTATCATGCCCAGGGCTAGAAAAGGGCCCCCAAGATCTTATGATAGCACTGGCTGTGGCATTGGGTGAGTTCCTGATGGTAAAACAGCGGTTTCTGTGTCCCCCCCCCCCCGTAACCTCAGCTTGCTTGTAGCCCGAAGAGCAGGAGACCTGGAAAATTGGGGGTCCATCTTCCAGAGCCAGGCAGTCTTCCCCTTTGCCTTCCCTGGATCCAGCAGTTTGACCCACTGCATGGGCTCTTTGTGGCCGAAAAGCCCAAAGACCCTCCGAAGAGCAGCCTGATGCCAGGGTTGTTTGTGCAAACACACGAGGGGCTGTGCGCACGTGACCGTATTGTGCTCACCCTGGGCATTCGGCATGTACGTGGAACTAACCTCCCCCCACCCCCTGTGGTTGGCTTGTCGGGCGTTTTCTTTTAGTGGGGTAAAATGGGACCCAGATCCTCTGTATCTGCTCCAGCCAGGAGTTGCTGCCTAGGCCCACCTGTTCAAAGTCTGCCCATGCGCCTGGGGGATTGTTAGTGGGCAGGATGGGAAGGGGGGCGTGCCCGTCTGTCTCCGGGGACAATAATGGGTGCCTTTGTTCCCTCTGTGCACGAGCGAGCGGCCGGCCAGCCTACGCTCTGCAGCATCTCAGCATCTCAGCACGAGGGCAGTGGGCAAAAGATGAGACCCACAAAGGGCGGGGGGGGGCAGAGCTGGGGGTGTTGCCCTGGACGCCAGCTGCCTTTGTGCGAGGCGGCTGCCCGAGGGCCCTGCCAGCCAGAAAGACACGAATCTTGGGGCAGCCATGAATAAACTTCTATAACTTTCGGATGCCTGGAAGAGGTGGTGGGAAAATAGGCTGGACGTGCTCCAGAGGCGGTCAGGAAACCTGGACAGGGGAGCAAAAGTCCTCCTAGAAGGGTCCCAAGATGCCCACCAAAGGCGGGGCTTCCTCGCTCCTTCTGGGCCTCGGCTTGTGGCCGGGTGCAAATGCCCCCCATGCCGTGCCAGGCTTCCTCCTAGAGATCTGGAGAGGCTTTCTTTTGAAGGTTTCCCCTGCGCCAGCTCTTGGCCCACAGAAGATCCCTCCTCTACCTCCCAGGGTTTGCCCTCCTTGCTGACTCCTCCCCCGGCCTTGCCCCCCCAGGTGAAAAGGGCTGCTGCCCCCCTTTGCAGAGGGAGGCTGCCCGCTCCTGGCCCAGCCCACTGCTTGGCCCGACTAGCCGGGCAAGGAAACCTGAGTCCCGGGGGCGGGGCTGGCCTGTTGGGTGGGAGCAGCGGTGACTAAGCAGAAGCCGCCACAGCCGTGAGTCGTCGGCAGCCGGGCCTCCTTGGAGGAAGAGCCGGCCGGGTCACCTGATCCAGTTTCACCCCGTCTCCAATAACGTTGAATATTTAACAGTGCTGGGCCGGGCTGGGGCTGGAGCAAAGTCTGCTGCTGACATCTGGAGAAACCTCTTCCGGGTTGGCACATGCTGGAGCCAGCTGGCATCCAGCGTTCAAGGGTAGACTGCCTTTGTACCTGGGGGATCTGCCTCGCTGTCTGACTTAACTCCCTTCTTTGAAGCGGCCGCTTGGTTGTGGCTTCCAGCACAGTGGAGGGGAGATGGAACACTGCACTCGAAGAGCTGCAAAACGCCAAGATGCCCTTTCGGGGGTAGCCTCATGTCCCCCCACAATTAGCATCTCCTGACCTGGGGGTGGGAGGGAGAGGGAGAATATTCCTGAAGGAATTAGACTTCACAAGAAGTCTTGTTTCAGTTCACGTTTTCTTGATTTTATGCATTCTGAGTGTGCGGCATCTGGAGAGTTGGAAGTGGTGAAGTGGTGTGAATTGGGAGTCGGGGGGGGGGGGGCTTTGTGAAAGGGTTTGCGGGGCACAGGGGTACATTCAAGCCTTCACTCGCAAATGTGGAATTAGAGACAATGCCAAGATCCTGAGCTGCAACTCTGTCTTCTGCCTGGTCATTCCTGGTTGCTGGGGGGGGGGGGGCTTCCTCTCCCATTGCTCCTTCCGTCCTCTCTCGGCTTGGGGAGCACAGAATCGGTTCTTGGTTCTTGGATAGACTGCCCTCTCGAGGTGGGAGCAGGTTACTGCAGGGGAACTGGCTGGGCAGGGGGCTGCGGGGGGGCGAGCCGAGGGCCTTGCAGAGGGCGAGGGGCCCTCCAGCTGGAGTCTGCCCAGGCCCCTTTGCCTTCCCCAGCTGCTGCAAAATGAGCTGCGTTTGCTCTGCGTGGGGGGGCGTCTAGACGGCAGCTTATGGGGGGCTCGGCCAGGAGGACATTTGACCCCCCCCTCTCTCCGCACAGATTGATGAAATGCCGGAATCCGCTGTGAAATCAGCTTCCAACAAATACCAGGTCTTTTTCTTTGGAACTCATGAAACGTGAGTAATGCGAAGAGCTGTGCTGAATCAGGGCCCTCTTGCTCCCCAGGAGGCGCCCACAGGGAAACCCTCCACCCACACAATGGGGCGGCCGTGGTCCCTTCCTCCGCCCTTGGGAGTGAAAGGTAGACTGCCTCTGATGCTGGAGGGGACTCTGCCCACTTGTCCCCACTGCTAGGAAACGCGCCGTCCCTTTACATTCCAGGCGCCCTTTCAACAAAGGCTCAGTCTGACCGTCCGCCCCTCTCTCTGCCTCCCCCCTCGCAGGGCCTTCCTGGGTGCCAAGGACCTCTTTCCCTACGAGGAGTGCAAGGTGAAGTTTGGCAAGGCGAACAAGCGGAAAGGGTTCAGCGAAGGCCTGTGGGAGATCGAAAACAACCCCGCCGTCAAGGCCTCGGGATACCAGGTGGGCCGTGGGTGGGCAGGACCGCTGTGCTGGGGGGGGGGTGCTAGGAAGGAGCCAAGCTGCGGGTGCAAAGAAAGGGAGGCACCAAGCTTGATGCTTGAACCCAGGACCGGTCGGCCAGTTCTGGGTTGGGCTTCCCATTCGAGTCCCCGAGAGTCACGTCCCCAGCTTTGGCCTGATCTCGGCAGGAATATTTGGCGTTCTTGCTTTAGGAACAGGACAGCTGGGGGCCAGGTCATAGACGCTGATGAGGTGGGGAGGCAGACGGAGAAGCTGGGCCCGATTCTGCTTCCCCCGGGGACACTGAGGCGGCCTTGGCCCTGCCCGCTCGCCCTCCTCCGAGCGCCTCTCGCTGACCGCAGCTTGCTTTGGCAGCCGGCTCGGAAGAAGCTCCCTGCGGAGGAAGGCAAAACTGAGCAGGAGCCCGAGACGGGCAAGGGGGGCAGCCCTGAGGGCAGCAGCCACGAGGAGGGAGACCTGGTGATCGACGAGCAGCTCCAGGAGAGGAACAAGAAGGCTGCCAGCAAGAGGAGGGCCACGGGGGCCCTGGAGGTAGGGCGCCTGGGCCCTGGCGGTGTGCTGGCCCGCCCGGGCAGGGGAGGCAGGCAGCTCTCCGGCCCCCGAGAGCGCCTGCCCGATCCCGCGGCATTGGCGCTGAACGCTTGCCCTCGTTAGCTGCCCCCGCCGCGTGCGTCCCCAAGGGGGTGCTGAGAGGAGCCTGTTCCCTCGCAGGATTTCTCTCCCAAGCGCAAGAAAGACGGGGAGGACCAGGCGGAGGCGGCTGCGGAGAAGCCGGGCTGTGAGGCTGAGAACCAGAAGCCCGCTCTGCTGGAGGCCGGGAACGAGGGGAAGAACGGCGGCGGCGGCAGCGGCACCCCGGTCAATGTGCCAGGAGCAGAAGAGAGGAAGGAAAAGGCTGCCCCTGAGGAGGACGAGGAGGAGGAGGAGGAAGAAGAGGAAGAGCAGGAAAGCAGAGATCATGGGAAGAGGTAGGCATCCAAAGGTCCAGCCAGGGGAGCTGGGTGGAGTTTCCCGGCCTCAAGGGTGTCTATCTTGGAATATCACCTGCTGGGGTAGGTGGCAGAATCGTCTGTCACCTGTGCAGGGCTCCGTTTCCATCCTGGTGCTGGGCTAAAAACCGGGAGACTGAGAGTTCTAGTCCTGCCTGAGGCACGAAAGCCGGCTGGGTGACCTTGGGCCAGTCTCTCTCTCTCAGCCCTAGGAAGGAGCCAATGGCAAACTAGGAGGCTGAGAGTTCTAGTCCCGCCTGAGGCACGAAAGCCAGCTGGGGGACCTTGGGCCAGTCCCTGTCTCTCAGCCCTAGGAAGGAGCCAATGGCAAACTGGGAGACTGAGAGTTCTAGTCCCGCCTGAGGCATGAAAGCCGGCTGGGTGACCTTGGGCCAGTCTCTCTCTCTCAGCCCTAGGAAGGAGCCAATGGGAAACCAGGAGACTGAGAGTTCTAGTCCCGCCTTAGGCCTGAAAGCCGGCTGGGTGACCTTGGGCCAGTCCCTGTCTCTCAGCCCAACCCACCTCACAGGGTGGTTGTTGTGGGGAAAGGAGGAGGAGGAAGGAGTGTTAGGTATGTTCGCCGCCTTGAGCTATTTATAAAAAATAATTAAGGTGGGATAAAAATAAATAAATAAAACCTGTCCCCCCCCTTCCTCTTTTGCTCCACCAGCCTGTAGCTGGCCGTCTGCTCTTCGGCTCCCTCCGGCCGCCTCGTTTCCCTGGTGCTAGGAACCAGATTCCGTCGTCCTCGCCTGTCCATCTCCAACACCCGGCAGGAAGGCAGCGCGATCCAACATTTCCACAGCAGGAATAGGAACCAGTCTCTGCCCAGCCAACCTGCATCTCTCCTGGCCGGCCGACGCTTTGAGCTAGTAATAATTTTTAGAGGGAATATACTGATCAATCACTTTGGAATAAAAGCAGTTGGATGCCTTTTTAAAAAAACCACCTCCAGTTTCTCATTGTTTTCTCGCCTCTCTGCTCCTCTTTCGAAAGCAGGTGCCGCAGCCCCCCCCTTCCCCAAAAAGGTTTTGTGCTCCTGTAAAGGGTAGGGGTTTGTCAAGGTGCTGCCCCCCCCCCTTCTCGCCTTGTGCACAGAGTTTGGGCATCTCTCGGCCACCCCAGCGTTGCGCCAGGGGTAGCTGCTTTGCAAAGGGTTGGCGCAGGCAGCAGAAGTGGGGGGCCCTGGGGTGGGGGGTGCTCACTGGCCAATGCAGTGGGTTGGTGGGGGAAGGGGAGGCCCAAGACAGGAGGAGGAAGAGCTTCACCTGCTGGGAAAGACTTTGAGGCCCCCTAGGAGGAACATGGAGCCCCAGCTCCGCTTGTTCCCCGTGTCTGCAAAAAGGTGGCCCCCGGGAGGGGTCCAGGTTGCTGCTGCTGCTGCTGCCTCGCACAAGGTTTGGGGGCAGGGGGCCGGTCCCCAGAAATCCTGGAATTGGGAGGGGCCTTAGAGGCCATCAAGCCCACCCCCTGCTCAGGGCAGGGCTTGCAATTAAAAGTCTGTGGCCCACCGCGCTTTGGCATTGACTGGAAGAGACAGACCCGGTGAAAAGAAGCCGCGGCGTCCCAAAGAAATGGGTCCCTGGTTTGTATCTGAGCTGAATGGGGTGAGTTGGGGGCTTCCCAATCCCATCGCTGCCCTCCCAGCAGAAAGGTGGCTCTGCCCCATCCTGCTGGCAGAAGAAGGACCAGAGCAAGCAGGGAGGGTCTGGGACGGGGGGGGGCAGCCGCCTCTTTCCCACCAGCAGAGCAGAGCTCTTGGAGCTGGGCCCCGGGAGGGGGGGCCGGGGGCCGGCAGCACTGACCTCACAGAGCCTCGGAATCCAGTGCCCGGGAGATGGCAGGGATTCCGCCGCCACCGCAGCAGCAGCTCCAACCGGCCCCCTCGGCTGCGGGATGGGAAGCTGGCTGTCCTGTTTAGGAAGCAGGTACCGGGAAGCCCCCTTGGGCAGAGGCAGGGACCCTCCAACCCCTGGGTGCGCCTGCCCCACCCCTTGGCCAGGGCTGCTGAAAGGCCCTTTGGTGTCTCAGCACACACACACACACACACACACACACACACACCAGCACACCTCAGCAGCAGGAGCGGAAGGCCCCCGCCCACCCAAGGGGAGCTCCACCTTGGGCAGCTGCTTTCAACCGAGGAGGGGCCGAGCCAGAGTTGGAGGTGCTTGGTGGGGCCCAGCGTGGGCCACCCTGCTGCAGCTGCTGGACCCCTGGGCAGAGCCTCCGCCCATCCGTGGGGCTGCCCTGCCCTGCCCTGCTCGGGGGTCCCTGGGCTGCCATCCCGCTTCCAGCCGGAGGGGTGCCCCCAGCACGCAGTCGCGCCTCACCGCGCCCTCCTTTCCCCTCTTCCTGCAGGCCCAGCCGTGACAGCAGCCCCGAGTGAGTGGCCCCTTGGAACCGGAGCGCCCCTGCACAGGATCGGGCTGAAAGGGGGGTGGCTGGCTGCTTTATCTCCCTGACGCTGGTTCTGGCCAGAAGGACCAGGCCCTTCCCCCCAGCTCTTCTGCCCGTGTTGGCAGGGCCTCCGGGGAATGGAGGGGGCGGGCTGGGGATCCACTGGATCCTGTGGGGCGAGGCCCCGTCTGCAAAGGGAGTGGGAATCCTGGTGGCTTCACGGAGGCCTCGGGGTGGCTTTCGTGGCATCGGCACCAGCAGAGTTGGCCGCGGCCATCTCCTGGGCGCCTCCGGTGGTCTCCCAGCCCGCTCCAGGTGGGCCGAGGGCCGGCCGGAGGATGCTGGAGGAAGGGGGATTTGGCTCCGGGACCCTCCCGCGGCCCCTGCTCCTGCTGACCTTTCTTGCTCCCCTCGGCAGCCTTCCCAGGAAGAGAGAAGAGGGGGACGATGGTGAGTGGCGGCCCGCAGGGGCTGGGATTCTGTTCCTGCCCCCGTCCCTCCCCCGCGCAAGAGCAACCCCGGGACTGGCCCCGGCGCCCCCCGTCCCCTCCCCCCGCGGAAGCCGAGGCGCCCCCTCCCCTGCGGCGCTGACCCGCTTCTCCCGCCTCTTGCAGCGAAGCCGCCTTCGCCGCCGCCTCCGCCGGCCTCCCGGTCCGGCTCCGGCTCCCTCGAGCCCGAAGCCCCGCCGCCCTCGGTCACCCACGCAGCGGAGCGGTCGCCGTGCCCCGCGCTCAGCCTGGAGGCGCTGCAAGAGCGGCTGGAGGCGCTGAAGGCGCTGCAAGGCCAGTACAACCGGGGGCGTAAGTATCCGGGCTCCTGGGGCCAGTGACCCCTCCAGCCGCCGCCGCCGCCGCCGCCGCCGAATTCTGCCCTTCGCTCTCCCTCCGCTCCAGAGCTGCGGATCCGACGCACCTGCCGGGATTTCCCGCGCGCTCTGCGCGCCCTCAGCCTGCAGATCTGCCGCAGCCGCCGGAGACTCATCCGCGCCGAGGTCCGCCTGCAGCGCCGGGAAAAAGAAGGTGCGCGAGGGCGCTGGCCGCCCCCTCGCCCCGCGCCCCACGCCCAGGCCCCACCGCTGCGCCGGGGCTTGCAGGCTTCCAGGGCGCGCGCCGCCCCTTTGAGCCGGGCCGGGACTTCGGCCGACGCTGTCCCTTCCTCCGGCAGGCGCTTTCCAGGGGTACCCGTCCCCGCCCCCGTCGGAGCTGCTGGGCTTGGCCTCCTCGCGCCTGGGGCTCTCCGCCGCGGCGACCCTCTCCAGCTGCTCCCTGCTGCTGCTCCCCGCGCCGCCCGCGCCGCCGGCCCCGCCCCCGCTGCCGCCGCAGCTCCCGGACCTGCACGAGGCGCTGGAGACCTTCCTGGAGCGCCAGGCGCGCCACCTGCACGAGCGTGAGTGCGGCGGGTGGGGGGCGCCTTCCCGGGGCAAGCCGGCCGGCGGCCTCTCCTTCGCGTCTCGGCTCCGGAGGCCCCGGGGCGGGAGAGTAGGGCTCCCGGAGCGGCGCTGCGGGAAAGGGGGGGTGCTGGCTGGCGGAGCCCCGAGGTCTGTCTTCTGCTTCCCCCCTCCCGCTTCTCAGGCCAGCGGGACTACCGGAGCTGCCAGGAGTGCCTCCGCTCCATCAAAGCGCTGCGCGGGCAGTTGCGCCGAGTGCGGAGCCGGCTCTGGAGGGTGGAGGCCGAGCTGGGCATCCAGGTCTCCCCGCGCGAGCTCTCCGTGGACGACCAAGAAAAGGAGGAGGACGACGACGACGACGACGACGACGGCCCCCCCTGGATGCCTCCCGCGCTGCCCGTTGCCTGGAGAGAAGAGGGGAGGGGCCAGAGTGTGCCCCCGGCAGAGCCAGCGACCGCCGCCGAGCTCGAGCGCCTTGCCTGCCCTCAATAAAGCCTTTGGAAAGTCTGCTGTTGAAGCGAAGCCCGCGGGGTGGGGGTGGGGGTTCTTTTAAATGCCCCCTGAAAGAAGAGGAAGGGGCTTTGCTTTGGTGACCCCCAGTAGGAGAGTTTGGGGCGTGCCTCCTCCAAGTGGTGGCAAAGCCAAGTTACTGGATGGCTCGGGACCTCTATTTCCCTCCACAGAGTTTGCCAGTTTTCTCTGCAAATATTGCCTTCCCTTCCAATATTTTCCAATATTTGTGTACTAATTGAAATCTTTATCATGCCCCTACACACACACACACACACACACACACACACACAGACAGACAGACAGACACCATCCCAAACATCTCAGGGCTGTTTATTATTCATAAGGTCATGGAGAAAACCCTGAAGCGAAAGAACCTGTGTGAAAAACAGAGGCTAAAATTAATACTGCCAGGTCACTGGCAAAAATCCGTGTGGAGGTTAAGCGCGCGGGATAGATCCCAAGCCACTGACCTGAAGCCAGGGGGCGCCAGAGGCTTCCCTGAGCAAAACTGCAAACGCTTTCGGACTTCCCGGCCAGTTTTGCGAGGGCTGCCAAAAGCGGGCATCCCTTTCCCCCCAGCCCCTGTTCCAGGCCAGGGGCAACGGTGCCCAGCTCAGCTGATCGTGGTTGGAGACCCAAGGTAGGCAGAGGCTTGGGCAGCAACCTGGCAGCAAATAAGCGCCAGTGGGAAATTGAGAAAGGAAAAAATCCTAGAGGTGAGAAAGACAGAGCGTCGCGCCCAGAAAACTCACCTGGAGTTCCTTCCTGGCACTGCAGGGCGATCGATCTCACAGTCGGCCCTTCACCTCACAATCGTTTGCAAAGGGAAAACGGGGCTGGGGGTGTTCTCTCCAGCCCTTAGCGAGGGACTTCTCAGGCGCTGGTAATCGAGCTCCGATTTGCACAGCACTCTTCATCAGGCCCTGACAGACAGATCCCAAAGGGAAAGGGGAGATTCCGGAGCAGCAGTTGCCCCCAAGTTTCCAGGGGTGGCCTTCTAAGTGCTGCCTTGGGCCTTCTGTCCACTAGGTGGCGCCCTTGCACTCTTTGGGGAGGCTGCTTCCCCTTCTGAAGGGCGTTCTTGCGGCGGCCTCGTCCATGGGATTCCACCCAGCCTGGTCCCCCTTGGAACCCCCCTGGTTCCCCCAACGCCTCATCCGTTCTCTCCCCTCCACACACCCCTTTGGCCCTCTCTCAGTCCTAAACACCTGCCTTTTTGACCAGATGCAACAGTTGGGGGGGGGGGGGGTTGCCCGGAACGGAGACCCCAAGATGATGCCATCAGTGCCTCTTGCGGAGAAGCAAGAGAGCCCGGCATAAGCCCTCCTGGAGCTGGATCCGGATCCGGGTGCTCTGGAGTTCCACTGCAAACCGCCCCCTCCTCTCCACCCGTCCCTCATTGTCCAGCATTGCCCTTTTGGCGTTTTCTGCTCCGCATACTTTAGAGTCCGCCTCTCCCATCGGCATTTTTTTCTCCCAAGGCAAACGGCGGTGTGGATTCAGAAAGAAGTTGGGGGGTGGCGGGGGGGGGGAGAGAGAGAGAGAGAGGCAGCCAGGCGTCCCACAAAACTTTGGAAGTGAGTTTCTGTGGCCTCCCTACCAGGGAGATGTTGGGGACCCTCTTGGCTTTCTTGGGGGGGCACTGCTGCCAGACAGGAGCAGCTGGCGAGGCATTTCCAAGGCGGCCCGCCTCTCCCTCCCGCGAGCTTCCTTCCTCCCACCCGGCTTCCCGAGGAATGCTGCTCTTCCCAGGCGATGGGGGGGGGGTAAGCCCAGCCTCCTTGGCCAAGACCCTCCCCTCTGCATGAATAGCGGTGCGGAGCTGCCCGGCCCTCGTTCGCCAGTCAGGCTCCTGCCTCCCTGCCCGCCGGCCTCCTCCGCCCGCCCGCCTAGCGCTGCTCTGCCGACTGAAGATGGAGGGTTTCCTGACCGCGCGGTCCATGGGAGAGGAGTCCCTCCAGATGTGGGACCTCAACAAGCGTCTGGAGGCCTACTTGGCCAGGGTGAAGTTCCTGGAAGAGGAGAACGAGCTGCTGAAAGCCGAGATCCAGGGCCTGAAAGGGGGCTCGGGGGAGACCCCCTGGAGGGCCAAGTCCGAGGAGGAGCTGGCGGCCCTCAGGGCCACTCTGGATCAAGCCTATCAGGAGAAGTGCGTGGCGGAGCTGGCCAGGGACTCCCTCTGCGAAGAGGTCCAACAGGTGAAGAGCAGGTGCCAGAGGGAGAGGGCGGCCCAGGAAGAGGCCAAGATGCTCCTGTCCATCCGCAAGAAGGAGGCGGAGGAGGAGAAGCGGGCCCACATCTGGCTGAGGGAGAAAGCCGCCCAGCTGGAGAAAGAGATCGAAGCCCTGGTGGAGGCCCACCAAGAGGAACTGCTGGGGCTGGACCGAGACATGGCCGGCTTCTCCCAAGGCTGCGAGAGCTTCCGGGCGGTGCCGGGGTGCTTCCAGCCCGTGGAGGTCGAAGACTACGCCAAGAGGCTCTCCAACATCTGGAAGGGAGCGGTGGAGACCTACAAGATGGAGGTCTCCCAGCTGGAGGCCTCCCTCTGCGAAGCCAAGGAGAACCTTCGGAAGGCCACCGAGCGCAACAGGCAGAACCAGCTGCAGCTGCAGCAACTGGAGAAGGAGCTGGCCAGCCTCAAGGTCCGCAGGAAGAGCCTGGGGGACAGCCTCTCCCAGCAGTGGGCCCAGCAGCAGGGGGACGCAGAGAAGCTGCAGGTGGGTCGGGGCCCCTTCTGAATCCAGCAGGGCTCGGGGGTGCCTGTCTCCCAGGCTGGCCGTGGGTCCGGCCCGCTCCTCGCTGCAGCTCGGTTGGGGTCACAGGTCGGCGGCCGGCCGACTCACGGGTTCGCTTGCGGCACCTGGAAGCTCAGAGGGGCGTGGCGGTGCGGAAAAGTGGCTCGGGTGCCGGAAGGAAGGGGCCACTCCGTCAAGCTAAAAGGGCCGAGTTTTCCGGCCTTTCCTCAAACACCCGGGCTCTGACCCAGCCCCCAGCCCCAGCGTCTTGTCTCGGAAGCGGGGGCTGGGCAGGGGAGGGGGCGGGGAGCAGCTGGAGGATGGGTGGGGATGGGGTCAGCTTTGCAAGGGTGCCCACGCCTGGGTGTCTTGCGGGGGAGAGTGGTCTCTGTGAAGAGTGCTTTGCCCGGAGGACCCCCTCCCTTGCCTCCTTCATCCCCAGCCTCCTTTGAGCACTTGGGGGGCCATGTTCGAGGAGGGAGGGCCCTGCCCCACCTGCGCACACAAGCCCATAACGATTTGGGTCCGGTTATGGAGGATTTCCTTGCTCTCTGCAGATTGTGTTGTCTGTCTGGCTTGCAAAACATTTCTGGATGGCCAAGGACCTTGAAAGAGCCCCCCAGCTTAGGGGAAGCAGGTGGCGGAGCAGGGTGGTGGTGGGGCTGTCTCGGGAGAGGCCTGACTCACGGGACCCCCTGCTCTGTTTGAACTCCTTGCTTCCTGGGTGTGGAGCACCGGCTCCCTAGGAGGTCCCTGGTCTCAGATCCGCCTCCCGGAAAAGGCTGCAGATGAGTCCTGGGGGGCCCAGCAGATGCCAATGTCCACCTTTGCGCAGGCAGCCATCAATTGCAGGGGTGGGGAGCCGGGAAGGGGCACTTCCAAGAAGCCAGGGTGTTTTTCCAGGGAGGAGAAGAAAGCGGGGTTCAACTTTTCTGTGCTTATCCTTCCAGCGCTGAAGGTGGGGTCTAAAGACAGCCCGCTGGAGATGGGGAGCAGCCAGCCACTCCGGGCCCTCCAAGTTCCTCGCGGGAGGGGGCCACGCCCTGCCCTGCCCCACTCAGGGCTCCGCAGACCATTGACAGGCGCTGTTTTGTGACCAGCGGGGGCTCTGCATGGCTGGGGAGGATGGGGTGCAAAGCCGAAGTGAGCCGCCTGGACTGGCCCCCGCACTGGAATGGCTTCGCTCGACAAATCGGAGCGAAGCCGGCCCAGAGCAGCCTTCCTGAGGCTGAGATTTGGGGGTGGGGTGCTGGGTGCGGGAGGAAAGCAGAACAAAAGAAGTTCTTTCTGCCGCGCCGAAAGCTGAGCGGCCCGCTGCCACGCCCACCCGCGGCGGGGCAGAAATGCGAGATCCCCCGCAGCTGCCTGCCGGTCCTGCCCCAGGGCCCAGCTGGCCCATCCGCCGGGCCTCCTGCGGCATCCCCGGGGGAACCCCGGGAGCGGGGGCGCTTCCCCCCAGGGAGCAGCCCTCCAGGGCGGGGCGCTGACCCCGTCTCCTTCTCTGCCGGAACAGATGGCCATGGAGGCGCTGGAGGAGGAGAAGCAGTCGCTGCGCAGCCAAATCTCCCAAGTGCTGGACGACAGACAGCAGCTGATGCACCTGAAGATGTCGCTCAGCCTCGAAGTGGCCACCTACAGGTGAGGACCCCCCCCCGCCAGCTCCCTGCGAGGAGAGCAGCCCCCTGCAACAGAGGGGCCTGGACAGAGGGTTCTCCCAAATAAGGCAAGGGGGCAGCGAATGCCCTGCACGCACAGCCCCCCCCCCCCCCGCCGTTCTGCCTGCTGGAAGGGCCAAAGAGCGGGAGAGGCTCGCGCGTCTCTTCTGTAAACGTGCCTCCTTCCTTGCAGACGGTTTCGCTTCTCCCAGCTTCCCCCCAGCAGAATCCCATGGGAACCGGGCTGACCCTCCCCTCTGCCCCCTTCCCTTCTCCTCCCCCAGACGGTTCCCACACAAAAGGAGGCGGGGGGGGGGGTCCTGTTCCATTAGCATGAGAATGCCGGTAAGCGGAGGAGGGAAGGAGGGAGGCCAGCAGACTCCGCATGATGTCACCACCAGCTTGCTAGCGTTACCCCCCCCCGCCCCATCCTGATTCACGGGGGGGGGGTGCCTCCCAGCGCTGGGAAGGTGGAGGAACGCCTGGCTGTTGGCGGACATTCCTGGTGGCCTCTTGGATCGCCAGAAATAACCCTCCAGGCACTTTCTCCCCCCCCCCCTCAAGAATCCCCCCCTTTTGCATTGCAGGACTCTCTTGGAAGCAGAGAGCACGAGGCTGCAGATGCCTGCAAACGATTTCCAGCTGGCCAGGGGGCTCAGAGGTACGGATGAGGGATGAGGGCAGGGGCTCCGAGGGGAAGCCCAAAGAACGAACACTTTTCTGCCATTCCGCAGGGAACGTCTGATCTTGTCAGTTCCCTGACCCAGAGGGAAAACTTACTGGGTCGCGTCTCCCTATTGGTGGGTGCAGCGCACAGCAGCCCCTCCTAATTTCTGCTTCCTGGGGAAAGCGCAGATTGTGCTGAATTACTTTTAGCCCAAGGATTCCTAGAAAGACCCACGGCTGCTGCTCCTTCCCATGTGGGAGAGAATAACAAACCCCTACTTGAGGCTGCTTCCATTTACACTGGCCTGCAGACCTTCCCAGAGACCCTGTCCTTCCCCCTCCACAGACCGACACTTTCCTCACGCAGAGTGTCGCAGGTCCGTCCACTCAGCCAGATGAGTCTTAGCAGAGGAATCAGTGGTGGCCGTGGCTTTGAGCAGCGCACTCATTCTCCCCATTTGTGTTGCCCGCAGATGCGACAACGGAAGCAACTCACGGCAAGCTGCAGGGACCGCCGATGGATTGGGGGCGCTTGGGGAGCCGGGATGTCCGGCCCAGTCCTGTCGCTTTCCCCAAGGGTTCCCCGAAGCTTTGGGGGTTCCAGAGCAAAGCCGAGTCGCTCTCCGCCAGCCCGGGGCCCCTGGGGCCCAAGAACCAGGGCTCGGCGGCAAGGGAGTTCCAGAAGGCCAACTCCACCCTCCAGCGCTCTCGGCCCAGCAAAGGCGCTGACGGGCCGCTGCCGCCAAAGGAGGCCTCGGCGTTCCGGCTGGGCTCCTCGCAGGCAAGCCAGGTGGGGAAGGTCGCCCACGTGGAGAGCGTGGCCCAGTCCGGCTTCCGCACGCCGGCCCCTCCGCCCTTCGTCGAGCTGGAGGAGGTGTCGGGAAGGCCCGCTGAGGACCTCGAGCCAAGAGCAGAGGGAGGAAGGGCAGCCCCAGTCCAGAGGGAGGCCGGAGGGGCCGGAGGGGCTGAAGAAGAAGCCTCTGAAGAAAAGGAGGTGGACGGCGAGGAAGCGAGATGGCTCTGCAACGGGCTGCCAGGAAAGAGAGGCGTCCCGAACGGGCCTTTCCCAGGCCAGATGGTTACCGAAGCTTTAGAAAGTGCCATCCAGGAAGTGAACCGAAAAGAGGCCCACTTTGAATCCAGCTTGCTCAACGCGGCCAAAAGCCAAGCAGACCGCCCTTCTTTTGACCGCCCTTCATCCCTGGAAGAGGAGAACAGGGACGCCGTCCCCCTACGGGCCGAGCTGCTGGAGACGGCCCAGGAAGACCACGCGGGAGAGGGCCAACCCACCGGTCTCCCAGAGGACCCCCAGGCCGGCGAGGACTTTGCTGAGGTCAACGGTGGCCAGGAAGCCTGGGCTGAGCTGCAAGGGGCCGAAGAGGCTTGGCAGCCTCTGGGGGCAGAGGCCCCGCTGCCCCTGGGGGCAGAATTGCCGAGGGCAGAAAGGGTTGTGGAAGACGTAGCAGTTTTGGTCACTGGAGAAGAAGAGGCGTATGAAGAAGCAGGATCTCCGGAATGGAAAGAGAGCGATGCCGACGAGGAGCTGCCTGCGTTACTGGGGATGACGCTGGGGAACGACTTGGGAGAAGCACCCAGGCGCTCAGGATCTGCCCCAGAGGCACCTGCAAACGATGGCAGCAACCAGGAGGGCCAGGAGCCCCACCCTGATGTTCTTGGAGGAGCCTCAGAAGTGGAGATGGAGGACGTCTCTGGAGGGGCTGAACACGTGGAGACGGTGAGCACAGAGGCCCTCCTGTCTGAAGAAAGGAGGGAGCCCTGGAGTCCACCCAGGGAAGAGAACCGGTGCGAGCGTCTGCAGGTGGAGGGAAGCTCGGCCAGGGGGGACTGGTCACCCAGCATCCACGCAGGTGAGCACCGGAAGCCTCTCTTCCCGGAGGTGGAGCAGGAGACATTCGGGAGCCAGGAAGAGCGTTTTCAGGAGACCGATTCTGCTCTGCCGGGGCAAGAGAACGAGGAGAAGGGTTCAGGCTCGGAGGTCTTCTGCGTGGAAGACGCCCTGCCCAGAAGCAGGAGCTCTGCCATGGGTGAAGACGAGCCAAAGGGGACCGAGAGCAGGGAAGTCACAGAGGAGGGTGAGGAGAAGGCGCGAGAAGATGCTTCCAGGTCCGAAAGTCCTCTCAGGGAAGATATGGGAGACGAAGGGACCACGGAGAGAGACGGCTACCTAGATTTGGAGGCACCCAAAGGTACCTTGGAACTGGGTGCCGCCTTGCCAGGTGAGGGCATGGCCAGCCTTCAGACGCAGGAGACACTTCAAGAGGAGCAAAGAACGGAGGCGCCTGAGGAGCAGCCGCTGGAGGAGCAGCAGGAGGGAGGAGAGGAGCTCTCAGAGGCTCCACTGCAAGCTGACAGAGACCTGATGGCGCCAGAGGGTGAAGCAGTCACAGATGCCCTGGAGATGGAAGACGGGAGTGGCACCGCCACGGCAGAAAGCTTGCGGCAAAACGAGGAAAAGGCCCTTGAGTGCTCTGAAGACGTGGAATTTGGGCTTGACGCTCGCCAGGCAGGAGAAGAGCCAGTGGTGGCTGAAGCCCCCTGGAGTGGACAGCCCACGTGCCCAGAACGAGACCGAGAGCTGGGACCACCCCCCGAGGCCAAGGGACCTGCAGCTGACCTCAGTTCCCAGAGGGAGGATTCAGGGCCCGAGGAGATCCCCGAACCTTTAGAACCCGGCCCAAACGCCAACGGCGAGAGAGGGGGGCGTGAACCGCTGGAGGAGACGTTGCTGGATCACGCTGCTTTGCACGGGTACGGCGGAGAGGTGCCGGCCATGACTGCGGCTTCGCCCCTTCCCTTTTTGGAGAGGGAAGAGATGCCTCTTTTGGCCCAAGAAGATGAGCCCCCTATTTCGGAAGAAGAGAGCGCAAGCATCATCCTGCTAGCAGAGGAAAACGGCGTGGAAGGCGGGGCTCCCGAGGAAGAAGGGCGTCGCAGCCCACAGGCCCTCCCTGAGGAAGGCGGGCCTCGCTCAGAAGAGCCTCTGGCTGCAGAGGGTTTAGCAGAAGCCGTGATCCACGCATCACCGTTCACGGGAGACCATGACGATAAGGGCACTGTGGAGGCTGAGGTGGCAAGAGAGGATGAGCACGAAGAGCTGGAAGTGGTACCTGGCGGAGCGCCCGAGGAAGACCCGTGGCAAGGGGGCGAGGCGGAAAAAGGGTCCGAGGTTCCCAGGGAAGCAGTGGGCTCCGAGCTTGCTTTGGAGCCAGAAGCGCACTGCGTGTTCCAAGCAGATGGGTTTGACCCCAGCTACACCCAGCAGCAGGAGGCGGAGGAGGAAGAGGAGGAGGAGGAGGAGGAGGAGGAGGCCCCCCTGGAATTTAGCGACCAAGATCCTGAAGATGTGGCCCCCACAAAGGTTTCACCCCTGACCGGCGTCGCTGATTTGGGAGAAGTCGTGCTGGAAGGAGAAGGCTCTCCGCCTGGTCCAGAAGGGGCTGTAGAATCGGACACTTTGGTATCTTATGAGGACGAATGTTTCCACGTCTCGGACTCGGAAGATCCGGTTCAGCAGGAAATCGTTGCTGTGGAAGATCCACCAGCAATAGGATTCCCCGAAACTTTCCCGGAGGACGTGGTGGGCCTTTCGCTAGAAAGCAGGAGAGACTCCGATATCCTAGAAATCGTAGAACAAGCTCTGGAGTTTAATCAAGAGTTGATCAAGGCAGCTGGGGATGAGCTGGGAGCCCCTGGCAAGGATGCCCAACGTTCCCCAGAAGAAAGGTCTCTCCATGTCCCCCCTGCGTCTTTGGACCAGGCTCAACCCCAGGGTTCCACAGAGGCTCTGAAGGGATCTTCTCCCACGACCAGCCCGAGGGAAGACCATCCGCTGGTGGAAAGCAACGCTGATGGGCTGCAGGAGGAACCTAGCTTGCAACAGTTCACAAGCGAACTTCTCAACGGCATCGGGCAGGACAAGACAGGCCCTTCTGGAGGCGATTTCATCGAGGAGGTGACTATCGCCCCACAGTTCTGCACAGAGGGGTTGGACAACTTCCCCATGGCAGAGACCGTAAGCCAGAGCCCACCACCAATCCCAGCCAGCGAAGAAGGGTTTCGAAGTGGAGACGTCAGTCCTGACGTTCTTGAGAAGGTCTCCCTGGATCAGGAAGGCCTGGAGACCCTAGATGAGAGCATACTGGATGACCTACGGCAGAAGACCTGTGTGAAAGGAGGCAAGGATACCAAGCTGGATGCTATGCCTTTCCTGTTTGGCGACGAGATTCGCCGCCAACCCTTGGAATTCCGGCCTGAAGGGGCCATGGATCTCCCGCCTTCGGAAGACAACTGAAATGTTGCCTTTCAGCCATTAACTCCAGTCAGTGACAAACAGTGTAATTCCTGCTAAATGCATCACTTCTTTTTCAGTTCCACAAACTTTTCTTTTTCTAGCTGCCTTCCTTCTCTTCGAAATTTGAGATAGTCCCACTGACAATCAAAAGCTTCATTGGGCAACGTTTTCACCCCTTTAACATTTTCTGTGTTAGGCTTTTTTTAAATTCTTTTTTTAAAAGAAAAAAGGCATTCAAGTCCAGTGTCTGGTAGCAAGGGAGCATTTGCATTATCCTGAAGTGTAACCAGCAATTTGGGAAACTGTTTTAAAAAAAGAAAAGCTTGTGTTTCATCTGCTTCTGCCTGTACCCAGGAGGAAAATGAGTTGTTTAATAAGTTCCAGTCTCACACCCCTTTTTTCTAAGCGTGGAACCCTGAACCTCTGAACGGTGTTGCCCAAATAGATACAGACAGCCGCCTGTCTGGAGGCTGCATTGTTGATGCAAACATGGTGGATCGTTCTTTCTCCCCACCTCCCTGGGCCTATGCTACTGTGGAGCTGTCCCAGCAAATTTTTACGATGCCCCCCTCTACCTGGGTCAGAAGTGCATCATCTAGAGCAGAGTTTCTCAACCTCCGCATCTTTAAGATGTGTGGACTTCAACTCCCAGAATTTCCCAGCATGCTGGCTGCAGAACTCCCAGAATTCCTCAGTATCCTGGCTGGGGAATTCTGGGAGTTGAAGTCCACACATCTTAAAGCTGCGGAGGCTGAGAAACGCTGATCTAGAGGGACATGCCCGCGTGCCTTACTCTAGGAATAAGAGGAACGAACCAGGAGGAGCGTCAGGCGCCCCACTGGCCCAGTTTCCCAAGTAGTCACCCCTTTCTTCTCTTCAAAGCAGGGCTCGGAACACTGCTCAGGCTTTGCGCAAGGCAGTTTCTCCTGCGTAAGAGAGCTGCGCTCCCACTTGCTCCAAGCGTAAAGGGATCAGCCTGGAAGGGAGAGCCGTTAGGAATTTTAGCTAAGTTTACCCCGGAGTAGTCAGCGTTTTCAGCATAATTGTGATGTGATGCTGTTCCCTTCCCCTCCCTTTCTTCTCTCCCTTAACTTTCAGGAATAATTTTTTTCTGTTATCCACTCCCCATCTATCTGTGGGGGGGGGGTGTCAAGACACCCATGTTGGCATGTGTACCACTGTTTTTAAATAGGATCGATCCAGACCACTGGCAACCTTCTTTCCCTCCTCTCTGTAGAAATATCAGGACGTTCCTTTGCTTTTAAGAGGGAGGGGAAAACTCACGACACTGGAAACCTGCTCCTAAGGATTTGGGAAGCCGAAAAGTGCGGCCCTGGGAGCCGGGGAGGCACCTGTACTTGGCTGGAGAGTTGGCCAGAGTTTGATCCTCCCCCCTTTTTTAACCACAAGGATTCAGGCGGTAATCGAGGCCCAGCAAAACCTCAGAACTTGGGCCGAGCTCCCCAGAGGGCTGAGGAGGGGGACCGAGGGGGTTGCCTCAGAAACAGGTTCCAGGGTCATTCCCCCCCCCCCCCCGCACTTGATGCCTGATCAGTGCCTTCTAAAATAAAGCCAGGATGATAAACCCCTGAGCTCTACATCGGTGTCTCTAATAAAGCAATTGATTTCCTACCATGTACAAATGCTCCGTGTTCTGCTTGACGTTTTAAAGCGACGCCTCGTTGCCATTCTTGGGGGAGGGAGGGTTGCTGCCATGATAATCCCTACTGAAGAAAAGCTGATGCATAAATAGAAACGGGTGAAATCGTTTTTTAATGGGCACGCAGAAATGTAAAGGTAAAGGTACCCCCCGCACATTTGTGCAGTCGTGTCCGACTCTAGGGGCCGGTGCTCATCTCCGTTTGTTAGCCGAAGAGCCAGCGTTGTCCGAAGACGCTTCCGCGGTCATGTGGCCGGCATGATGCACGCGGAACGCTGTTACCTACCCACCGAAGTGGTACCTATTAATCTACTTGCATTTGCATGCTTTCGAATTGCTAGGTTGGCAAGAGCTGGAGCTAGTGCAGGAGCTCACTCTGCACGCAGGGCTAGGGATTCGAACCTCCGAACTTGCAATCTTCCGATCAACAAGCCTGGCGTCTTACCCGCTGAGCCACCACGTCCAGCACGCAGAAAAGTGGGACATTATTCAACTGTTTTCAGAATTTCTGTTAACAGAATTTTTCTGTTAAACCCCCCCACACACACACACTTCCTCTTTCTTAGCTGTGCTTTGACGATGTGCAGGCCGTATCTCAGACATTTAGCAGACGTTTTCTAGCCTAGGAAGGGCGACAAAGTGCTAGAAAGTGGGGTGGCGTCTTCCCTCGGCAGTGGAGGTGTAGAACCCTTGCAGACGCTCCATGGCTGCAAAGAACAGGTGCTCTGAGCAACTGGGCAGAAGACTCATCCTTCCTCCTGCTGGGGGGAATGGGAGGGAAGGGGGCACTTCGTATAGCAAAGTCCAGACGTTGTACGTGATGGAGGACCTTAAAATATGCCTTTGACGGATGCAGCCGGATTGTCATCTCCCTGGAGAGCAGAAATATTTGGAGGAGTTGGAAGAGAGTTAAATGTGGCCGCCTCCCCTCCCCCTCCCGGGGCAAAAATGGACACCCCACCCTCCAAAGCGCCACCTGTTTCTGAAGCCACCAGCATCCATCACTAGTGCCTGTTTTAACACTGAAGCAGACGCAGCATGGACGGCCAGGGTTTCCTTCCCATCCTCCCCGCGTGGCAAACAATTTGGACTCAAAGTGTCCCAAAGTGCAACTTTTAACAGAAACAAGCGTGGGGAATAACAACAATCTTCTTGAAAACAGAAGGTAACTAGCATAAGGCCACCCTTTGAAACTGGCCAGCAGGCTGAAGCAGGGAAATTTCCAGCTGAAAAGTCTAGCTGGCTGGCTTTCCAGTGGCCGGCCTCGCAAACTGCCCCAGGCCTCCGGCAACACCTCCCACCTCCGCCCCCCCCCGCCCCCCCCCCCCCGAGGCAGGCGGGGGAGGACAGACCAGCAATCTCAATCTCTCTCTCTCAGGAAGCAGACCTGGGCCATGGCCAGGCGGGCTCCTTGGAGATGCAAGAGAGTTTGAGGCTGATAAAAGGGTGCCAGGGTGACCCAGCTGGCCAACTGCAGCTCTTCAGCTTAGGGGGCAGAGAGAAGGGAGGTGGAGGGACCCCGCAGAAAGGGGCAGAGGTCTCCTCCCTCGAGGGTGGGAGACGGGGAGGAACTGGATAGAACCTGAGCAGACGTTTGCATTTCCTCCCCTGCTCTCTCTCAAGGGGGGGGGGGGCTCTGCCCCCAGCCTCCTCTGACAGATCCCAGGTCCTTCCAGAGGCTGGAGGGCTTGGAAGCCAGGAGTCGGCCTTGCACTCCAGGTTGCATCAGCCCAGAAGCCCCTTCCAAAGTCAGATAAACTCTGTCCTCTCGGCCCAGCCGGTCCTTTTAAGGGCAAACGGCAGGGCTGAAGTCACTGGACTGGAAAACAAAGCCTCCATCTTCTATCAAGAACCAGACCTGACTCAGAAGCCTTGGCGTCGCCGGGGCGAATTAACTCTGCTTTTCCTCTCTGCTCGCCAGCAAGAGATACGCTCTCCAGGTGCCTTTTCTTTGGCATTGCCCTTATCGTGTGGGCGCCAGGCTTCGGCAGCCATGGCCGCCTGTGGACACAAAGGGCCTTGGCGCATTGGACCGGCAGAGCGCCTCGTGCCCCGGCGTGAGAGGCCTTTCCTGCCTCCGGACAACCTAACGGGCAAAGCGCATCCTGAGCTCCGCTCAGCAGCTGCTTCCACGCTGCTAGGATAAGGCGCCAGTGGTGGGTCCCTGCCAGTCGTGAGGACTCCGGAGAGTTAGCTGGGAAGGCGCGGGCAGCAGCTGTGGGTCGGGCAGAGGTGCATGTGGGCACATCCAGAACCACGAGAAGGACCCCACGGCTCTGCCCTGCAGCTGAGCGCTGCGGTCGGAGCGGGCCCTGGTCCCCGAGGCTGGCAGTGATCCTGGGACCGATCGAAGCGGCCTCTGGCAGCAGGCGCCGGCGAACCCTGGTGAGGGTCTCTCTGCCTCTGCGTGGATGCAGAAATGACGCCGCCGTCTCCGTCTCCCTCTCTCGGTCGCTCCCCCACCCCACCCCCACCCCCACCCGCCTGGGCTGCCCCAGTGCAACTCTTTTGCGCCGCCAGCCAGCCACGGCGGCCTCCCTTTGTCTGCAGCCACACTTGGCCGGGGTCCAGGCAATTAAGAGCTTTCTGTGGCCTGTTTCAATGGGGGCCGGGAAGGACCGAGCGAGGGGGGGCAGGATGACCTCAAAGCAATGACCTCACTCAGCCCAACTCTGAAAATTGGCAGGGAGTAGAAAGGGGGGGGGGTAGCAGTGCTGTGCCTGTTGCCCGCATATCTGAAGCTATCCTGGGCTGCTGGGTAGGAACGGGCAGAGTTCCTCGCTGCCCACGTGAGGTTTGCCTCCTGCGTCTTCTCGCCACCGCTGTGCCACACGGTTTGTGGGTTTCTGCACCTGCTCCCTCCATTAGTTGCCTCTTTCTCCCGATTCCTGAAACACCTCATCTTGCCACCTCCCAAGCCAGGGAACAATGGGGCAATGCCACCCCCACCCCACCCGCCGCCTGGTAGCGAGGCAACGTGCCAAGCAGACTCCCTTCCTTCTGGAGGAATGCCGAGGAGGAGGAGAAAATGAAGTGGAAGCGAGCACCTGAAGGACATGCTGGCGGGTTTGCCCCCCTCCCCTCCCGGCCATTGTTCGGCTCCCTGGTTCCTCCACTCTAGTCAACGGGAAGCCAGCCCCTCGGTGGTGGGGAGGCCCTGCCCACCTCTGAAAAAAGGCTGTGCGGCTCTAGGCAGGCCAGGAGGACGGAGGGGGCAAGGGGCATCCTGGCTTGGGTGCTGCGGCCAGGAACGGCTTGCTGGGGGGAAGGCCAACTGCTCTGTGGGCAAAGTGGGGGCCCCCTGGCAGTTGGCAAATGGGGAGGCCCCTGGAAGCAAGGGAGTGGCGTGATTGCTGAGGGCTGTCAGGATGGCAGTGGCATCCTGCCATGGATACATGGGGTTTGTAGTTTTTAGGTAGATGGGGTTCGTAGTTAGTAGGTAGAAGGGCAGTAATTAGTTAGCATGCTGGCAAGGTGTTAGCGATAGGCAAGGACTGCAGGGCGGAGGAATGTGGGGGGAGAGAGACAGGAACCAGACTCCAAGGCCGTCCAGCTGGGAGCATCAAAGGAGTAACAGTTAAGAGTTATGGGAACTGAGTCGGTAGGGGAGGGGTTGGTGAGGAGTTAAGTGGGAACTGGCATGTTTAAAGTTGTGAGTGTGCGCGGTTTTGTTCAATCTGCTCTTTGCATCGATTCTATTCACTTGTATTAATTAAAGAACTTTTGCATATCCTACCATGGCTTGTGATGACAGTTTCTAACACAGTATCAAAGGAGTGGAACATCACAAGGGCCCGGCCCCCTTATTGCGGGAAGGCCCTTAGAGCTGGAAAAGCTTTTGCTGCCACGAATTCAGAGGGGGGATTTTTGCATCTGCACCCCTCAGCACCTTTGCACCGTCCCCCCAGAATCTCTGCACGAGGAGAGCCTTTGGGGTCCTTGCTCCCTGGGGTCTGCCTGCCTATGGGCACTGAGCTCACCGTTTGCATGTTGGCCTTGCAACGTCCAGGCAGGAGCCCCCGAGCAACAGGGCGCCACAAATGCAGAGGGCCAGAGACCCTTGGCCCGGATCTATTCTGAGGCCCCCTCTCAGCAGAGAGGCATCCGGTGGTTGTCCGCAGGCCCTTCCCCATCTGCAGCTGTTGCCTGCATCGCCCCCCCCCCCAGAAAGAAGCACGCGGTGGCGGGGGAGGAACTGAGATCACAGGAGACCCCTGCACCTTTGACAGGGCTCTGGGGGGAAGGATTAAAGCCCCACCAGTTGTGCCGGGAGGGGATGTGGACTCTCTGGAATGCAGCTCTGGAGCCACCCCCCAGCCCTGGGAAGAAGGGGTCACGGCAAGGGGAGCGCTCGGGTTTCATGGAAATTGGGGGAGCGGGGAGCAGATGCTGCGGCTGCTCCAGCCCTGGCCCGCCACCCTCCGCGTCTGATCAGAGGCCGGGAAGGGAAGGCGAGGCAGTGGCTTGGCTCACTCCCAGGGCCTCCCCTCCTGCCAGGGGGCCATGGAATGAGCCCTTGGGGGGCTGCGGGACCTTCCCCGCAGCAGGGGAGGGTGCCCATTACAGGACCCCCAAATTGTCGGGTTTGCCGCTGGGACGCACAGCCAAGCAGCTCAGGAAGTGTCCCAGCAACCTGGAAAGGACCGGCGTCGGCGCCAGTCGTTTCCAAAGCAGTAAATATTATGCTTTCTCTGTAATTACAGAGTCCAGCCGGGTGGCTGAGAGGAGGGAGGAGAGGCTCCCCCAGAATCCCCTCGAGGGAGCTCAGAGCCAGCTGGGTTCGGGGTTTCCTTCTGAGCCCGGAAGGAGAGCAGACAGCGGGCAGGGCTGGGGGTCCTCCAGGGAGGCAGGAATGGAATGGTCTGCAGGGAGGGACACCGGAGAGGACCAGTGTCGGGTGGCCTCTGGGCCTCAGGGACCCCTGCCCCCCCTGCAGCGTTGCAGGCCATAGAAGGAGATCCCACCAGCTTGAGTGATCCAGGGAGGAGCAGCAGCCCCCCCCTGCCCAGAAAGCCTCAGGGCCTCCCTCGCAGGTCCTCCTCCAGTCCCACTGGTCAGCTTCATTCCTGCCCCCCCCCCAAAGGCTTCCCAGGGGTCAGCTTCTTGCAAACATTCCCCAATCTTGCTTGCAGCCAAGAGGAATCCAAGGGAGGCTCCGGCTTGCTCAGGGGAGGAGACCAGTTTATTTTCACACCAGCTGGTGCCAACTGTCTGCCCGGGTCGGGTTTCAGCCCAGGCGGGTGCGTGTGTGTTGGGGGGGTGACCTCCTCCCTTCATGTGGGGGGGAAACTGCTCCATCCTCAAGCAGACAGGAAAGAATACTCTGAAGTCGGTGTTTCTCAACCTTGGCAACTTTAAGATGGGTGGACTTCAACTCCCAGAATTCCCCTGCCAGCCATCTTAAAGTTGCCAAGGAACCTCCCCCAGGTAGATAAATGGGTCTGAAGAGGAGTTAAGTTGGGGGTAAGCAGATGTTCCCCAGTGGAGCCCACTGCCAGTGAAGGATGAACCCTTCACCGTGAGTTCCCTGAATTAGTGTCAACTTTCAGCAACAGATGAAGAAGCTGGGGAGGGGCGATAAAGAGGGGGAAAAAGGGGGTCTGTGTCTCTGAGGGCTCCAGAAAATGCGAGGCTTTTCCCCTTTCTTTGGTGTCCAGCATCCCCACCGCCTCCCCTCCCCTCCCTCCCTCCCTCCCTCCCTCCCTGGCAGCCTTTGCAGATAATGGGATGACATCAGCCTCAAGCAGCCGCTGAGTAATGCCTCTCGGAAAAGGTCTGGAAATGCCATTATTCGGAAGAGAAAGAAGATGGAGAAAAGGTCGCCGCAGCGAGAGAGGCTGGAAGTCCCCTTCCTGTTTTCCTCCTCTGCTCCCAGATGGAAGTTACTCAGCCCCCGTGAAAAGGGACATTGAAAGTTGCTTCTGTTTTTATCCTATTCTTTGGGGTGCTAAAAGCGGCTGGTTTTTTTTTAAGTCCTATTTTCAGAGTGCTAGAAATGTGCTGTTCAGCCACAGTGACATTCCTCCAGGCGAATTCCAGGCACCTCACTCCAGGCCGACCCCTCGGTTCGGGGGGGGGGGGCTCTGCTCGCTGGAAATTAGCAAGTCTCTGGCTCCCCAGAGAGCTGGAACTGGGCGTGCCCCTTCCCATGCAGCTGGTGCCAGGCACTCCGAGCCTGGGCACGGCTGAGGCCACCTGCCTTCTCTCAGCCCTCAAGAGGCGCGCCAGAGAGCCCGGTCCCTTATCAGCCACGGCCGGGTATTTTGAGTCCTGCTGCGGCGCTCAGCGGCTGTAAGTGACGTCAGCCGGACAGCTGATTAGGAGCCGAGGAAGCAAGCACGGAGGCGGGGTGCCGCCTAGCGGTGCTCCAGCAAAAAGCAGCACCGTGGGAGAACCTTCTCGCGGCCCAGACGGGCTGAGCAAAGCAGAGTAAGCGCTTTCTCCTCCAGGAACGGCCGTCCTCCCGCCGGACCCTCCGCGGATGAAGGAGTGGAATCTACTCGGCCTTTGCTCCAGAAACAAAGAGCTGAAAGGACCAGAACCCTTGCAGTGGTGACAGTTCCTAAGAGCACCCAGGCCCGCAAGAAGGACCCCTCCCTCCGTCAGTCCCCGGCCAAATCAAGGCTGTTTGTTCCCTTAAGACGAGGATCGCCAGCCAGAAACTTATCCGCTTTGGGCTTCGGATGCAGGCGGGCGGGCGGACGAAAGAAAAATGCTGCAAGACTGAAAGACACAGAAAAAGGGGGAAACAATGGATGAGATGTGTTGATGGGATTTAAAAAAAAAAACAGGACTGCCCTTGGAAGCGTTATTACAAACAGCCGGTCGAGATGGGGGCATTTATTTAGAGGGGTGCCAGGAGTCAAGCTGAACTGAACGGAAACTTCACTGGATCTTTCTTTCAGGAATGCAGGTGCTCCGATGATGATGATGATGTAAGAGGCTGTACCTGGAAGTCCGGCAGCATACACATTTAATAAATAATAATAATTTTATGATTCATAATAATAGTAATGATAATATATGAGCAGCCGGCTCAAGGCATCCTGGGAATTGTAGTCCGGAGCCTAGTAGAGTCGGTTCCCTCACGCGCGGTGAATTGAATTTGGTGAATTGTATAATTTGAATTGTATATATATGAATGTAAGCCGCCTAGAGTCCTCCATTAGGGAGGGGATAGGCGGGGTATAAATATCACTATAAATAAAAATAAATAAAATATTACATTTATATGCCACCTGACTGCCAGCGACTCTGGGCGGTTACCTCCTCCTCCTCCTCATTAAATTTAAAGAGCAAATTAACTGAAAAGGGACCTGGCAAACCCCGCTGCTTTTATTCTGCCCCAGCCCCAAACATCCCATTCTCAGATGGGAAGTCCCAAACTGGCAACTTCATGGAGTAGGTCTATAGGCGAAAGAAGGGCAAACTTTGGGCTACTTCCGCCCACACCTCACCCTGGCCAATCAGCGTAGCCAGAGCGCTAACACGCGCCCAATCAGAAGCGGACAGACGGACGTCGGCGGGCCGGATCCCGCCTCGCGAGCGGTCCCGCCCGAACGGCCCAATGGCGACAGCGCAGGGTGGGGCCTCCCCGAGAGGAGCGAGGGAAGGAGGCGGGGCCTCCCCGGGAGAGGCAGGGGTGGCCAATAGGCGCGGGGGGGCGTGGCCGCCGTTCCAGAGAGTTCGGAGAAGGCGGTGAGTGGCGCCCGGTCCTTCTCAGCTGGGGCCCGGTGGGGAGGATGGGAGGTGTAGTCCAAACGCACGGGGGGGAGGCGGGCGCGTTCGCGGGACGGGGCTGGCTGCGGCGCGCCTTCCGGGGCTCCGACGGGGCCGTTGTCAGCAGGGTCAGGCCGGGGGCAGCGCAGTCCGCCGGTTGGAAGACGAGGCAGCCCTGCCCGCAGCGGGCATCCGCGGGGGGCGCCTGCCTGGCACAGCTTCGGTGGCTGGCACCTGCTCGGCCGGTCGCGCGGGCTTCTCGGTCGCCTCCTCTCCTCCTCGGGGCGCAAAGGCCGGGCCGGGCTCGAGCTCCCGCCCACCCCGGAAGGACCTGCCGGGCCCCTCCCCTCTGGCCCCCTGCCCCTGGCGGGGGCTCCCCGAAGCCCCCCGGCTGCTCCTGCGGCAGGCAAGGCCGGAAAGAGGGGCGGGGTCCGGCCCTGGTCCCCTGGCCTCGACTGCGGGGGGGGCTTCAAGCCTCTCGCTTGGGGGAAGGGAGGAAGGGGCTCCCGGCCGTTTGGGGACGACTCCCCGGCCCGGGCCGCTTGGGAGGGCAGGAATTGGGGTGGGATCGCCCCCCTGCCCCCCCTGCCCCCGCCTTCCTCTGCTTTCCCAGTTGGAGTCCCGCCTGTGCCCGCCGGGGACTCGGGACTCGGCAGCCGCCGCCACCCTCTTCGCTTCCGAAGCCAGGCTTCTCTTTGACTACAAAGGATGCCTGTGTAATTAACACAAGCGTGTCGCACAACCCAGAAGGCGGCAGGGTGGCGGAAGCATGGGACCAAGCCGGCCCGGGGCGCTGTGGGGGTGACACCACGGCATCTCACGTGTGGCTTCGGGCACACTTTCCCAGGCTCGGATCAAGCGCTCTCAAGGGGCGACCGGCTGACACGGGCCGAGATAATTTCTCTTATGTTATCTTGGGTTCTTTTTGAAGTTCACCTTTGTGGCTTTGCCTCCGCTTGAAAAGCTCACCGGGAAGCAAAAGTCCTCGAAGCTGAACATTTCCTGGCTTTGTTGTGGGACCTGAGTGCCTGAGAAACGCAGCAGCAGCAGCAGCAGCTGCCTAAGCTGCAAAGTGCCCCAGAGAGTCGGGCTCCTAGGCACTTTGATGCGGGGTGCCCTCCCTGGCTTCTGCCTCTGGAGCACCTCTGCCCTCGAGCGAGCGGGAGCTGCGAGCAGCCAGGCGGTCAACTGGCTGCCCGCTCAGCCTGAGATGAAAGGCTGGGCCTGCCCGCTGCCATTTGGAGCTCTGTCCCCGAGTTGGTTCTTGCTTACTCAGGAGGAGCCAGGAAAACAGGCCGGCTTTCCCAGCCTCTCCCAGAGCTCTGCTTGGGGGCCCTGACCCCACCCTGCAGAAGCCTCCAGAGAGAGAGAGAGAGAGAGGCTGACTACTACCCAAGGCATTCAGTTCCTTGGGAAGGGAGCCATTACTCCCCCTCTCTTACTCACTTCATAAACCCTCATTTGCAAAAGGAAGATGGTCATAAATGGATAATCAAGGAACTACTGAGGAGAAAGCCACACCCCCACCAGCACTGGCAGGGCAAGCTGCTGTACATAAACAGGGAGCAAACCCCACCCTCCCTCGCACTGAGGACGTTACCTGGTTGGGCAGTGCAATGTCCACAAGCCAACCGCCCAGCTCAGAGAGCACCCAGGACGCCACAGCGCAACCCTGAGCGACAGAGATTCTCTTCTTCTGAATAGGCTCCGTTCCTCTTCCCTTGGGGGCATCATTCTGCCCCAGATGGTTTGGTGGATATCCGACTGCCGGGAGGTGAAACAGCTGCGTGTGACCTTGACTCTGCCTGGTGCCTTGGTGGGCCCTAGGGCAGGCCCCCAGTGTTAGTTAGGTAGGTGCTGATGGTCTGGCCTCCTAGGAGGCGGACGGCACGCGGGGCGGGCCGATGGCACCGGCTCTTTGGAACGGCTGCAGGAGTAACTGTGCGGGTGCTTGGCCCACTGGGCCGTCTCTGCACGGCGCCAGTTGTGCTTCAGGTCCTGTGCCAGCCCATCTTGGCATGTCGGTGGGACCTGCGTGTGTCCGCTGCTTCTCAGAATCTAGAGGGAGAAGCGAATCCTTTGCCAAGGGCGAAACGGCACGCTGTGCCACGGGGGTCTGCAGGCCGGCCGGCCCTTTGGGCGCCCCGGTGGGGAGAGGGGGTCTGAACCCGCCGGGCTGGATTCCTCCGAACTGCCAGGGACTCTCGGGTGCCCAGTCAGCATCAGAGGAGCTCGGCGTTTGCAGGATCAGTGCCTGTTTTCGCAGCTGCCAAGCTGCTCGGGGCAAGGTGGCGAGGAGGCGTTCTTGGGGCTTCAGAAATCGCTGACGGGGCAGAGCGGCGCTCTGGGTGGTGGCCGCGGTTGCGTCTCCTCCCTCCCCCTCCCGCTTGGGCGCCGTGCAGAGCCCACAAACGTGCTCTCGGGGACCTGTCTAGGCGAGAGGCTGTTGTCTCGGCAACCCCTGTGGATCTCCGGGGAACACGGCCTTTTCAGGCCTCCGGGGTTCGTGTTCCCTACCAGGAGGACTCAGGAGGAGGTGGATTATTGTGTGGGGACCCTCCATGAGGGAGGGCAGCTATGGGGGGGTTTGGCAAAGGGAAAGGCAGTGGCCTGGCAATTGTATGCAGCGGGGTGGCAAGGCCGCCCGGCGAACATCTTTTCCTTTGGGGTTCAGCGGCCTTGGCCCCGGTCCCCTTCGCTGCCCCCAGAGAGGCGTCTGGCACATAGAAGCTCTTTTGCCCTCCTGCCAAAGATGCTTTTGGGATCCCACCTCTGCCCTGCCCATCGCGGACCCGTGAAATTGGCAGTGGGGCTGGGGGGGAGGGGGGGTGGAAGGAAGGCCCAGATGCAGAGGGGAGGAGGCAGCTTCTGCTCCGGCCGACGTTCGCTCTGGCGTGGTGGGTCCCCTGGGCTGGGGAGAGAACGCAGGCTGAGGAGAGGCAAAAGTGGGGCAGGCCGAGCCGGCTCGGCCAGTGTGTTCGCCGCCACCTCCTCTTCCATCTGCCCTCCACGCCCTGCGAGGCTGAAAATCACACGCTCATCCTGTGAGGCCGGCCGGCTAATAAGCACCTGGAGCTGCTGACGCAGCCCCACGCCCTTCTTCTGACTCCGCTGCCAGGCTATTAAGTTGGGCTGCCGTGGAGGCTGGGCTGAGTGCCTGAGCCGTGGGGGCGCTGCCGGAGGAAACGCTGCCGCCGCCGCCGCTGCTGGGACCGGTTGTCTCCCCGTTTCCACCCCGTTGGATCCTTCCCTTCTTCGAAACGTGCCGGCCGTCGGGTGTTGAGCCGAGCGGCGGTTTGGGTCGGGCGGTGGCTGGTCCGAGGCGATGGGCAGAGAGGCTTGGGGGCCTCTGACTGATCGGCTGGGCCAACCAGGGAGCTCCAGGGCCGCCCCACCCAACGGCCTTCCCTCCCCCCTCAGCACCCCCCTCCAGAGGAAAGATGGTGAAGGAAACGGGGTACTATGACCTGCTGGGCGTCAAGCCGTGTGCAACGATGGAAGAGATCAAGCGGGCGTACCGGCGGCTGGCGCTGAGATACCATCCGGACAAGAACCCCAGTGAGGGGGAGCGGGTAGGTGGGGGGGGAAGCCCCGTGGGAGGCGGGCACGGCGGGGGGGGGCTCTGCCAGCTCTGGGGATGGTCTTTAGCATCCCTCTTTCCCCTCCCCCAGTTCAAGCAGATCTCGCAGGCGTACGAAGTCCTCTCCGACCCCGGCAAGAGGTCGCTTTACGACCGAGGCGGGGAGCGAGCCATGAAGGAGGGCGGTGTGGCCGGCCGAGGCGGCTTTGGGGCCCCGATGGACATCTTTGACTTGTTCTTTGGAGGAGCGGGCCGCGCTCACGGTCCCCGGGTGGAGAGGAGAGGTATGGGAGCTTGGCCAGAGCGAAGGCGGTTCTGGGGCCTGATGTGCGGGCGTTGGGGCTGCGTGAAGCCCTGCGGGTGAATCCTCCTTGCCTTCCTGATTTGGAACGGGGGCTCCGATTCCCCTGCATGTCCCAGCCAGCGTCTCTTGGAAGATTAGGAGCCTGCCGGGGCCTGGAAGACGCAGGGAGGGTGCCTGGTCTTGCTGGGGGAATCTCCCCGGGTTCTGCTTGCAAACGAGGGACGGCTTGGGAGGCCCAAGGGAGGCCCGCTGTGGCCGGTTCTTCCTCCTCACGCGGTCAGCCCCGAGGGGCAGAGGCTGCCGACACGAGCCTCATCCTGCCCATATTCCGGGGGGTGCATAATTGGAGCCCCCACCATCCTCCTACCGAAAGCCGCTCTCCTGCCTGTAGCAGCCGGTTTGTCTCCAAGGCTCTTCCTCTTGCAGGCAAAACGGCCGTCCATCTGCTGTCCGTGACCCTGGAGGACTTGTACAGCGGAGCCACGCGGAAGCTCTCCCTGCAGAAGAACGTCATCTGCCGGAGCTGCGGGGGTGAGTGGGCGCGCAGGGGCTCTCCTCCCGGGACACCGGGCAGGGCCGGTCCGGTCCGGCTGGGGTGTGCGTGGCGCAGCGCGAGAAGAGGGTGACCTGTTGCTAAGCTCCAAAGGCTTGACCCGATACCTGAGTTTGCACAACGCGCCAAGCTGGGCGTGTGCAGCGGCACAGCAAGCCACAACAATCCTCCGGAGCCGGGCTGAGCCGGGCTGAGCTCTGGCACAGCCGCAGCTGCCGGGCCTCGGGCTGGACTGGCTCGGCGGGTTCTGGGAACCGGCTGCTGGGCGCAGGGAGGGTTTTTGGCGGAACCCCTTTGGGTCTGGTGCCCCGTTTCCCAGCAGTCAGCTGGTTCCTGAGGGACGGTGAGGCCAGCCACTTTCTCGGGGGGCCCCCTTGCTTCTGGAGGCTGGGGGGCCACCGAAGCAGCTAGGGGGGAGCAGCCCGTCCTCAGGCAAGGGAGGATGGGGGTCCTGGGCGGGAGGACTTTGCCCGTGGGGCGGGGCAGGGAGAGGCTGGAAAACCAAGAGGAAGAGGCTGCAGGGGCAGCTTCCCGGGTCCCGGTGGTGCGCCAAGGGCCCCAACTACAGCTGTCCTGGCGGCCTCTGACCGCCTGCCGGGGCCCGTTCTGTCCTTCCAGGCCGCGGCGGCAGGGAGGGCCTTGACGTAAGATGCTCCAAGTGCCACGGCTCCGGCATGGAGGTCATCGTCCACCAGCTGGGGCCGAACATGGTCCACCACATCCAGACCATGTGCTCGCAGTGCCAGGGCCACGGAGAATGGATGCGGCCCCTCGACCGCTGCCTCGCCTGCAGCGGCCGGAAGGTGGTCCGGGAGAAGAAGATTCTCACCGTGCACCTGGACAGGGGTGAGCCCTGCGGGGTAGGGGGGCACGGGAGGCGGAGTCCTGCCAGCCCCATGGCTTCCCCGCTCCCATTGCCGCCTTGCTGCAGCCCCCTTTCCTCCCCCCTGGGCTGCGTTCCCACACCACAGCGAATGGTTCCGTTACAGCCCCCCCCCCCCTGGTTTGCACTGCGCACAGATTAGGGCAGAGTGTAACCTTGGTTCGTTCTAATCCCTGCCGGTTGATTTAGTTGATTAACTCAGACAGCGGATTAAGCAGGCCCAGCTCGTGGTGAAGAGGTGGCCTCTCCCTCCCTCTCCCCGTGCCCCAAGTGCAATCGGAGTGTCCCTGCCCCACGGATGGGTGAGGGTTTGCCCCACAGGGCTGGCTACTCTGAGCCCGTAGCTCTCGCCCCCTCCCCAGGCATGGCAGACAGGCAGAAGATCACCTTCCACCAGGAAGGCGACCAGGCGCCCGGCTTCGAGCCCGGAGACATCGTGATCGTCCTGGACCAGAAGCAGCACCCAGTCTTCCAGCGCAGGGGCAACGACCTGATCGTCCGGCGGGAAGTGCCGCTGGTGGACGCCTTGTGCGGCTGCAAGCAGGTCATCCAGACCCTGGACAACCGGAGGCTCCTGGTCTCTTCCCGGCCCGGTGAGGAGGGGGGCCCTCGGGGCTTGCCGAGAAAGGCGGGGCGAACCCCTCGGGCTCCTTCGAATTGGAAGCTTTTGCCCACCTGCTGAAACGAGGCGGGGGGAGGCCCTGTGGGCGGCCGGAACGGGGGTCCTTGGCCCGCCCGTTGCCCCTCCTGGGACCGGCTGCTGCGCTGGCCGGAGCCGCCTTCATCCCCGCCTGCTCTGCTCCGCAGGGTGCGTGATCAAGCCTGGCGACGTCCGGTGCATCCCAAACGAGGGGATGCCCGTCTACCGCAGCCCTGCCCAGAAGGGGAAGCTGGTCATCCACTTCGAGGTACGGAGGGCCCCCCCCCCACTGCCTTCTGGGAAGCCTCGCTGGGGTCTTCCCACGTGCTACGCTTAGCTCGTTTCAACCTGAGTTAGTTTTGTTTCACCAGCGCAGCATGCTGGATTAGTGTACGTCTGTGTTGTGTGATCCAGAAAATGGGTCCATTCTGCAACCAGGTTGAGTGTGTTGGGCGAATATAGCCAGCTTGATCCTGGCTTGGAGAGCAAGTGCTCGACCAAACGTGGTTTGCTGCAGACCGCAATCTGAGCAACTGATCGTGGAGGAGAGCAAGGCTATCTTGGGGCGCGGTAGTTGCTCCCCATTTTCCCTGTCCCTCATCTTCCCAAGTTCCTGCCAGAAGGAGCCTGGTCCTCCACGGCCCCAGCTGCCCCGCTCACCTCCTCCCCTTCGCTGCCAGGTGAAATTCCCCGACCCGGGCTGGCTGCCCCTCCACCAGCTCCGTCAGTTCCAGTCCTTCTTCCCCCGCCGCGAGGAGGTCATGGCCACCGAAGACATGGAGGAGGTGGAGCTGCGAGAGTACTTCCCCCAGCCGGATTTCAGCGGGCGGCACTTCCACGGCGAGGCCTACCACGAAGATGACTTTGAGGATCCCCTGCGGCACAACGTCCAGTGCCAGACCTCGTAGCCCGATGGACGGAGCCCCGCGTGGCCTTGCCGGGGCGGGGAAGTCCAGGAGGCGTTAAAAAACGCAACTGCTGGTGGCGGCTCCAGCCAGGGCCGCCAAGGGTCGGGGAGTCCCTCCGGTTGCAAGCGGTTCCTCCTCTGGCCGCGGGTCCCCCGACCCCCCGGAGGTTGGCTGTGCCTACAACCCCGTTTAGCTTCGGGGGCCTTGGGCCCCCCAAGCGCTCCGGCCTAGAAATCAACTTGGGAGCCTCACCCCGGTCGTTTCCCCCTTCCTGCCCTGCTGCTCCGTGCCTCCCCTGGTTTGCCAGTTTCGGACGACGACGCTGGCGTCTTTCCAGGGGAACCGTAACCCCAAATGAGAAACGAGGTATTCAGGCACCCATCTCCACCCCCGCCCCGTTTGCTGCAAGTCAGTTTCCTTCGCGTCCATTTCTCTTGCAGTGCCTTGCAGGGTTAGTCCTGACCTCGGTTTTGCAATCTACGGCAGGGAATCCCAGAGGCCGCGGGATGGCGTCCCCCTCCTGCTTCGGGTGACCCCTGGTGTCTGTTGATGTCTCGGCCTTCCAGAGCTCGAAGCTTGGCAAGGACGGGGGTCCTGCAGGCGAGCCAGGTGGTGACTGGTGGGCGGGGAGCTGGATCTCGGCCCGTCCTGGAGGCCGAGGAGGTGGGGACGCTGTTCGGCTGCCCGTCCCAGGGTGCAGGGCCCAGAGGCTCGCCTGTGCTCTAAGTGCCTTCCTGTTAGTGCTCTGGACGCTGCCCCCTCCTCCGTTGACCATCCCATTAGCAGTAATAGGCGGCCTTTCCGGGTAGCGTAGTCGGTGTTTAGGCGCTGGTGGCTCGTGGGCTCTCGGCATGGTGCGGTTGTCCAGACAGCCGGCCAGTCCTGCCTCCCTGAGCCCCCCGTCTGGCCTGTGGGGCAGGAGAGACGAGAGTTGCGCCTTGGTTGCAAAGCCCCAGCGAGGCTTGGTGTCTGCTAAGGAAACCCGGGGGTCCGTTCCCCCCCAACGTCTTGCTTTTCCTCTTTTTCTTTTTTCTTTTGCTTCTGCTCTGCCCCCTTACTGCAAGCCCAACTGGGGGCCGGGACGAAATACCAGGACTTTGGGGCTTCTGTGGGAGTCGAGCAAGTCTCTCAAAGGCCTGCAGAACTTAAGCTGAAATTTGCTTCAAGAAAAAAAAGGTCCTTCTCCAGCCGCCTCTCTGCCTGTTTATTGAGCACCGTCCTCCTCGTCCTCCGCCCTGATCCGCTCCGTTTGGGGCTTAGCGTGATGGGGCCGACGGGCCCCTCCCTTGCCCACGCAAGCCGTGGTTTCCTCTGGGTCGGTGTGGTGAGAATGCAGCCGTGTCGCAGCTTGGAGGGCCCAACAAGACGGTCCCCCACAGGAAGCCGGCACCTTCCCAGAGAATCCCAGCGCTGCTTCTGAACAGGCCTGAGAAATGGGTGTGCTGAGGCTCCGGAAGTCAGTCAGCCAGTCAAGCCTCGGGATCTTGATTCAGTCACTCGGAGTGGGGGAGGTTTTGCGGAACAAAGGAATTCCTCCAAGCCAGCTGATTTGCCAGAGTTTTACGTGCTGTGTGGAAAACCGTTTCTCTCGGCGCACGGGTTGGTTCCATTTCCAAATGGTGCAGAATTTAATTTGCCTTTTTAAGCCCGGGAAATGCAGAGCTTGGCTACCTGGCTGCGGATGTTACTGGAAGGGTGGGGGGTTTCTCATGCGCACAGGTCGCGCACCGCCTTCCTCGCGAGGTAGCTTTCGCTCCAGAGAACGGCACGGGGTCCCCAGTTCTTTGATGATAATTGGCAGGTGGGGTGGGGTCAAATGGGGTGGGGGGTGGGGGTCTGGGGAGACGAAAAAGCGGCACACACACTTTCGGGTTTCAGTTTCGAAAGGGCTGATCAGAACGGCTGGGATTTTCTCACTTGGGGGACCCTCTTTTCTCCAAGAACAAAGCAAGGAACTTCCTTGCTTGGAGAAGAGAGGGTCCATATTAGGGGATGGACTCCCCACAAGTTTTTTGAGGCACCCTTTCGGAGGTCTCCTTCGGTGGGGTTGTCGGCCCGCCCCCGTGCAAGAGCAAAGCAAGTTCACCCGGGGTGGGGGGCCGACCTCTCCGCTGACCCTTGGGCGCAGCCTAGCCTTAAGGATTGGGCTGACGGAAAGCGGAGCAGCAGTGAATGCTGCCCTCTGGTGGCCCCTGGGTGGGATCACGCCTGGAACATTTGTCTAGGCAGCAAATGCTGCCCCTGGTGGATTCCTTGGGGGACTGCAAAGGGAAGGGGATTCCTGCAACTGAAGAAGGCTGCCCTGGATTCTGAGCAAAAATGAACAAATCTGTTATTTTTTTTTAATAACTCGTTCGTCACTGCTTTCTATGTGGGATTAGAAGGCCCCTGCTCGGCAGTGAAGGGTTTGCTGGTGTCGGAGCATCTCCCTCGTTCTCTCGGATCGCGGGGCCTCGGAGCCCCTTCGGCTGTGCGACTTGGGGTGGGAGCTTTTGAATGCGAGGATTTGCAGAGGGGCGGTGCGGGATGGGGGTCGGGGGGCTCAGCGAGCCGCTGGCGGCAAAGGGCGGTGCTCGGTGCTTTCTCCGGGCGCGGAGGGAGAAAGCGACACGGCTGTTGGGTTGTGCCACCCAAAGGGCCCCTGACCCCCGCCCCGTCAGCGCGGAGCGGGGAGGGCTCCCTCTCCATTAACGGGGGGGGGGGGGGGCCGCCAGCTGCAACGGCCTCTGACCTGCCGGGCGCCGAGAAGGAGGGGGCTGGGCCGGCTTTGTCTGGAGAATGAAAGGCGCCCCTTTCGGGGCCGAGCGGGGAGGGGGCCTTGTTCTCCTTCCTGGGAACCCGAGAGGAAAGAGGTCGCTGCAAGGCAGGTTGCCCGGGGTAATGCGGAAGCTCCCAGGCGCACGATGCAGGAGGGGTCCCTGGCTTCGCCATGGCAACAGAGGGGAGCTTGGAGCGCTCGGCCGCCACGGATGGGCCCCACCTGGCTGCGAGGAGGGGTCTCCCTCGGTTTCGCCCCGTGCCCCTTGCCAGTCAGGACAGACCGAGCGTCTCTCCAGCCGCCCCTGCAGAGCCACGAAGAGGGGCGGCCCTGCCTCCCGTTGGCCCACCCGCCCTCTGCTCCTGCACGGGAGGAAATGGGGGTGGGGTGGGGGGTTGCCACCTTGGTTTAAGGCACCTACGCTTGGCACCCCAAAGGTGCTTCCCCTCCTGAGGCGGTGCAGGTCCAGGGGGAAGGGCGACTTTGCTGCCCATGGAAAGCGCCAGGCCAGCTCCAGAGGCAGCTGAGCTGCAAATGCTTTTCCTGCCCCCCCAAGGCAGGTGGGACTGGGCATCCCTTTGTGAGCCTGGATTTCACCTCCCGGCGAAGCGGCTTTTATTCTGAGGTCCCAAAGGCAGCAAAGGGTTCCTCAAAGCCCCCCCCCCCCCGTGGCTGCTTGGGGAGGCTCAGAATGGCCCCGTGATAGGAGGACCAAGGGTCGCCTGGGAGGCCTGCCCCTTGGTCTCACTGGGGTTAAGCCTGGCCACCCCTCACTTGGGGGGTTCTGGAGCCAGAGAGAGGAAGGGGAGGGGTAAGAGGCCCACTCATAGCATTCCCCAATTCCCCGACACACAGCACCAAGCTGGCATTTTGGTGAGCTGTAGCCAAACATCAAAGAGGGGAGACTCTGGCAGGGAGGCACCAGCTTGGGGGGGGGGGGCTGGCTGAAACAGGGGAGGCTATATACTTCCCAGATCATAGAAATGATGAAGGCGGAAGACCTGGAAAAAGACTAGGAAGGCTTTAATGGGGGGAAGAGGATGGGGGGATGGAAGGCATCTTCACAACAGTTACAGAAGGGAAAATGTGTGGGGCGGGTCTGCACCAGGGCCCTTGTGTGAGTCCCTGCAACAAGACTTTCCACTTTGGTTCTTCAGCGCGAGGAGCTCAAACCAGCCAGGAACGAACTGGCTGCTGCTGCCAAGGAGCCCATGGATTCACTTGGTAGCTGATGGGAAGCCCCACCCCCACCCCACCCCAGATGGGGGAGAGGGGAAGAGCCCCCAGCTTGTAGGGACGTCCTGACCCCCCCCCCCCCCGAGCCTGACCCTGGATTCCACAGTTAATCTCCCAAACAAGGCAGGCCTGTGTGCGCCTCCCCCAGGGCAAAGGGGGAGCCAAAGCAGGCAGGAGAGGGGGGGGAGGGAGGGAGGGAGGGAGGGGGGTCTCAGAACTGGAGAGGCTGCTTCAGCCCTCCCCCCCCTACCCAGAGCAGAGGGAATGTTCTGAAGGGCCGGCGGCTTTGTTAAGTCTTGTTGCAGGCAGTGCCTCTGAGCATGGACAGAGAGTAGGGACCGGGCAGTGGGGCAGGTTGGCATTGCACTGCAGGGCAGGGATGCTCCTGGGCTGTCTGGTCCTGCCCCCTCCCTCGCCACTCTGAGCATCTCACACCAGCTGAAGTCCTCTCACTCCCGGATGTAGATCCTCGTGCAGATGACATCGTCGGCCGTCATAGTCTGAAAAGGCAAGAGAGTTGAGAGGGAAGCAGCTGTCCCTGGCTCCTCGTCCTCTTCCAGGCTGGGGAGCAAAGGGGTCGAAAAGGGGGGTAAGGGGGCCCCCAGGGTCTACTCCCCATAATCTGCACCTTGGCACATGGGGGGATCCTGCCCTTTGGCTGTTCCTGCCTTCCCTCAAAGGCAGGAGACGAAACGGGGTTCTTTCCCTGCAGCCCCCACATCCTGTACCATCTGGGTGGGCCCTGAAAGAGCATGCCCCAAGTGTCTGTGCCACCCCACCCGAAGGTCCAGGAAAGGAGAGCAGCGGAGAACGCAGGAGGGCAGGGCAGAGCCAGAGCCTTGGCTGGGCCCCCCTTGCCAAGAGCGAGGAAAAAAGGGGGGTCCTCACCAGAATGAGCTCCCCATCGTTGGTCAGCTCTCTGGACCAGCTCGTTTGGGGCCCTTCTCCTTTCAGCAACTTCTGCTCACACACGATCTTGTTATTATTCTCCCACTTGGCCAAACTCTGGGTCGGGAAAGAAAGGAAGTGCCCCCCCTTGAGAAAAAGGGCCTGCCGCAGCCAACAAAGACACACAACACACACACACCCATCACAGTCACACTCATTTGTCACTCCGCAGGCGGCCGGCAGAACAAGGCTGACACGCGCATTTGTTCCACTTTCCAGTTCCGGCAGGCAGCCCGGCAGCCCAGGCAGCCCATCCATCACTCGGAAGGGCTCGCCGAGGGCAGAGGCTTTGAAGGGCCGCGGGAGAGACCCCCCTGCTGATGCTGGTTGTCTGTGCAGGGCCCGAGAAGGCAAGGCGTGGTGCAGAAATGCCTCCTCCTCCTGGGCTGAGATGCAGAAAATATTGGGGTGATGCTGGAAGGGCCACAGGATCAACAGAACAGAAGTGCCTTTCTCCCCCTTTGCTTGGCGTTGCCCTGCTTCTCCTTTCTGCCCCACTTCGCAAGGCCAGCTGCTCCCCACCTTCGCTGCAGCAGGCGTGGCCACAAAAAGCAGCGGCCCTTTGGTGGCTGTGCAGCTCCGTGCCCTGCTCCCTTCCTGGGCAGAGCAAAGAGGCAGAGTCCTCGAGGGAGGGGCACCGCAGACCAGGGGCCTGCCCAGCCCAGCAGGGCCACCGCTCACCTCCCCCGGCCCACGAGCCTTCTTTCTCCCATCCCCCACCTTGCAAGGCCTTCCGTCCACCGTCTGCTCCTCAAACTCCTCCCCGATCTTGAAGTGGATCTCCGTGGTGCGCACCGTCGTGGAGGTCTTGATGTAGAAGGACGTCCCCTCTTGCTTGATCTCCACAGCTGGCTTGGAGGCAGCTGCCACCGCGATCTTCCGAAGCATCACGTTGACCCCTGGAAGAAGAGGGGGGCCGGGATGAGCTGGTCCCCAACCTTCCGGCCCCCCTGATTGAACTGGGTGCAGCTTCCCCTTCCCTGAGTTCAACCTGATCTCCACCGGAGTGTATCCGGGGTCCACGAAGTCTGGAGCAAAGCTGACTTCCACTGATGCAGCTCTAGCCCCCTCTGGCTCGGGTTCAAGGGCCACCGTTTACCCCAGTGACCCAGAAGAGGCCTGTGGCTGATTCACCTAGATTTCTCAACCGCCTGCCATTCAGCAGCAGGTCACACCTGCTCCGATGGGACTTCTGCTCCTCCTGAATGGACTGCTTTTACATCTGGGTTTAATTTGTAAGGGGACACACCCAGCTCTCAAGTTGCTGGGCCCTCGTTTTGTAATACCCCCTCCCCTCAGGTATGTACACATTCCTGCATGTCTTTGCATGACAAAATTTACAGATGCTACAGGGAACCTGTCAGTCTTTAAGATGCCTCCTACTTCAAATGCATCTTTCTTTGAGTGTTTTTTTTCCCTTTCTTAAAACAGATGCACAAATGACACACGCATATTTGATAAATACTTTGCAGATGTGGGCATTCAGCCAGGTTGAAGGAGCTGAGTGTGAGGCAGTGACCGACTTTAAGAAGAATTGGGGGGGAGGGACATCATCCATCTGTCACCCTCCTTGAGAAGACAGTCATCAAAAACTTGCACAACCATCCGCCATAACAGCTTCCCCAAAAGAAGCAGCGTCAACGATGTTGTACAAGCTAACAATTGTGCAACAGGCAGACACAAGAAGAGGCAGAAAGGAAAAAGTGATACAGCCTCCATGGGAAAATGGAGGCCCTAACTTACAGGCAGCCGGTGCTGCAGTAGGCCTGCTGAAGCCCGTGAAGGGATAAGCCATCCCATCAGGGCCAGTTTGCAGAAAATAGGCAGATTTTCTGCTCTCGATTGGCTCACCCTGCTTTGTTCCATTTGTTATTAAATCAGATTTTCCAACTGGTCTGGATCCAATCAATGCTGCAGCTGAGGCTTCCTAGAGCACACTGGACAGAGAAGATCATTTTGAACCAATACTGCTTTTGTTTTTCCAATTGCGTTAACCCGCCCTATCGCTGGACCTAGATTCTCCCCCAATTAGGCAGGGGGAGCAGCTAAGGAGCCTCACCCTTTTCGAAGGAGAAGGGGGGCCAACCCTGCTTCTGCCCGTAGGGAAAAACGGGTTGCGTGGCCCTCAGCTGGTTGGCGTCGCACCAGCTGCCAAGCTTCCCTTGGTGAGGACTGATCCCAGGATGTGAACGAAAATGGCAGTTTTATTAGGGGAAAGAGAAACAACCCCTCTGCCTGCCATGTTTTCTTTCAAGAAAGGAAAATAAAACGGAATGGCAGGCCCTGTGGGTGCCCTCACATCTTTCACGGGCATGCCAGTATAAACTGCAGAGCCCGATTAGGGCCCCAAAGGCCACCGGGCTCGACGGGCCACAGAGGTAGACTGCCTCTCCGTCTGCAGGCTCCACTTCGCTCTTCCACCAAGCCACTCCAGCTCAGACCTGCCTTTGCATTTCCGCCTCGGAACAGGGACTGGAAGGCAAGGTGGACCGAGACGCGTTGGCGGCTCACAATCTCTTCGTGGAGGATCAGGCGACCCCTCCCCAAAAAACGGCGTCAGGGCAGCTCAACCCCTCTCAGCCCTGCCTTGTGGAAAAGAGGAAGACCGAAGCTGCGTGCAGGTTGTTCGCGCCCCTCCCTCCCTTTCACACAGACTCACAAACGCCTCTGGATTCCACTTCCATCCCTCCTCCAGCCTCTGGAGACTTCCAGCCTCAAATTATCCCCGTATGGGGGGCAGGAGAGGGAAAGAATTACGTGAAAGAGGAAATCTAAGTACCTGATCATTATCCTGAAGTATGTTGCGCTTTCCCCAAGCTGGAAGGGATTTGCAGAGCCCCCCCCCCGCCGCCCCCCTGCTTTGGAGAGAGAGAGGAGAGGGAAAGGGAGCGGGCAGGTCTGAGCTAGGGAGCCAAGTGCCAGAAACGTCTCCCTGGGAATTGGGGCTTGGAGGGGGTCTTTTGCTTCACTTTCCCCAGCTTTGCTTAGCTGAGCGCGCGCGTGTGTGTGTCCGAGTGTGCTCTGGCTTGCCTGGAAAGGGTGCAAAGCGGGGTTCTTCTAGCTGAGGGCGGCGGGAGGAGGGAAGGCAAGATGGGAGGAGGGGCTGAGAAGGGGGGCGGATTTTCCATCCTTGCTGCTCTCAGTACAAAGCCATCCCCGCCGCCGACTGTCCCGGCCAGGGAAGAGCCAGGGCGAAGCCGTTGCATTGTGGCTGAATCGGTGGCCCCGGAGCCTGGCCTCCCCCCGCCCCGGCCTCCCCCAGCGGGGCAAATCTCCCAGGATTTCTCCTGGCGCTTCGGTTCCCAGGTCAAAGGACAGCGCTGTTCTCCCTTTCCCGAGTTTCTAATCAGAATAACAGAGGGAAAGACGGACTAGTCCTAAGGCTCAGCTCGGGATCTCCCCCCCCCCCCACGTTCCCTCCCAATGAGGAAAGGGCGCTTCTGAAGGGAGCAAGGTCTTGACCCTGCCCCACCGCACCAAGCTGCCCCCCAGCCCTGTTTCGCGGGCGCCCGGCTCTGCGGGCGCCGGCAAGATTACCAGAGGGGCGCTGGACCGCGGGGGCTTCCGGGGGTCAAAAGATGCCGGAGAAGCGGCCCGGGGAGGTAGACCGCCTCCAGACCCGAGGATTCCCTCCCTCTCCGGGATGACCCGAAGCCTTTTCGAAAGGGCTGGGCCCGCCTGTCTCCCTCGGCTTTCCGGGGCAGAGCCGGCCCTCCCGAAGCCCCCAGTCCCACCGGTCCGGAGGGAAGAGGTGCTGCCTTTTCCTGGCTGCCACGCCGCCGCCGCCGCCGCTCTCTCGCAGCGCTCCGGCGCGACTCCAGCCTGCAGCCCGCGGGCGACGGGAGGAGCAGAGGGTCCCCCGTCTCCTTTCTTCTCCGCGTGGTCCCCGGACCTTGGGAGAAGCGGCCCCGCCCAAGCCCTTCAGCCCGCCAGGCCCGCCGGGCGCAGCCTGGCTCGCTCCCTGTATCTCTGGCTCTCGCAGCCCCGTAAATGGCAGCGGCGCCCTCGCCCCGGCCCTGCCGCTCACCCAGCGCCTTCAGCAGTTCCTCGAAGTTCTCCGAGCTGCGCATCTTCCAGTTGCCGGTGAAGTTGGGCATGGTGGCGGCGATGGCCGGGCTGGCCCCTGGTCCGGCGCGGGAGGAGTGCCGAGCAAAGCTTCTTCGCCGCCGTTGCCGCTCGGGACCCCTCGCGCCGAAAGAGGCACGCCGCTGGCCACGCGAGGGACTGGCGCGCTCCCGTCGGCGCGCCTCGCCTTAAGAGCCGCCCGCCCCACCCCTCCCCTCCCCTCCCCTCTCCTCCCCTCCCGAGGAGGCGGAGAGGAGGAAGCGCGCCCCCTGTTCACCTGGGCGCTCCGCCGCCTCCCGGAATCCTTTCCAGGATCTCTGAAAAGCCCCGGGATCGCCCTTGCGAGGGGCTTTCCCGCCCCCCCGGGTGCTGAAGGGACGCCCAGGAAGGCTGAGCGGTTGGAGGGCCGTCCTCGTTCACCGGGTGTGAAAGAGAAAGGCGGCGGCACCGGCCGGGAGGGATCCAGGCCCCGAGCCCTCCTGGATCCTGGCCTCCTGAAAGGGTCGGTCTTTTCTCTGAGACCCCATCTAGGCGACCGTGCTGGTGCGGGGGGAGGGGGAGATCGTTCTGCTTTTCCCGGCCTCTCCAAACAGGGCCGTCGGACTAGCCGGTGAGCATCGGTGTCCAGACAGGGACCGTGGGGGACAACCCATTCAACAGTGAGTGCCCGCTTGGGAGGGAGGGGGGGGAGGGGCAATGAAAGGAGCCACCCAGCACTCCTAATCGGTGGGCACAGCCTGGCAGGGTCTCCTGCCACCTGGGGAAGGACTTGGGCCCCCCTCCCCAAAACAACCCCTCCTCCTTGGGCCTTGTGGGGTAGCTGCCTTTGCAAAAATGCTTCTGGGGGTGGGGTAGAAAACTCACCCAGTCCTTTCAGAATGAGGAAATTCGGCCCCGGGGTGCCCTCCCCACCCGCCAGGCTGGCCAACTCATTTGTGCCTGCGCCACTGAGGAGCCTCCCAGCCTCAGGAGAGCCAAAGGCAGCTCTGGAGATGATGGGTGGGGAACAGGGGGTTCGAGAAAAGCCCCTCACCTCCAGGGCCCTTTTCCTGGCGCCTGCAGCAACCGGGCCCAACCGGCCCCTCAACCCGCCACCTGCACTGCGGGAGCCGGCAGCGGGGGTGGGAAGGCAGGCCAAGGAGGCAGAGGGCCTTGGGGCGGCCCCTCCTTGCCCCCCCTGCCCCCCAGTACAGAAGGGAGGCTTAATGCTCAGTTCTTGCAAGCAATTGTTTCCGGAAAGCAGCGGAAGCTGCCCCTTTCTGGCTCTAGCCCGGCTCAGCCCAGCCGGGTTCTTGATCGGGGAGGGTGTGCAGGAGGCCCCCCCTTTCCTCTCCGTCCTTCCGAAAGCCACTGGCCCCGGGGAAACTGACCAGGGCAGCCGACCAGGCCCTCTTGGGCCGGCGAATTGCACAGGGGTCCTGGGTCCCCTGCCTGGGGGCCTCCTAGTCCCCAGCCATGGGAGGTGCTGCAGCCCCAAACCCCCAAGGGCACCAAGGGGGGAAGGCCACGGACGGACGGACGTCCTAAGGAGGCGGCCCCTAAGGCCAGGGAACAAAAGGGGAAGAAAGCGGAGAATCAGGCATCTGGCAGGGCAGGTCCGTCGTTTTCTGTCCTCCTTGGACGGGTTCCAATATTTGTGCAGTTGGGAAGGAGCGGCTGGCGTGGCTAAGGGCCTCTTGCTGGGCCCTGCAGGGCTGATCCCCCCCAAAAAGGTGTGGGGGTGAAGCTGAAATTGTGGCCCGTCCCCTCTTGTTTCCCTGCACAAACATCCTGGCAATCCCACCCCAAATCCTGCCAGGCCCCCTTGGCTCAACCCCTCTGCTTCAGCCTGCTCTTTCTGTGTGAGTGTGTGTTGTGTGTGTGTGTGTGCGCTTTGGCAAGAGAAGTAAGGAAGAGCTTGAAGACATCTACTCTCTGTTTGCTTAGCATCCCGAATAACATGCCATGCATGATTGAGCAATCTGGCGCGCGCACACACGCACACACACACACACACACACACACGCAGACACACCGTGTGTGATTGAGGTATTAAGCTGCTATCCTCGCCCACTTCACAGCCTTTCCAGTCAGAACATCCACCCAGGGGAGGAGGGCTTGTGCCACTTTCCAAAGACCCCCAACTTGCTTGCACAGGATTTGGCCACTCAGTGCCCTTCGCTGGACCTGAGGCCTGCCCGGATCAATCTGGTGCCCTTGAAAGCCTGTGCCAGCCCAGCTGTCAGCCTCACCCCCCCCCCGAAAGCAAGGCCTGTCCAGGGGGCATTCACGCTACCCCCGTTTCTGGCACCAACCGGAGAGACCCTGCCGGGCCACGGCACCTCAGTCTCTGCGGGGCCTTAACGAGGGCCCTCCCAAAGAGACGGACCACTCAGACTTCAGCATTACGAGCTTCGCTTCCATTAAAAGGGTGACGTGATGCTGCAGGTTTTTGGCACGGACGTGACCCAATGGCACACCTTAAATCTTGGTCTAGACAAAACACACTTGGGCCTGGAGCCTGAAGACTTCCTGGCCTAGCCCTCGGATCAACCAGGAAGGTTTTTCTTTCTGTTGCTTGCTGCAAGTGGAATCCACGCAGAAGCATGGACTATCAGGGGCTCAGCGGACCTTCCGCATTCTGGATCTACTCTTGGGGGGGGGGGGCAAGGAGGGTCGCTGCCCCAAGCTCTCAAAGGGCGGGATGAGCCCCCGCATGAAGCAGCTGTTTGGGGCAGTGCATCCAGGCTCATTCCCCCTTTCTCCCTGCCCTCCTTTTCCTCCTGAACCGCCCCCCCCAAACCTCCAGCCCAGAGGGGAGTTCTTTCTATTCAAGTTCCCACAAGGAAGGGGATGGAGAAGCTGGAGGGCGGTGGTGGAACCTGACTGACCCGCAGCAGCTGTCTCCTGCATCAAGGTTGCCGAGGACAGACGGGGAAGCCCGCCTGCCCCGAGGCCCAAGGGGTGGACGGGAGGCCTGTGTCTTGGAGCGCAGCAGAGAGCCATCACCCGGCAAGGCTGCTTGGGGGCCCCGCCTGCCTAGAACATAAAAACCAGGGAATCCCCACAGCATTCAGGCCTCCCGGCCCGCGGAGGATTCCCTGTCAGCCTTGGAGACAGACCCTGCCTGGTGGTCCCCTCAAGCACTCGCACTCGGGACGCCTGCACGGCTTGGCCTCTCCCGAAGTGGGGCTGCCTGCTGAAGAGAGGGGAGACTTTTGCTCCAAGCTTCTCCTGCGACGATTCCTGACAGCCGCCCCACTTTGGAGGGATGGGAAGCCTCGCCGAAGGACACAAAGGTGGTAAGGGAGAGCCGAAGGTCTGGTGCAGCGCGCGTGAGCCGGGGGACACTTCTCAAACTTCCCGAGCCTGCAATCTGCAAATGATTAGGGGAGCAGAATCTTGCCCTAATTGGCTCCAGGCAGAAATCTGGCCTCCTGTGAAACACCAGAGGGAGGCTGGGGTGGTGGGCAGGGGGGGTTGTGCTGGAAGGACTTCAGTCCAAAACTTGCTTCCCCACCGGACGCAGCCAAAGAGGGGAATCTGGCCCGTTCCTTTCGTTCCCAGGTTCCTTTCTGCGGTTGCAAAGCTCCTGTCTGGACTAGCAGCTTCCTGGCCAAAGCAACCCTGAGCCTGGGGAAGTCAACGCCCAGCCCAGCCTTGCACAAAACAGGCACCCGCTGGTGAGGAGGCATGCCAGAAGGCACCAATTTCTATGGGGCCCGAGGTATTTGACACCGCCCCCCCCAGGCCAAAGAGACTCCGGGGACAGGGAAGCAGACCAGCGAGGGAAGCTGGGTGCTCAGCTGGATTGTAGCAGCTCTCCCTGTTGAGTTGTGCTGCCTGTCCAGCCTGGCAATTGCCCCCCAGGACTTACACGTCTCCCACCGGAGTTCCGCCACTGGACAGAGTGGGGAAGACGGCCTTGGCCGAGATGTGCAGGCTCCGTTGCGCAGGCAAAAGGGGCTGCAGCATTTTTGAAGCCCAGAACTATGAGATAAGTTTGGAAGCGGCTCAGACAGACACCCCCCTGAGTCACTGGAGTATAAGGGGGGGGCGGGGGGGTGCAGCACAATCAGGCTTCCGAGATTGATGTCAGCCCTACAAGATAGGCCAGGCCAGGAAATCAGCTCCACAGTGAGGCTAAAACTACTTGTAGAGTTGCTGGGAATCGGGCAGCATAAAAAGTTAATAAATAATTATTACTAAATTGTAACATTATTGTTTGGCTATAATAACTGAATCTTGCAAGACTGATTGCGCTGTGCCCCCTTCCCCTTTCTGTGCACTGTTGAAGGGACGGCCCCCCATCACCCCCCAGCTTTGGGTGGCTCTGCTGGCCGAGCTCTGGACTGGAAGGAACAGGGGTGGGCAGCTGGCAGCACGCACGCCCCCCCCCCCCCATTCCAAGGGAGAGCGGCTTCCCAGCATTCTTTCCGATCCTTCCTCTCCTGCTCCCGGCCTACTCCCTGTGCTTTCCAACCTTCTGGAAGCCAGGGGGGCCGGCCAGGCCAGAGAGGAGCTGGTCTTCCAGCGTCACCAAGGGCCGGTGCGGGGCGTGAGCCAGGGCTGGGTTTAGCTGCCACGGGGCGCAAGGGGCAGGAAGGACACGTCACCCTCTCTTCCTCTGCAGATGGAGGGCCTGGGCTGGCAGGAGAGGCTGCGCCACACCTGGAAACAGCTGCGGGGAGAGGCGTGGCAGGGCAGGGGGGCACATGGCCAGGCTCCCCCAGCCAAGGAACACCCTTGGCAACAGGCTGAACCACATGGCGGGGGGCCTCACTGGCCCCTCGGACGCCTGCCAGCATCAGGCCCGGTGGTCTGGGGCTGACCAATCAACCGGATGCCTGCTGGTTCCCAGACCTTGGGCCAATAACCCAAGATGGTGGTCAGTTTTGTGCCCTGGTGTTCTTGAAATGGGCCTCTCCCAAGCCCACCAGAAGCCGGAAGCCAAGAACACGGCCGGGCTTGTCAGGAGAGGAAGAAGGGTGCTTCTTGTTTTGTCCACCGAAGGGGGGAAATGGCTTGTTCGTTCCTGCTGACCAAGCGGCTTGTTGACAACAAACCAGGATCCTCAAGCTTTGTGGCATCTCAGGATGTGGGGCTGTCCCTAGAGAAGCCAGCCTCGCCTTTCGCTCCTCTCTGCTTGCTGATAAGCCCGAGCGAGCCTGCCACTGTCGCCTCCCCCCCCCCCACTGCCATGCTCTTTCCCCTCTTCCAGGGCAGGACCCCAAAGCCCATGTTTCGGGTCTATCAATGGATGGATCTGGGTGATTTCCAGCTGTCCTTCAGTAAGGGCTGCTAAGCCCCCAGAGCCTGCTGGCTGGGGAATTCTGGGAGTTGAAATCCACCCACCTTCAAGTTGCCAAGGTTGAGGAACACTGCCCTAGTGATTAAACTGCTCTCTGCCGTTATACTAAAATCACACCCATTTCCTTTTTTTTAAGCTCAGATGCTGGTCACAGCGGTCCATAAAGCCTTAGTCAGCCTTTTGCACACCGCCAGGAGGAGAAGGGGGTGGAGATGGGAAAGAATCCAGCCCCACGGCAAGCCCCCGCGCAGATGGAGTCCTCGCAGGGACGCCCAAGCCTCCCCGGATCAGGGGCTCGATTGCCGCCGAGGGAGGGGGCAGAAGAGGTGGGGAGGGGAGGAGCCACGGTGGGTGGGTCACAGGCGGCGCGGTGGCCTCCCTCTCTCTCTCTCTCAAGCCTTGGATCCCACGGAAATCCACCCCTTGGGAAGGGCCTTGCGAGAACGGCCTGGAGGTGACTCCGCTCGATCCCGAAGCTGAGCATTTCCCCAGCGCCGGCTCCCCTCTGCTCCGGTCCCTCCCTTGGGGTTTCTGATCTCGGGACTGGCCGGCCCGAGTCACCTCGAGGGGGTCACGCGAGCAAACCCACCGTCTGCAGGCAGAGCCGCGTTAATTTACGCCCCCTCCCCCAGCATCAGGACGGGAGCCCCCTGCCCGCGTGCGTCCGTGCAATCTCCCCCGGGTCAGATACAGCCTCTTGGGGAGGGGGAAAGGTGCCTTGACGCCGCTGCTGCGTGCGGGGCTTCCTGACTTCTGAGCCGGGCGAATTTCCCCGCCTCAGGGATCTTTCCTCGGAGTCTGTGTGACGAGGCAGCGCGGAAGTTCAGCCCCACAGGCACAGACCCTTCCAATTAAGGAGGCTGCTGCAGCAGCTCTGAGGAAGAGGGGAGGAATGCGGGCCCCTTCCTTGCCCCGGAGTGCCGCCGGCCCCCTCCGCGATGCGGTTTTGGACCCAGCTCGAGACGGGACAGCGGAGCGCTGGGATCCGGGAAGGTCAGCGCGAGCTTCAGGCTGAGCCGTTCTTGGGCAGGGTCTGCGGGGAGGGGCCGGGGGTCTTCTCGGCTGCCTGAATGGGGCCTGGTTGCCCGTCGCGGGAACAGGAGGCGAAGGCACGAGGAACAGCCTCTGGCCCCGGAAGGCGCCGGAAAAGCCCCCGGGTCAGCTTCCCCACGGGTCCCCGAGCGCTGGCAGAGGGAGAGGAGAGATTTCAGAAAGGGCAAGTGGAGGGGAATGGAGCACCCAGCTCAGGGGCAGTCTACCACCGAGTAATGGCGCAAGTCCGGGAAGTTAATCCGGATGAGCCGCCAGAATTGCAGATGAAGTGAAACTTGCAACGGAGGCAGGCAGAGCCGAAGGGAGATGGAAGAGCCTGGCTCGGATGCAGCTCAGCGCGCCCGGCTGCCTTGCAGAAGAAGAAAGGGAGGGGGCAGCCGCACCCCACCCCCATTCCTGGCTGCCCTGGAGGGGGGTTCTGGCCCTGCGCTCCCGGGCGGCCATCCGCTGCCTGGTCGGCTCTGAGGGTCTGCCCAGGAGGGGAAGGGAGCGCAGCTGGGCGGCTCGCGGCCAGCTCATCGCCCTGGGACCGGGCAGTGGGCAGAGACGTCTGCCGCCTGCCCGCTAGCTGCGCTGCCCGCAGCCGTCCCCAGCCTTTCGAGCAGGACTGCAGCCCCAGGATGCCGGAGCTCTCCCTCCTGGGAACAGCCGTTCCTGCAAGCGGGTGCGATCTGCTGAGCCCCCGCCCCGCAGCGGTGCTTAGTCAGCCGGCTAAGCCGCCCGTGGCTTAACCAGGGTTTACTGAATAAACAACCCTGGATCGCTTCACACAGGGCCCAAAGGCTGAGTCCGAAGGAGCAAAGATGCGTCTCCATCTCTCGGCGCAGGGGGCTGGGCGGCCATCTGGAGGCAAGACGGGGGGGAGGGGAGCGAGGAGGGGAGGGGAGGGGCTGCCTGGCTCCGACTGACGGGGCAGAACAAGTCTTAATGACTGGCCGTTTATATAACCTGGAGGGTAAACCCGCTGGTTTAATTGTTTCCAAATTGAGGCCAGACGTAAGAGCGGGGTCCAGCACCACCCTTCACCTCGGCGGGTCCTTTCAACGGGAATGGCTTTCTGCCCCCGTCCCAGCCCCCCCCCCTTCTATGCAACCGTCTCTCTCGCTCGCTCGCTCTCATTCGCAAGACATTCCCGCTTCCTCGTCTGATGAGGGGAAGTTTTGGGTTACACAAAGAGCTCTCAGCTCCCCACCCACACTTCGTTCCTGGCCTCTTTCCTGGATTGTCCAACAGCTGTCTCCAACCTGGCACGGTCCAGATGCGTTTGGCCACAACTCCCATCATCCCCAGCGCAGAGGGACAGACAACAAAGGCAGAGGCTGATGGGGCTGCAGCACCCCCCCCCCTTTACGTGCCCAGGAAGGATTTCCCACCCGCCTCGGGAGGGCAGCCCCCCTCGGTGACTGGAGCGTGGTGTGAGCCCCCCCCCGTCACCCTGGCTGCGCTACCCAAGCGGGTTGGGGGTTTCAGGCAGGTTTGGCTCACCGACTCCCACCCTCTGCCGTGAGGAGGCCCGCCGCCCAGTGGGGGACCGAGGGCCTGGGCAGGGAAGGTCAAAGAACCGGCCGGCAGGGTAAAGGATAAATAAAGAAACAGGAGGCTGGGAAGACAGAGTGCGGTGCGGCGGAGGGCGAAGGGGGAAAGAGAAGGGAACGAAGGGTGAGATTTCCAGCTGGTATTAATTTTTAGCGTCTTTCAGCTTATCGTCCCCATAAACACTGAGCGACTCTTGGTAATTACAGGCTCCCAGCAGCCCAGCCGGGGAATGCGGCGGCAGTGGCTGGGTGGTCCGCTCCCGCTCCCGGGGAAGGGCAGGTTCCCGCGGGGCTGGGCGGGCAGGCACCGCTCGGCGCCCCGGGGAGCCACTCAGGGCCGCTCCTCACGCCTGAAGGGCCTCCCCGTGGTCAGCCGTCCAGGCGAAGAGTCCCGCTGAGCTTTGGCAAAAGCAGCGAAGGAACCAGCAGCTTCTCTGGGGAGGCTTAGAGTGGCTGGAGAGGCTGCCCTGGTGCCCATGGCTTGGCTCAGAGGGGGCGCTGCAGCTGGTCGGACCCCAAACCCATCCAGGAGCCTCCGGGGGGGCATGTGGAACACCCCCCCACAGCCTTGAGGGTTAGGGTTTATAGCCTGCTAATTTACATCCTGGCAGTCAGCTGAGCCCAGCCGTTCGGTGGGGGGGGGGCTGAGCTGGGCTGGGGCTTCCCTGGGGTGCCTGCTTTGGCCCCAGGATACTGGGGTGAGCAGGACCCCCCTGAGCCCACAGATTGTCCTCCTTTTTACAAAGCTGGTTTGGAGAAGAAAGGACCATGGAAAGCGGAGAAACAGCCAGCCAGAGGACCCTGGTCAAAACCAGCTAGTTACTTCTGTGCGAAAAGGGAAGGGCGCCCCCAGTTAATGCCCGCGAGTGCTGTTCATTAATTCTTGGAAGGCAGAGCGGAGCGAAAGCTGACCAAGGGGCTGCCCTGATGCCATTACCACCTTACAAACTGCTGAATGTGACAAACATCGATGCTGGCCAACAGAGACATCCCCCTCCTTTGGGCGGACTTAGGGGGGGGGGGGCTCTGTGGGGGGGCTGCCTCTAAGCGCACCCCTGACATGAGGGCTTTGGGGGGGGAGACCCGTCGTGCTCGAACCAATAAGGGGTCTCGGGAGGGAGGGGGTACGCACTCGCGCAGCGGAGACTGGCGGCCGATCCATCGCACCGGCAGCGTCTCGCGCTTCAAAGCATTGTCGGCGGAGCCCCAAGGGGCTGTATCGCTCGCCTCCCCTTCCCGACCCGAGAAAAACGGCCTTCGCGAGCGGCGGCGGCGGCAGCCCCGCTACTTCCCTCCCGCCTGCCGACCCGCCGCGGCCTCCGGCGAGGAGCTGCACCTTCGGCCTGCCCGGCTTCGGACCCCCGGCAGCCCCCGCTCAGCGGCTGAGCCGGGGGGCGGCAAGGAAGCAGCTGCCCGCGGGGGGATCTTCACCCCGCGGATTCCTTGGGGCGCCTAGCAAGCACTTTCACCCCCTGGCAGGCAGAGGCTTCTCTGGGGGAGACCGTCAGGGTTTAAGTTGCTCCCGCGGCTGCAGCTTCTTGGATCCCCCTGCTCAGCCCAGGGGCCCCTCCCCCGGGGTCCCAGGTGTGGGGCAGCCCCTCTTCCTAGCACTCTCCCCGTCCACCCAGGCTGCTGCCAACAGGAACAGCTGCCGCCCGCCCTCCAACTGAATGTGACCTCCATCCAGCCCAAGGGGTGTCCCCAATGTTCAGATGATGGGGTGGGGGGGCAGCTTCCATTTCCAGGCAGGATCTGTGGAGGAGCCCAGGCCAGGCTGTCTGCTTTCTTCAAGGACCCACCCAAGGGATACAGTTAGGTGAAGTTTTTTTTCTTTTGGGGTAAGCTTTTTTTTATTGAATAAAACCCTATTACAGTCACCGCTGGCAGGCTCAGGAGTCAGCTCTGCTACTTCTACTACTACAACTATCTAACAACCCCCCCGCCCCCGCCAACTGGCACCAAGTATTGGCAGTCCAAGCCATAAAAACAGATCCACGTCCTCCCTCCTAACTGCACTGCCGTGATACAGTGTGCTAAGATCAGAAGGCGTGGCGGTGATAAAAGTCCCCGGTGCATCTTGGAAGACAAAGTCCTGCAACTGAAGACGTAAGTGGGGGACCAGGGGGACCCCGTCTTCCTCTGCACGCACAGGCCGATGCCGTCCCCCGGCTGCTGCTGAAGGGAGCAATCCCAAAGCGGCAGCCTGGGGCACCCCCGACCTTCAGCCGATGGGGCAACTTGTGGCTTCACTTTCCAGATGCCACTCAGCAAAAGAGGGAGGCCCCGGCTGGAGGTCATAAGCCCCCCATTGAGGCAACAGGCAAACCCCCAGCCTTCAGCACCAGGGAGGAAAAAGTGGCACTGGGCAGGATTGTGCCCAAGAACCCCACTGGTTGAGGACAGACCGACCCTCTGTGGTCCTGGTCCCCCTCTTCAGAGGCAGCTATGGTCTCCCCCACTCTGAGGAGGTACCAGCACCCTTGGGGCGTGGGGAGGCAGACCTTCCTCCCCGCCTCAGTTTTAAGGGTAAGATCAGGCCCCAAGAAGCCACGGGGCCTGCAAGGAACACACCAATGCGGGCCTCAGCTGGAAACAATGTAATGGACTCATCCTTCTCGCCCCCCACCCCTCAGATCAGTTACACCTCCCTTCCCTCCTCTGCCCCCTCCCTCCAGACTCCAAACAGCTTCTGGAGCATCTGCAGCTCTCGCCCGTAAGTCCAGGCCAGCTTGTTCTTGGCCAAAGGCAGTCACGTGGTGCCAGGCGGTCCGTCCTGGGGCGGGGAGGTGGCCAAGTGCCTCTCCCACTCCACCTCAATCACCCTGTACAGCTCCATGGTAGCCCGGGCGTCTTCGACCGACGAGTGGCCATTGTGGCCAACCTGGAGGGAGGGAGGGAGGGAGGGAGGGAAGGACAGGACGCCTCAGGGCAAGACTCACCCACAGCCCTGCCCCAGAGCCGGCTCCCTGGCGGGGGGGGGGAACACCCATCCTCTCCCCCTTTCTCCCCACAGGAGGAACCCTACCGCAGCCCCTCGGCTCAGAGAACGACGATCCCATTTCATCCTGCAGCTCCCAGCAAAAGAGCAGCCAGGCTCAACACCTGTGCAGGTGCGCCCAGGCACCTGCGTTGTTACCTGAATGTCTCGGTGCAGGAGCTGCTTGGTGAGTCGCTTCAGGGAGGCCGACTCATTCTCGGGGAAGCCGGCCTTCCGATTGAGCAGAGGGATTTTTGAAGTGTCCCTGGTCAAGGATTTGGGGTGGAAATATTTGAGGGCCTTGAAGTCATTGTGGATTGCGTGGCCAATAACAATCTTCCCAGAGAGCAGCTTCAGAATCTGGAAGGCAAGCAGAGGAGGACGCTTGGTCAGCACCCCGAAACACCAAGAACGTACCTGTGGCCTCCTAGCAAAATCTCCACCTGGCCTGGACAAGAGGAGACGCCTTTGTGCTCCCAAAGGATGCTGATGCTCTGGATATTCAGGCAAGCACTCAGGAAGCCCACATTGCCCTAAACCAGAAGACCCCCCTATGTGGGAATGGGGGGAACCTAAAAGGAGGGTGAGGAGATGCACGTTGCCCTCACCTCTTTCTGGGCTAGCTTGAAGGGGACAGCGTTTTTCATGTGATGCTGCCTGATGCCACTCCACCGAGTCCGGTAGTTGGTGATGGGGCTCAGGGGGCGGATGTATTTGTCATACATCACATCGCCATAGTAGCCGACCACGCTGCATCGGGCCAGGTCACTATTGCGCCCGCCAGGCCCAGTGCCCACCATCTCACAGTCAATGGCCACCATTTTGCTGGTCTTGACTGCCTCCGGGGCTTCGGGGAGCCCAGTCTTGTATTCGTTCAAAAGGCTGACCCGGGGAATACCCCAACTGCTGTGGGTGAGGGTCCCGTTGGGCCTCCCTGCACCACTCCCTGTTTTCCTTGAAGCTGATGCAGCTCCGGAGGGGCTGGAGGTCTGGGACCCTGTATCCGTAGTGCCCGAACTGGAGCTCTCTTTGGGAAGCATTTTGAGCTGGCGGGGGGAGCCATCCTCTCGGACGGCTTTGCTGCCCCCCTGCCTGTCCACTTTCTGCCTCTTCTTGCCCCGGTCAGGTCCTGCGCCGCAGCTGAAAGGGGCATCCCGCCTGGGCAGGGGAGGCTGCGAGGGCAGCTGCTTTTGCTTCAAGAAGCCCTTCCTCTCTAGGAACTGGCGGCGCTTGACGAAGCGCTGGTGCTTCTTGTTCCCTACAGAGCCCTTTTTGGCAGGAGGGTGAAGGACCGTGTCCAGGTTGATGAAGATATCGGACATGGTATCCATTGGAGGCAACTGATCGTCAATTGAGGGGAGAGAACCAGAAGTGGGCAGCTCTCTAAAGAGGTCCGGCGGAGCGTGGCAATAGGCATGTCGACATGTCTACCCTAGGAAGAGAAAGAGAAATGAATTTTCAGGGTTTCTGTGAAGCACCTGTTTTTCCCCAAACCTCTCTTGAGTTCGGAAAAACCCCTTTCCCAGAAGGCTGGGAGTCCTGCCCTGTTTCCATTCGCTCTTAGACCCTTTGGAAGGGGGCCCAAAGAGCTTGGGGGGGACAAGGGAGCCACACAGCCCTGGCCTCGCAAGCCAAGGGTCTTTCGACCAGGGGGAGCTTTCCTGGGGGGCACCACCCCCATCCCGGCAATCCTAAGCCAGACTGAGCCTCCTGCCTCAAAGAGAGGCAAAGCATCCACTCGTCCCCACCGACTCCCGGCACCTGTCCCGCTCCCGTCCAGGCTGCGAGCGCGCGCGCGGGCGTGCGATGCCGAGGGGGGGGCGGCGGCGGCGGCGGCGGCGTCAGGCTTCCTCCCCAGTCGATCGCGGGGCTGCCGGCCTCCTCCCACGCCCAGGCCGGCGCCCCCGCCATCTGGCAGGCCGGGTTTGTGACAGCGGCTGAGCTCACGGAGGCATCACAGCGGGCCCTGCCAGCCGCGTCACCGGGCGCTCCTGCCCAAGCGGCAGCGGAGATCCCCCTCCGCTGCCCGCGCCGTCGGGGGAGGCCGAAGCGCCCCCCGGCCAGGCAGGCCGGCGCGGCTTCATCGGCGCTCCGGACTCCACACCCACCTCACCTCCGCCGCAACGGCACCTCGCCGCCAACCTGGAACCGGAAGCGCCGCCCCGGCCGTGGAGCTTCCGGTCCCAACCGGAAGTCGTTCCTGCCGGCGTTTCCCAACGTTGGAAAGCTGATGCCGCTTCAGGGCCGCCTCTTCGGGCCTTGAAAAACAGCTCGCGGGACGAAAGAGACGAGCTTGCCAACCTCGCCGGCCGACCGGCGCCCGTGGAGTCGCAGGGGCGCGGCGGACAGAGCGCCCCCTCCGCGCGCTCGGCTCTTCCATCCGAAACCGGAAGTACGCCGTCCGCGGCTGCGCGAGCGACGGAGGCCGGCCGGGGCCAAACCTCGCCGCCATGCGCGGCTTTCCGTTGGAGGAACAGAAGCGCCTGGCCGCCAGCCTCGCCCGCGTCCTCTCGTTGTACCGGCCGATCATGGACGCCTTCATCATCGTAAGCCGCCCCGCCTCGCCTCGCCCCGTCTGGTCCGCCTCGCCTCCGCCTCCGCTGAGCCGCCTCTCCTCTTCCTCCCGCCCCGCAGGAGTTCTTCACCGACGACCTTTGGGGCCGCCTTCCGCGCGGCTGGCAGGCGGCGCTGGGCGACCTGTCGCCCCCGCAGGTGGCCGCGCTCCTGCTGCAGAAGGGCCGCCGCTGCCGCCGCTCGGTGTGGCCGCTCTCGCTGCTGGCCTTCCGGGCCACCGCGCACGCCCTTGCCTTCCCCAGGGGCCCCGCCGCGCCCCGCGAGGGCCCGCTGCCGGCGCTCTTCCGCAGGCACCTGAAGCCCAAGAAGCAGCACGAGGTCCGGCGGCTCGCGCAGGTGCGGGGGTCGGGGGGGCGGCCGGGAGCGCGATCCTCTGGCGGGGGGGGGGACGAGCTGCGCGGAGATGGCTGCGCGGCCCTCCGCCGGAAGAAGCCCTGGGGTCGCCCGGTGACCCCCTTCCGCGGGCCTGATTGCCCTCTTTCCGGCAGGTGGTGAAGAAGCTGAGCCAGCTCACCGGGTGCCACGAGGTGGTGGACGTGGGCTCCGGCCAGGTGAGCCTTTGAGGGCGCCAGCCTCTCTGGCTTTGGACCCCCCCACCCTGGGTTTGGCCCTGGGGAGCGGCCTGGCGGGTTCCAGTGGCCCAAAGAGCCTCGGCCCACGCACCGAAGCCGGCCAGCGCCTCCTTGGCCATCCATCCGCCTCCCTTCTCCGGCAGGGCCACCTCTCTCGCTTTCTGGCATTCGGGCTCCAGTTGTCTGTCACGGCTGTCGAGGGAGACCCCCGCCTTGTTGCTCAGGCCATCGAGTTTGACCGGGAGTTGGTTCGGGGGCTGAAGAAGGAGCAGGCCAGGCAGCAGGTGAGGATGGAAAACCACGTCCTGGAAATAGGACAGCCGGTGAGGGTCTTTCCGGTGGAGCAAAGCGGTCCCAGGCAGAGAGGAGGGAGTTAGCGGGAAGGAGGGTTATTCTTTGCTGCTGTGAACAGTAGATGACCCTGGGGTCTTGCTTCTTCTATGCTGAATGTGATTAAAGCGTTCTGCCAAAACACACATGCTTGGGGGAAACAACTTGCTCCCTAAATATTCCTTGTGGGGGGACCAGAGCGGATTTAAGAGCACGCAGAAGGCGAATTCTGGGCTTGCTCTGGCTTTGGCATTTCTGGCTGCGTGACACTTGGTACCCCTCTGTTTGCTCCCTGCAGGCTCCAGACAGCCCCTCTGTCCAGGGGCCGAGCCATGTGGTGGGCTGGGTCAGTCCCGACTCTCCATGGCCGGAGTTTGTGGAGCTGCTGCGCTCTGGCAAGGCTGGAGGGGGGGACCCTGCAGGAGGCAGGAGCGCACGGGGAGAAGCGCCGTGCCGCCGTGCCGCCGTGCTGTGTGAGCTCAGAGAAACTGAGGCCAGAAAAGGAGGCGCAGACCATGGGGAAGATACCCCCAATTCCCTGGAACGGGGCTCGCCAGCCAGCCGGCGACCGCAGCACCCCCAGGAGCCGCTTTTGCTCACCGGCCTGCATGCCTGCGGGGACCTCAGCGCGACCCTCCTCCGGCTCTTTGTAGCCTGCCCCCACGTCGTCGGCATCACTTCGGTGGCCTGCTGCTACATGAAGCTGAGCACTGGGGAGGTGGCCCAGCCCGGCTACCCCCTGAGCGACTGGGTGTCTGGGTTGCCAGGCCACCAGCTCTCCTACAAGGCCCGGGAAGGGGCCTGCCACGCCATCGAGGACTACACTCTGCGGCTCGAGCGCAACAGCCCTTCCCTGAAGACGCACTGCTTCCGGGCAAGGCTGGAGACGGTGATCCAAGCCATCGACCCGGCCAAGAAGCGCGCTGGGGTGCAGGCCGTCCCCCGGGCCCACGAGATGACCTTTGAGCAGTGAGTGAGCCTGTCAAGGGAGTCAAGGGAGCTGCAGGGCCCCTTCCCCAACTGGTGGGACTTGCGCTGCCCCTCCAACTGGGCAACCCAAAGTGCCAGCGGCGGTTAGCAGCCCCCCCCCCCCCCGCAGATACCCACTGGCCCCCCGTCCTCTGTTCAGAACAGCGAGTTCAGCCTTTCCTTCCCTGGCAGATACGCTCGCCGGGGGCTGGAACGTGTCGGTATGAGCGCGAACGGGCCGCTAGAGCCACCGTCTCTGGCCCAACAGCAGAGGGTGGTGGTCTTCTTCAGCCTGGCTCTCCTGCTGGCCCCCTTGGCGGAGACCCTTATTCTCCTTGATCGGATGATCTACCTGCAGGAACAAGGTAAGCTGAAGGGGGTCCAGCAGCCAGCCCGGCAGCTCAGAGGAATCCTCCCCTGCCGTTTCGAAATAGCCCCGTGGCTGTGGCTGTGGTGTGTGGCTGGTGCCTTCAGGGCCGTCTGCAGAGGAGGGGCTCAGCCCAGCCCAGCCCAGCCCGCCTTTTGTACAGAGAAGGGGGTCAAAGCATCACCTGCTTCGAGCAGGAGGCCGAAGTGGCGCTGGCCGCGTTTGAGGCTACCTCTTTCTAGGGAGGAGCCTCTGGGGACAAACGGGGGCTCTCAGCAAGAGAGGGACAGAAGTACTCTGCGCGTGCTGAGGTGACGCCTCAGCAAACAGCCGGGATCTGCTTTGGGGTGCAGGTGTCCGGCACCTGGTCCCACATCTGAACGGCCTCAAAATGGGCAGCACTTTGGAGCACAGAGGGTACAGCGCAGATGCTTGCGTGGCCCGGCAAGCCAGGGGTTGGTGCGGGATCCGTCTTTTCTGATTCCACCTCCTGCTTTTGAGGGCCTGGGGGACCCTGTGTTGTGGCTCCATGCTCCTGACCGGCTTCAACAAGGCCGCCCTGAGCCCACTCCCCTGTTTCCCCTCCCCACAGGTTTCCCGTGCGAGCTGGTCCCTCTCTTCAACCCCTCTCTCTCTGCCCGGAATCTCGTGCTGGTGGCTGCCAAGGAGGTGCCGCCGTCCGACCTCGGGGGCCTGGCTGCAGAAGCCCTGGACGGGCCTTCTCAGCGCTTTATGCAGAAAGAGCAAAAGCCTCTCACGGCCTGAGACGAGGACGGGACTTGGCCTAAGAAAGTTGGTCGCCGCAGCGTGTCCCGTTACAGCCCAGCCGTGCAAGCCTGTGGGTCAGCCCTTCGGAGGAGGACGAAGGAACAGGCCGTAGATAAAGGCCTTTGCGGACACTTTTGAGGGGGCCAAAATATGTACGTCGCTCCCGTCTGTTGTGTGTTTTTAATGACAGTACGCTTGTTTTTCTATAAAGGATATTTATTGTTGATTGCCTCTTAGCCTTTGATAAAAGATGGCCCTTTAACGCCCGCGTGAGCACGGAGGTCCTCCGATTCCTGCCAATTGCACTGCTGCATCCCCCTCCCCGGAGAAGGGAGGACACCCCAAGGCAAGGCAGGCTCGCACCCCTGCCAGGAGCGAGGGGGGGGTCTTTTATAAGGCCGGTGGAAGCGAGGCTGGCCCCGTTGGAACAGAAGCCTTAATACCAGTAGGACTTCCTGTGCCGACGCGTCTCTACGATTCCCATCAGCCCCATAACTTCCTCTTGGAACGTCTTCAAGGAGGGAGTGTACGTCTTCTCCAGGGCATCCTTGGTCGAGGTGTCCTTTGGTCCATCTGAATTGGCAGGGAACGGGGGCCAGATATGGGCGGGGAGAGAAGTTGGTTATGCCAGGCGACTACTTATTTTTAAGGTTCTAGTCCTCATCGTGTTTGAGAACAACTTGGCCATAGGGCAGAGTCCAGCAGAAGCTGCGGGCACACCCTACAGTCCCAGCTGGACTTCCCAGATGAAGTTCCCGCCCTCCTTCCTTCCTTGTTCCGCAGAAGAGCTGCTCACCGACCCACAGCTCGGGAATGATGCCGTCCTCTCTCTGCTCCATGGGTTTGGGGATGATTCTGCCCGTCCGGACAGAGACCCGCACGCGCTCGCCCTGTTCCGTGTAGCGCCAGACCACTTCGGTGGGCAGCCTTAGGTCGTGCCACGTGGGCAAAGGGGAGCACCCAGGAGAGGCCCAAGGCAGAGCAAGGGGTCCCCAGTTGTAGGGAAAGCAGAAAGAGAGAGGAAGTAGTAGAGATTGCCATGGTGTTTCTTCAGAATTACAGCCAAGATTTCTCACAAGGAACAGAAAGCGCCAATAGTTTTACAAATACCACACTCAAAATACAGAAGGCCGATGTTTACCCCCCCCCCCCGCCAGGAGGGTTTGCAAGAAGGAAAAGAATAGGAACCTCGGCTTGGTTCTTTTCAAAGGGTGGTTGGAAGGAGGCCCGTTCGGATTCCCCCACCCTCCCAGGCCTGCCTGCGCTGAGGGCGGCCCATTTCCAAGCACAGAACTCTGTTCTGGGGGCACCCCTTCTGCACAGGGAGGGGGATAACGGAAGTCGCCCCACAATTGGTGCGCCTGACAAAGGGGGGCCCCTGGACCTCCTCAGGCAGGCCAAACGGTTGATGCCCGATGGATGCCCAGATGGTTTCGCCAAGCTGGCCCAGCAGCTGCCTTACCTATCAGCGGGGTCAACCAGGGCCACGTCCTCCAAGGGCAGCGGCTCTTCTGTGGCGAACATGACCCTGCCGTCCTTGGCACTATCGGCGTAGTGGTAACTCTGGCGGAGAGACTGCAGCTGAACCCAGGCAGCCCCTGCTCCCGGGAAGCCCACAGGGGCGCCCGCGGGCCCTGGGAGGAAGCCGGCCCCGGCGGCAGGGTCCCTTCCCTCCTGCCCCCTTACCAGGTTGAGGCGATCCAGCACCACCGAGTTGCGCTCCTTGTCGATCTTGGTGACCTGGCTTTGCTTGCCAGCCTCGTTCCCGGTCAGGATCTGCACCTGCGGGGGGAGACGAGAGCGGGTCCACCGGGCTCCGAGGCGCAGAGGGCGGGCGGCGCCTGCCCCCAGACGCGTGGCCGGCGCGGGGGAGACTCACCGTGTCCCCCCGGAAGAATTTCCAGTCCCCCTCCCGGACGGGCCCCGTGGGGGTCTTCCTCCTCTGCGCCCTCCGGTCGGCGGCGGACCCCGGCCGCGTCAGGCCGGATCGGGAGGCCCACGGGGGCGCGAACTTCTCCGCCATGGCCAGCAGCAGCGACAGCCTCATGGTTCCTGCAACGGACGGGGCAGAGAGCGGGCAGCGGGCGCCCCAGGGGGGCACAAAGCCTCACACACACACACCCCGCCAGCAGAGGACGGGGCATCCGCCCTGGGCAGCCTCCACGTGCTGCAACCTGCGCCCTCCGGGCCTTCAGCGCCAGAAGGCGATTCCCGAGGGCGCCCATCCTTCCCAGCTTGGCACGGAGGAGCCCGTGCAGCACTCACCTGGTCCGGGCCGCGCGCCGCGTCCTCCGCGCTTTGCAACTCCTTCCAGCCGGGCGGGGCGCGCGTGTCGGTTCGGGCGCGGTGCACCCTGGGATTTGCAGTCCTCGCGGGCGGCGGCGCTCCCGGAGCTATGAAAAGTGCAGAGGGGGCCAGCCCGGGAGTCCGTCCTGCGTGCTGTGAATGACCCGCGGGCGGGGCTCTTCCAAAGCATTGGGGAGAGCGGGCGCGCGATCAACCAGCTTCACGCTCCCCCGCCGGCTGCCTCCTTTGCTCTGCTCCTACCCTGCAAGGGCGTTGTTCGCTGCGCCCACAGCCGCGCCTCGCCTCGCCTCGCCATGGAGGAAACCCGACGGGGCCGCCCCGCGTGGCTTTCCCCAGCGAGAAGCCTCGTCCCCCTCCGACCCGCCAGATTTGCGGGGAAGAGAGGCTTTTTTCTTTTGGACGGAAATGGTTATCTCCAGAGCGGAGAACCAGGACAGCGATGAGGACGGCGATTTAAACCCCCCTGGAAGGCAGCGCTGTGGGTCTGCCTCCTGCCTGCCGTGCGGGCGGAGGAGAGGGCGCCGCCCGTAGGGCCCACGGAACCGTGCCGTGCCCAATGACGGAGACCCTGGCAGGGTGGCAGCGGCTGGGCTGCGCCAGTGCCCTGGGGGCATCCTCAGTGGCATCCTTTGCCCGTGACTCCCTTGATTGATTCTGCCCGCGGCGGTCAGGGGAGAAGGAACTTGGGGCAGGGGGGGTCTAGACCAGGGTTCCTCACCCCTGGCCACTTTAAGGTGGGTGGACCTCAACTCCCAGAATTCCCCAGCCAGCATTAAAGTGGCCAGGGTTGGGGAGCCCTGGTCTAGACCCTGCTTTTCTTACCGCTGGCTGGGGACGGGGTCTGTGTGATGTCAGCCATCCCTGTGAACTCTCCTGTTTTACCCTGAATTGTTTTGATTTCTGCCTTCATTTAGTTCTGCTTTATTGCAGGGTGCCAGAGAAAACGCATTTCACAGGATGACAGAATAAATAGCCCTCTTTGGCTACAGGTTGCGTGACCCACCCCCACCCGAACTTGGGGTGTTCCTGCAGTGTTGTCCACCTGGCCTTTATTAAAGGAACGCACCCCCCACCCCCACCCCCACGGGGGAAGCAGCAGAGAGGAGAGTCTGGAGAAACAGCACTCGAAAGAAGGAACCACCCAGGATTTTCTATGGAGCAAGAGCACAGATCTCTATTCAAGCTGCGTTCGGCCTCTCTCCCGCCTCCCAGACGGCCCACCAGCCCCTCCGCCTGCTCTCCTCTCCTCTCCTCTCAGGCACCTCCGTTAGGCAAGGGGGGGGCGGGCGTGCAGCCTGGGTCGCAGGGCCTCTCCTGGGCCCTTGGGCCCTCCTGCTCGTCCTCCGGATCCAGCTCCTGGGGGGGGACTTGAATGCCCAGCGTGGTCTCCACGTGGCACAGCCTGCTCTTCACCGCCTGCAGGTGCTCCTTCAGCGTCTTCAGAGACTTCAGGCAATCGTGGCAGCTGCGAAGATCCTGCCTGCCTGCAAGGAGCAAAGCCCGGCGGGAGCAGATGTCTGCCGACGGAGTTTGGGCCACAGAAGCCTCGCTCTGTGCAGAGGCCGCATTCTGGTTTTCCAGGAAGAGAGGAGCAGAGGCACTGAAACCCTCACCGCCACGCAGAGGGTGAGCTGGGCACTTGGAAGCTCCTGGATGCTGGAATTCTCTCCCAGGGCCCTCTTGGCTCAGACCCCCACCAGGGGCTGAGTGACAGAAGCAGGGCAAGGGGGGAGCAGGGGAAGGCATCCCTCCAACTTACGCTCCTCGAAGTGAGAAGACTGGAACTCATGTGCAGCTTGTAGCTCCTGAACCAGGGCCATCATCTCCTGCTGAGGCACAGGCGCTGGGAGGTCCGGCTCCGGGGGAATGTCCTTGGGGGTCAAGGGGTCAGGAACCGAGGGGGGAGCATGAGCCTTGCCGGGGGCTTCCGGGTCACCTGCTGAGGGAGGGGAGGAGAGACAGAGTTAGCAATGGCAGCTGCATGGGTACCTGGGCTGCAGTCTCCCCTGGGGGGCTTACCACTTGCAGCAGCTGGACCTGGCTGGGGCTGCAGCTGGAGGAGACGACCTGGAGAGCAGGAAAGGAAGGGCAAAGGACACGTCAGCTGGCACTTCCTCCCCCCCCCACACACATACCCCCCGAGCTTCTGCCTTTCACCCGCTGCCCGCATCTAAAGCAGGCATCTCCCCAGAGCCCCCAAACTGGTGGAGCTTTAAACAGCCCTGGAAGCAAATCTGTTCTCTGAACGTTCACTCACCTTCCCCTACAACTGTGTCTCTTTCAACTTCGTTCTGGGTTTCGCCTTGGTTTTCATCTTCTGAACGCCTGCAAATACCGAGCAAAGCACGTTGGTGATGCCATGTCACTCAAAAGTCACCCGCAGGTGCATGGCGACCAATGACATGGGGATACCCAGGGAAGATTGGCATTTCCAAAACCTGTTTTCTCCTTCCTGCACCATGACCTCTCCCATTTGCCTTGTCTTATTAAGACAAAGGAGATCCAGAGAGGCAGATATTTACCGTCTGTTCTTCTCATAGCTGGATCTAGAAGAAGAAAAAGAGTTAGAAATACTGGCTGCCAGGGAATTGAGCCCACCAGTGCCCGGGGCACAAACATTGCCTACATGGGCCAGCTCTCCTTCCAGTTAAAGGTGCCATGGGATGATCAGGAGATCCCAGACGTGCCGTTGCTGATCTTCTGGGCCGCCTCACTCCTAAGGCTGGGCAGACGAGGCTGTGAACGAGGCATCTTGGCCACGAGGTTATCTCTGGGCATTTGGCCTTACCTGCGGAGATGCCGATTAAAAGAGAACCAGCTCTGCATCCTGACACCAGCTGAGCTGACGCCACTGGAATCCTCACGTGTCTCAAGGCAACCGAGGCTGCTGGGTTCCACCATGGTTATGAGGTCATGCCCTACTCACCAAATGTGTGGGTGCCACAGAAGTACGCCCTGGGGGCACGCCATCGCTTGCCTGCTTCCCAGGGAAATGTTTAGTCTGCCATCCCTCGCCCGGTTGCTTCCATTGCGTTGGCAGAGCAGTCCCAACACCAGAGATAACGCGGTCCGGGACTGTCTGGCCTCTAGGAGTTGTGCCTCAGTTATCTGAATCATGTATTCAGTTACACTCATATAAGGAGGGAAATTAAGCGAGGGAGTTTTCTATCGTCTTCCACCACTGACTTGAAGAGAGAATGGAATTGGCCTGCTGGGGCGTTCTCTGGAGATCAGCTGTGAAACTGACCAGAGAACAGAATTCATGGGGGATGTTGGAGAACCTTTAATCTAATCCCTGTTGGGAAGGTGTTTAGAGCAGAACCTGGGGACGGAGCTTGCGCAGTGAAGAGGCGCAGCGTGGATTTTATACTTTCTGGGCGGATTTGCCCAACTGCGGGCTGCGAACGGCTGCAGGCAGAGCCCGTCCCTCGCTCCTCCGACTGGAGCACAGTGTCTCCGCCCTAGGCAGCTTTTAAAGGAAGTGGATGATGTGCCGGGCGAAGCGGCAGCCGGTTTGAAGGGAAGGCCTTCCCCGCCGCGGCCCTGGAACACCACCACTGGCAGGCGGGCGGGCGGGCGGGCGAGCCCTTCCTGGAAGCCCCGGAGAGGCTTCCCGGCGGCCGGCCCTGCTGTTCGGCCGCTTCCCCGCAGTGAGGTGCTGCTGCCTCGGAAGAGGGAGCCGGAGGACGTCTTCTCCCGTCACCTTCCAGGGCTTCCCTTCTGGGGAGGGAGTCCAGGTGGGAGGGTTCCGGTCCGTTGGACAGAGGAAGCAGCAGCAACGGGTGGCCCTGGAAGAAGCACCCGCCTGAAATGCGATGCTTTCTCCCTGCTGGTAACAGAGCCGCGCTGAGTGAGCTGGGCGGCCATGTCCGTTTGCTGAACGAACAGCAGAGATTTAGATGGCTTCTCCACTGAGGCTGTTTAGCCTTCTATGGTTGTTTTAATTGTTCTCTACCCGGTAAACTTTTATTTTTTTTCTTCCTTTTGAAGGAGTATCTTGGGAAAAGGGGGGGACCGTAATAACGTGGGATAAACGGGACGAGCGGCTCCTTTTTCCCTCCTGCGAATTGGCGGCCGAAGCCCGAAGGCGAACTTGCAGAACTAAGAATGAAAAACTCTTCTGATGATAGAGAGGAGGGGACGGAGAGGCCAGACATCCTCCTTCGGAAGTGACGCAAGCCCCCGAACCTGACGGCTCGGAAGTGACGCGCGCCTCCTTTCACGCAGCCCGGAAGCGCCGCCTGAGCCCGCCCCGCCTGCTCGTAGCCTCCCCCGGAAGTGGCGCACGGTGAGTCAGGGCGTGTGGGCGGGCGGCCCACCGACGAGGTGTTTCCGTTTCCGGTGGCTGGCGCTGGAGGTGGGCGAGGGATCGGCTGCGGCGGAGGAGCGACGGGAGGCAGCAGCAGCAGCAGCCGCAGCCCGGCAGGCCGCACCGACCAGCCGAGGGAGCCCCAGGCAGCCGGCCAGCGGTCAGGTGAGCGAGGGCCGGGCCCGGCGGCGGGTCGGGCCTTCCCCGCCAGGCGCTGCCCGCCCCCTCGCCGGCCGAGGGGCAGGGGGGTACTCCAGCCCCATCGTCCCCTCCCGGGCGCGCGGACCCGCTCCCAACCTCCCCTCCCGGAGGGCCGCCGGCTGCGGCGCCCCCCCCCCCCCGTCGCGGCGGAGGAGCAGGCGGGGATCGGGGCTCCCGGGGGAGCGCGGGGTCGCGGGCAGCTCCGGGGCTGGGGTCGGCAGGGAGGGGCGACCGCGACCCCGCGCTCCCCCGGGAGCCCCGATCCCCGCCTGCTCCTCCGACCGCCCTGGGAGCTTCGGGCCGAGCGAGCGCCCCGTCCCGGGTCTTTGGGGCGCCGGAGAGTCGGGACGGGGCCGGATCCCGAGGGCGCGCCGTTCGGGGCTCCCGCAGGCGTCCCTGCGGCGTTTTTCTGCCGGGCCCCCGGAGGGAGGCTGGTTCTCGGGCGGGCCCTCTTGCTTTCGCTCGGGCCCGGCGGGCAAAGGGTGCGCTGGGCCCGCGGGGCGTGTCAGGGACTCTGCGGAAAGGCCGCGGGCATTGTCAGCGCGGAGCCAGGTGATCCCTTTATGGCCCCTTTATCAGCCCTGCTCGCTCCCGGGCCAGAGAGCAGGGGAGGCTCCGCCGGGTGGCCACGAACTCCTGTCTCGCTCGCTCGCTCGCTCTGAATAATCTCTGGTGACTTCACTGTTTAAACACGGGTGTGGTGGAGGGGAAGGAAGCCAGCGAGGGTGCGCTCTGCCTTTCAGACAGGGAAGACTGGCTGGCCCGGGGAGGCACCCTGATTCCTCCCAGACGGCTGGGCTGGCGGCCACCCCTCCTGGCTCCTGAGACCAGGTCCCTCCTGGGGCTGCTTCAAAGCAGGACTGCAAGGAGGAAGCTTTGGAGACGCGGGCCTTCCCCAGGCTGGGTCCGGCCTCTGTGTCGCCCTCCCTGCTGCTTGTGATCTGTGTCATTTGGGGGTGGGGGTGGGGGAGCAGTTCCACTGATCAGAGTTCACCGAGGGCAGAGTGGCCAGAGATTAAACTTCCTCATTCAGGCTCACATAGGCCACTCCATAGATGAAAAGCCGGTGGGTTTTATGTAAGAAAACAACTGAAAATCCTGGAGAGGGGTCTGTCCTTTCCCTTTAGCTGGAAGCATGCTTGGTCCCTATTTGGCTCCAGGCTGGCAGGCGAGGAAATCCCTTTCTCCTGGCAGGTGTGTCGTTCTGGTGTTGATATTCAATGCCGTGTTTACAATTGGTAGCTAAACGTTGGGTGGGGTGCGATTACAGTTTTGATAAAGCAGCGAAACCCTGGATCGCGCTTCACTGGAGTTCCTCGGTGGCAGTTTCCTTGGGTGAGGATGCACGGTGTAGGCAGGGTAATAAGGCGCTGAGAGGTGATGGTGGTTTTTCTTCCTTTCCCCCCCCTGCCTCTGGCCACCCTTGTTGAACATCTAGCAGGAGCACAGAAATGAAGGCAGGCTGTCCCATCGTGGAGAAACCAGAAGGAGGCGGAGGTAAGGCAGCTTCCCAGGCGGGTCTGTTTCTGGGCTCTGGCTTCTCTGACGTGCGGGGAAGATGGCGGTGCCTTGGTTTGAGGGCCAACCTGGCGATGGGAGCTTGACCCTCCCCTCCCCTCCTTCCCTGAGGGGTTCCCCTGCAGACCCCTTCATGCCAGCCTTGGCCTAGGCGGCGGGTCTCTTTCCCAGAGGGGTCTTTCGAGCAGTGCTCGGGGGCCGGAGCTGTGTGGCTGCGGTTCTGGCCTTTGGGTCATAGGCCACTGTTTGATGGTTGAAGAATAAGGAACCCCGGGGGCGGCTGTTGGAAATAGGCATTATAAACCACAAATTCTCATGCGTGAGCTTAAATTTGGCTTCTGTGGAATGAATTGTTCAGAGCGACTTAGAATACTTGCAGGGTGGTGTGGGGAGGTGGCCTCCGAAGGGTGGCTCGACCACGTGAACACTGGCGGGGTTGTCAGGCTCAAAGCCGCCTGTCCAGAGGAGGAGGGATTTTCGGCTTGCCGGTGGCTTCTTCCTTCCGACCTCCGACTTTGCCTTTTGCTCTTTCAGGCTATCATTTCCCCGACTGGGCGTACAAGACCGAATCCAGCCCGGGCTCCCGCCAGATCCAGCTCTGGCACTTCATCCTGGAGCTGCTGCAGAAGGAGGAGTTCCGGCACGTGATCGCCTGGCAGCAGGGCGAATACGGGGAGTTCGTCATCAAGGACCCGGACGAGGTGGCTCGGCTGTGGGGCCGGAGGAAATGCAAGCCGCAGATGAACTACGACAAGCTGAGCCGGGCGCTCAGGTGAGGGGCTGCTGCAGGGAAGGCAGGCTCGGGGGCGTTGACGGGAGGCCCCTGGAAGTAACCCAGGGTGAAGCGAGCGTCTTCCGGTGCCGATGGGTCTGGACCTGGCGGGCGGCCCACCGACCAGGTGATTCCCTCCCCTTGCCCACCCGGGGGCAGGTGAAAGCCAGCGGTCTTCCAGTAAGCACCCAGGAGAGGTGGTTGTGGAACAGGCTTGGACCTGCCGTCCGGTGCCCTTTGAGCCCTGGGTCCCTTGCCCAAGAGAGTTGCGTGTTTGGAAAGTCCATCTGCATCATCAGGCCTTGCTTCCTGTCACCTGTGGCTGAGCCCATTTATTCACCCTCCCTGGCATGCCGTGAGTCTGGAAGGGCTGACCCAGGCCAGGGTCCTGCCTGCTGCAAAGCGGGATAGATGCCATGGGCGCGCGCGTCTGCAGTGCCAAGGAGGCGCCAGCGGGAACAAGCGGGTCCTGGGGTCCTTGCTCAGCTCCGGCAAAGTTGCTGGCGTCCCCGTGGCTGCCTTCTCGGGATCTTCCCCGGGCCCCGCCCAGCCCAGCCCTCTGTGTTGGCAAGGCAGCGGAGTTGAGCCGGTGCCAAGCTGCGAGCGCTGGTGGCCCGGTTGGCACATCCTTGGCTTTTGTTCCCAGGAAGCGGAGGTTCGGCTGAACACGCTTGAAAGCCACCTGCCCTCTGGTCCCTTGTCGGGGACGCGCAACCTGCCTTTGCATAATGGAGCAGAAGCCTCCAATTTCCAGAGCTCTTCCTCTCTGTGCGTGCGTGTGTGTTGGGGGGGGGGGGCAGAGCCCTTCCCAGGATTCAGCTGCAAAGCCCCTACCAGCCGAACGGAAGGGCTGCCGGCGGGGCCCGTCCCCCTGCCGCTCTGCCTCCCCCCGGGCACCCCCCACAGCGTGTGACGCACGGCTTTCCTTGCTCGGCAGGTACTATTATAACAAGCGGATTCTCCACAAGACGAAAGGGAAGCGGTTCACGTACAAGTTCAACTTCAATAAACTCGTGATGCCCAGTTATCCCTTCCTTAACATCCGGCCCACTGGTGAGCGGTCAACAGGTCCTTGCCCTGCTGGGTCAAAGCTGGGGGTGGGGTGGGAGTGACCGGCTGGTTAGAGGAATGTTTCTTTATTCAACCTGTATGGCTGCCCATCTCCAACAAGCGACTCCGGGTGGCGAATATTCCACCTTCTCCCCAGATCCCTGGGGAGTAGGCTGGGCTGAGGGACAGTCACCGGCCCAGGTCGCGCAGGGGGCTTCTGTGGCCGAGCGGGACTTGAAACGGGGTCTCCAAGCGACCGACCCGTTCACCGAGTCCGAAAGCTGGAACACCAAGATGCGTGGACAGCCTTTGGCAGCTGTCACGTTTCAGTTCTTCCTTTAGCATCTGGGGATGGGAATGGGGTGGAGGCGGTTGGTCTCCGTTCCCCCCAACCGTTAATTTTGGAAAACCTGTGGCTGGGTCTCTGGCACTGGGGGCCCAGGGATGTGGCTTTCTCCCCGGCTGAGGAGCGGCTCTTTCGGGCATTTGGTTCTCCCCCCTCCCCACGCTGAGCCTGGGAACGGCGGACAGGGAATATCCTGGGAGGGGGGAATGTGGCTGGCCGTGTGCTCTGAGTTGCGAGGGCTTGTTTCCTGGCGCTGACTGGACGTGTCTGCTCCCGTCTTCGGGCCCGCTCCTGCCTCTGAAGCGCTGCTTCAGAAACGAATCTCACCTGGGGCCTTTTCCCTTCACGGCTGTCGTAACGCGTTCGGCGCTTGGCCCCTGGTGGAGCCAGGGTTGAGCCGAGCACCTGCGGACCCTGGGCGGTCTGCTTTTCCTGGGCTTGAGAAGCGCAGTCGAGAGAGACGCCTTGCCCTGGTGTGGGAACCGGCAGCCGCCCCAGGCCTGGAAGCCTCCATCTCCGCGAATGATGCTTCGGGCCGTGCAGGGTGTGGCTGGCAAGAGCGAGAGCCCAGCAGGTTTCCGTGGTTCTGCTCCGGGTGGATGTTCAGAGCTGTGGCTTTCCTGAAGGGGGGGAGGCCCTGAGCTCTCTTTCGCAGCTTCTTACAGCAATTATTTATTTTCTGTCCGCCAGTGTGACAACACGAGGCGGAGACCTCGTGCCGGGATGGCCCAGAGCACGCGGGGCCCGGCTCTTGTCGAGACCCGCCCCTCGGCCCCTGGAGGGCTCTTTGTCCCCGGGGAAGCCAGGGCTCAGCCCCCCCCCGACCACCTCCTCCCCCTTGTTTCGAAGGCGCTTGCGTCTTTCCTCCGTCCTGCCTAGCGGCCTGGTTGCTGGCCTGTTCTTCTGGTAGTAGCTCTTGGTTTTGTGGCGGGGGAGAGGCTATCCCACGGCGCGAACTGCTGCTTACAAACGGGGCCCGGCTGCGTGGTCGAGGAGTCCTCGGCTAAAAGCTGGGCGCCAAGCCCGTGGTGTGGACAGCTGCAGGAACAAGTCCGGGCAGTTGCTCGCCCTGATTCCTCTCGAGCACGCCCTGCGCTCCCCGAGGCTGGCAGTACGCAGAGAAGGCTGCTGGGGCCCTGGAAGCTGCCCCGGATTGCAGCTTGTTTTCTTTCCTCTTGCCTGGGGAGGTTGACGCCCCAGCCTGCTCGGGAGGGAGGGAGAGGGCAAGGCGGCGGCTCCGTGGCGGCTCTTCTGCCAGGTGGGAGAGTTGTGGAGGCGAAAGGCTCCTCCGTGCCTCATCTGGGAGGGCAGGGAGTCCCTCTTCTGCCCGCGGGCCGTGCGGATGTCAGGCGTCGGAGCCGGCCGCGTTGGGTTTCCGTGGCCCGGGGTTCAGAAGACCGCTCCCTCTGCCCCAAGCTTGGCTGTCCAGCTCCGCCATCAGGGGGCCCCTCCTGAACTTGTTGCCGGCCCTGCATCTTAGCTGAGGCATCCAGCAGCCACAGGGGGAGCCTCCCAGCCTCCCGAGGCTGCTTCCCAGGGAGCCCCGAATAAAGAGAGCCCCGTTCCGCTGCTTTGGGGCCCCCGCTGCTCCGGCAGATCCGGAGGCTTGTGGTTTGGGACCCTCCTGCTGACACCTGCTCTCCTCTCCTCTTCCTCCGCAGGCATCGTGCCGCAGAGCGCTCCCCCTGTCCCAACGGCCTCGTCCCGGTTCCACTTCCCCCCGCTGGAGGGCCAGTCGCCCACCGAGGACTCCCAGCCGGGCCGCTTCTCCGGCAGACCCCTGGGGCCGCCGGGCCAGGAGACTCTCAGCAACGGCGGCGCGGACGAGAAGTCATCTCCGGTGCTGGAGCTGGACGGGGGCTCTCCGGATTGGCCCCGCGGGGCCGACCTCCTGGCCTCCCGCCACACAGCGGCCGCCCCCGGTGCAGCCGGCCACCCGAAGCGCAAGGCGGACCTGGCGCTCCCCCTCTTCGGCCGGGCGGGCATCTATCCGGACGCGCACAGCCCCTTTGCCGGGTCTCCTCTCCCTCCCCGCGGGGGGGTCCTCAGCGTCCCCCTCTCCCCTGCCTTGTCGCTGACGCCCAGCTTCTTCTCCTACAGCCCCTCGGGCATGAGCCCCTTCGCGGCCAGCAGCAGCTGTTTCTCCTTCAACCCCGAGGAGATGAAGCACTACTTGCACTCACAGGCCTGCTCGGTCTTCAACTACCACCTCAGCCCGAGGACCTTCCCGCGCTACCCGGGCCTGATCGTCCCGCCCCTGCCGTGCCAGCTGCCCCCCGAAGATCAGCCTCAGTTTCCCATTAAGCTGCAGCCCCCGCCCGCCGGGCGCAAAAACCGGGAGCGGCACGAGAGCAGTGGGGGCACCGGGCCGCCTCGGCCCCCTTCGCCGCCCCCCCGGATTAAGCTGGAGCGGTCTTCAGACCAGGAGCCGAACAGCGTCGATTCCCCGGACAGGGTCCCGGCGGGGTGGGAGGAAGGAGCGGGCACGGCCCTGCCGCCCCAGCGCCCGGATCCGCGGGAGAAAACTCTCTTCCTGCACCCGGCGTGGCCCGGGCCCTCTCTGGCGCCCGGCCCAGCCAAGAAGCTCAAGCAAGAGGAGGGTGCTGCCGAGAAGCTGCCTGCGCAAGACCCCGGGGGGGAGCTGGGGGCCCCCGAGAGGAGGGAGGACGCCGCCATGCCCCCCAAGCTGCGCCTGAAGCGTCGCTGGAACGGAGACCGGCTGGCCGCGGCCCCCGAAGGGGCCCAGAGCAGGAGGCCCTCCTGGGCCAGCAGCCTGGACACGCCGCACATCCTCCTGGCCCCCAAGGCTGCGGTGGACGCCTAGGGCGGGGGTCGTCGCTGGGCGGCTCCGCCTGGCAATGTAGCAAGGTTTTCCTGGCTGGGGCGGCAGGAGGAGCGTGAGGATGGCTTCACTAAACTTGGGGGCGGGGGGCGGGGTTGCTTTGTGTGTGTGTGTGTGTGTGCACGCGTGTGCAATGCAGGCGAAATCCGGTTTTTCATGTCCCGAGGGGGGGGCTCCCTGGCTTGCGAAGCCCCCTCCCCTCGGCCATTTCTACGCAATCGACGCAGCAGAGCCCCCGACGGACCCGCCCACTTTTCCTGGGTTTGGATGGCGGGGGAGCTCGTCCGCATGTTTGTTGTTCCTTTCGGGGGGGTGCCGTGGGGCAGAAGGGGGGGCCTTCCTCCCTGGTCAGAACCGGCCGGCGTCCCATGCCTTTGTAGGGAGACGCGAGGGGTCAGACGGGGCTGGAACATTGCACTGTCTTTAAATTTTGGAAGCGGAAATCGCGGGGAGGCGAGACGGAATCGACAACGCCAGCGGCTCGCCGGCAGGAGGACTCGGGCTGGCTGTGTGCAGGCTTGGCGGCCTTTGGAGTGACTTTCAGAAGTTTTAGGCGTGGGGGAGGGATGGTGGCGGGGGAGTTCACCTTTAAAATAACCTTTTTCGACTGTAGAAGAAGCCATGACAAGTACTGCTGTTGAACCTTCAGGGATGTGGACAGGAAGCGAAACCAAGACCCAGATGCCTTTAAGACCGCCCCAGCTGCTCGCTCCTTCCTTCCTTCCTTCCTTCCTTCCTTCCTTCCTTCCTTCCATCCATCCATCCATCCATCCATCCATCCATCCATCTCTCTATTCCTTCCTTCCTTCCCTCCCTCCTGGTTCTGGCCTTCGGGGGGCCTCCGGAGAGAGATTGATTGATTTGTGGGCATCCAAGGAGGAGTCGGCGCAGGGCGGTTCCCTGCCCTTTCGTACCTTGCCTTAACGTGGCCCCTTTGCGAGACCCTGGCCAAGACGGGGGCCTTCTCCAGGGGTCTGCCGGAGCAGCGGGCGTGCTGGGGGCTTGAGCTGCTGGAAGCGTCTGAGTGGGGGGCGGCTGCGTCTCGAGTAGGGAGAGTAGACAGGTGGGCGGTGGCCTCGGTCTTGCCAGGCCATTTCCTGGGAGGAGGGGGGTTTGCGGGGAGGCAGAGGGTCCCTCTTCTCTGCATTCCTGGGTCCATGAGGGACTTTGCCCTCCCTCGCAAGAGGCGCTTAAGGATTCCTCTGGCTTCAGAGATGGGGGGGCTGTAACCTCCGCTCCGCTGTTAGTTGCTTGGAACGTGCTTTGGGGGGGGGGGAAGGGAGAGCGCATGGACGGAGCCCGGCCTTTCGTCCCGCCCGCTGCTTCTGGGGGTTCGCTCTCTGTAGCAGGTGGGGAAAGCCATGGGTGACCTGCTCAAGGAGGCTTTGAGCAGGGAAAATGCCCGGTGTGTTCTGCGGATGGGCGGTGGGGGGGTCTCTGCTCTTGCGTGCAGGGGGGGGGGTCCTGTGGCCGTGCTAAAGCTCTCCCCCCTTTGCATGTCAAAGCCTTAGGCCCCCTTCTGCTTTGTAGTGTGGGGCGAGGAGGGGGGAGGGCCTCCGAGGGGGGGGCTGGCCGGCGGGCCCAATACTCAGGAACTGAAACGTACGGCCTTCTCTTCTTGACCAGGACGTGCAAACTGTCCTATCGAACCCAAGTGCCAGAATTGATGGGGGACGCGGGGTGGGGGGTTGCTGGTTTCATTTGGAGAGGGGGGCTGGGGGTGAGAAAGTTGAAACGGAAATGAGTGTGCGTTGGTTGCCTTGTGCCCTTTAGAATCACTGCAACTGGGCTGGGGGGCGGGGGTTTCCCCTCCCCAGGGGCCCCTGCACTGAGGTGGCAACGCTTGTTCAGGGATAAAAGGGCTCGGCTCTGGGCGCTTGAGGGGGCCGATGGGGCTGGGGGGGGGGAAGGGGCTGCCAGAAGCCCGCCGGCACCGGGGGCCTGCCTCCTTCCCCGCCCCCAAGCGGGTCAGGGGGCGCCTCCGGCCCGTGCTGGGGACGACAGAGCAGGGAAGCCCCCTCTCCCGGAGAGAGAGCTGCATTGGAGAGTGCCCACGCCTGCCAACCCAAACAGTTCTTTGTGCCAAATATTTAAGCCGCTCTGGTGCGGAGGGTGGGTACCCCGTCAACCGCTAATCAAGGATGCATTCATAGTTTTTGGAAACACTTTTGATGTGTTGTAGCCATAGAAAATCTTAGAAAGAAGATTGCGTTTGCCGTATTCCCCTTCCCAGGAAATTTTGTGGAGGGGGGTGGGGTGAATGGGGGGGTGCTGCTGCCGCCACTTCTAGCTGTTAAAGGCTGACCAAATGCCCTCGGCAAGGACATTCTCCCCGTGTGTGGGGTCTCCTGCTACTTCAGACCCCTCGCCTCCCCGTTTGGGAACATGGTGGGGGAGACGTCCTTGTGCTGTGTTCCCCTCAGATGGGAAGGATTTACCTCGGGGGGGGGGCTTTTATTCCATCCCTGCTTTGCTCGCCTCCTTTTCTTCTGCGCCTTAGAAATGTGGGTGGACTTGAGGAGGGGGATTTGGTCTTGGGTTCGAGGGACATCCCATTAGGTTCTTTTTTTAGGGAAAAAAGTTCAACTTTAGAGTGTTAAAAGTGGCAAAGTATTTACTGATCACTCCTTTTTTAAAAAAAATAAATTTTCATGAGATGGCCCTGACTGAAGGACTAAACCGTGGAGCAGTGGCTCGTAGCTTGAGGTATTTGTCCATGTAAAGCAGGATTAAAATTGTGTGTAAAAAAAAAAATGTAAGTAGCCCTCATGCTTTTGTGCAGTGCCTTTAGACGTTCCACTTTCTATAAAGTCTTCAAAAAAAAAGTTTGCATATATATTATATATATGATGTAATGTTATAGAAATATATGTATAATATACATATTTTTTCCAGGGGTATCTGATAACTCTGTATTTTGTTATGGAAGTTGATATGAAATATTTTACCTCAAATTTTAAAAAAGTTAAATAAACCTTTTAAATAAGTCTGCTGGGATCCCTTCCGTCTCTTGCTTTCTCGGGAGACCGCAGAGAATGTCAGAATTGGGGTCTGCGTTGCGAGGAGTTGGATCCCGTGTTGTGGCGGGTGAATGTGCAAGACGGACACCCTGCCCGGGTCCAGACACGGACGAGGCGCACGGGGACCCGGAAGAAGGGCGGCCGACCGCTTTTCTGCAAAGGTGGACCTTTGACAACGTCGGTGGTCCCCAAGGCCCAGCAGGACCCCGTGTCAGACGCAGCGATCTTCGCTTAGCCTGACGTCTTCGGAATGTTTCAACCTGGGTTCAGGGAACTGCAAGGAAGGAGAATTGGGAGCTCCAAGGCATGGGAACTGGACCTTCGTTCACGAGACCCGCGGCATCGTTTGCAAGGATTTTACGGCCTCGGCGATGACGCTGGCTTAATGCGGTGCAAGCAAGCAAGCAGCCGCTCAAAATGGGGGTGGCGGCGACTGGACGGGCCCGTCCTGCCCCCTTGCTAAATGCGTTCTATGGAGACGCCAAGTAGGCCAAGAACGGGAGCTCAAATCGGAGCCTTTTGTATAATTCCCATCTTAACCGAGGTAACGATAACCACCGCCAGCTCGGCTCCTCCTCTAACGGCGTCCAGAAGGCACTTCAGCCAGGTCCTCCTGTTCATCAGAGCAGCAACTGGAGGGGGGGGGGTCCAGATATTTTAAAAACAGTGCAGCCAAAGACCTTGGGCGCTGCGTGTGGGGAACCAAGAAAGCCCGCTGCTTCGCCGGTGTCTTGGGGACACCAGATTTCCAAGGTTTTCATGAGGCGTCCCGGCCGGTTGTTCGCAGCCTGAGGCCCGCTGTTCCCAATTTCCCCTCCTTCCCGCTCAGCCAAGCACTGCGGGGTTGGCAAAGCAGTTTGGCCCTGGAGCAAGTTCCAGAGAGTTGTGTGTATGCCTACGTCGAGGAAGCTGCCGGAGCAAACCTTTTCCGTTGGCTTCCAGCTGCCCTCTAGAGCCCACTTTGTTCTGGGGTGTCACAGAAGCGGAGGAAGTCCCAAACTTCCACTCCAGGGAGAGCGAGCGTGAAAGCCGCCCGTGGCCGCTTTGAAGGGTCCCCTCGCAGGCAGGCAGGCGGGCGTGGGTCTTGCTGCTCCGAGAGCCGATCTCTCCTGCCTGTCCACGCTTGCTTGTGGAATAGACGACGTGGGCAGAGCTTACAATCCAGAAATCAACCGAGTTGAGAGAAACTAAGGAGGGCTTGGGGAGAAGAACGAGGCTGGCGCGAGGGGCCAAAGGGGGATGTTTTCATGGCTCCTGGCACGATGGCTGGCTTGAGGGAGCAGGAAGCCGTTGTGTAGCAGAGCAGGGCACGCAAGTCACCCGCCGCCCCCTAATTTTGCGCCTGCGGGGGTGGAATGTTGAAGGCGGCCGTGCCTGCCAGCCCCGCTTCCGGGGGCGGGTGGGGCCCCCCAGCCTCAAAAAGTTGCTGGAGTCTCCCCGGTTCCCCGCCATTAGCCTCACGGTCTGGGGTCGATGGGAAACGCAACTCCGTCCCTGGGCAAGACGCAGAGAGGTGGCCCTGCGCCTTGTCTACTGGCTGCAGAGCGTTGGGGGGAGGCCGGAAGTGCCGGAACGTGAAGAAAACGGGTCTATGGCTTGGAGTCTCTTTGCCGCGAGGGGTATCGACCCAGAGCTGCCAATTTCCACGGCTGCTCAGAGTGAGTTCTTGTCTTCTCTCCAGCTCCTTTGCCCCCGGGCCCTCGGTGGCTTGGGAACGGCCTCTCTTCTAGCAGGATATTCCACTTCCTCGAAACTCCTCTTGCCACATCTTCAATAAGCCAAATTTCCTCTGCGTGACACACCGGGGCAGTGATTGTGTACCGAGATGCGAGCTCTGGATCCGCCCTTCCCTGGGATCTGCAGCCAGGTTTTCTGAGCAAATCTGCCCTGGCCCGGTCCGTGTTCCTGGGAGGCAGGCTCCCGAATGAAACCGAAGCCCGAAGAGAGATCGGGCAGATGTCTTCCACCATTGGGCGAGGGGGGTCCCGAAAGGCATCCTGGGAAAGGAGACGGTCCAGCCACCTCTCCCCCACACAGGGAGAAGCGGCCGAGACCCCCCTCACCTGCCACCCCCAATTTTAAAAAAAATCAATTTTTTTTGAGCCTGATGCTCAAACCCAGCAGGTGGTGTTCCTAATAGGTCTCTGTCAACCCAGCTGTCCCTCCCACCCGTGTTTGCTCGCCCCCCCTCCCAGCTGCACCTTATGATCATTTTAATTTGGAACCTCGCTCCTTAACCGAGGAGAAATGACATATTGATCCCAAGAGCTGAGGAGAAGACCCTCAAGGACCCACATGTCTTTCTTACCAAGAGGCTGCAAGATGGGGGGAGATGGTGGTGGTGGGAGATAATTAGCACCCAGGAGCCTCCTGGAGACCGCTGTCTCTCTGACTCCAAAGTTACTTGCAATTCCTTGCCTGGCGGCCCCTCGCAACTCAACTGGTCTTATGAATTCTGGCTCAAAAGAAATCTTAATCCGAGTTGTTGGGCAAGATCTGCCTAAGGTGGTGTTTCTCAACCTTTGCAACTTTAATTAATTAGCAGCGGCGGCCAGCCAGAGGTTTGAGTCATGCCTATCAGAAATTGGCTGCTGGCGTCCCAAGCACAGGCCCAAGCATGGCTGGCAGGGGAATTCTGGGAGTTGAAGTCCCCACATCTTAAAGATGCTGACCTTGAGAAGCACTGGTGTAAGGGTCTTAATATTGTTATTAAGAACAATATCCATCTTGCCGGCGTCTTATTGGCATCTAGCCTGATTTGGGCTCCGGATCCTCGGGTTCCTCCTTTCGCCATCCCTCCGGCCTCGGATGGGCATGGAGAGTTTCTGAAGGAGATAAATAACAGGGCTGGGCAGCTCAGAGGGGAGGGCAACGTGGGGATGTAGGACAAGAACAGGGGGGCCAGGAGATTATGCTCTCTGAAGGGAGGCGACCATCCTCTCTGGCACAACTCCTTTCCTAAAACGGTGTGTGTGAAATGGCTGGAGCCCTCTCTTGGAGGCTTTGCCAACGGACGGGCACCTTGGAGAGATGCCCCCTCCTCAAAGCCCCTGCCCTTCTCATATCCCAGCGGGTTCTCCGTTCTCCCTCCTCCTCCTCCTCCTCCTCCGGCTTTTCCCCACACCCCAGGCTGGTGTCTTCTTCCGGCGGTGCTTCGGTCGATTTCTGATAGGCATGACTGGAACCTCTGGCTGACCGCTGCTGTTAATTAATTAGCATGCTCTACTTAGTCAGCTCAGCTCAGGACAGCTTGGAAAGCCAAGAAGAAACACAGAAGGTGTCTTGGGGGGGGGGGTTGGAGGGCCCCTTTCCAGCTTCTGTCCAGTGCAAACGGACGGCCTGCCCCTCCTCGCGTCCTGCAATCAGCTTGATGGAACAGCCGTAAGTAAGAGGTTTCGGGCAAGCGGCCCGCGACCTTCCCGCTCGGCTCAGTGGGGCTAAGCAGATTGTGGGGCGGATTTGGCCGAGAGGAAGAGGCAGCAAGCGGATTCCGAGCTGCCCCCTGGCAAACGCAGAGCTGGTGCCTTCCTGCGCGCCAGCCAGGCCGGCTCAACTGGAATTTCACTCGCAAGGAAAACATGTATTTATGCATGCAAAAACCACCTGTTGGAACCTGCCGGTGCCCCAGATCAGGGGCTGGGGAAAGCGTGGAGGAAGAGGCCGGCGCCACCCGAAAGGGTCTCCGTATGCCATTCCTTCGTGCCGGCCACCCGTTCAGAGTGTGCTAAGCCCACTGTTGACTGCCCTGAACAGCCGGCACACCTCCCGGTCTGGTCAAGTGCCGGGGGTGCCCGCGGGTGCCTTTGCTCGTCGGTCACAAATAGAGGGAAGGAACGATCCAGGGCGCACACCCTCACTCTGCTCCCTTTGGCATCCTTTCCTCGAGAGGGCCGGCGTGCGGGACCACCTTCCTCTGCCTCCCTTTCCTCCAGAAAGCCTGGCGGGAGCAGCGCCTTCTCCGAGGGGAGGTGGAATTTTCCTCTCTCGTTACACTGGCACACAATCCGGCTTTTCAAACCCTCCTTGTTTACTAGGGAGGACTTGAAAGGAGAGCAGAGTACAGACTCTGGAGCAGTCGGCATTTTAACTCCCCCCCCCTCACCTGGAGGTGAATCCCCCTGCTTTGATAGGAGAGTTTGGCCCATTTAGCGCATTTGTTAAGTATTCTGAGGACGGGCTAATTTATTCTTTCCCCTCTCTCGGATATAGAGCTTTTCTAGCCTCAAGACTTTTTTTCCAGACCCCCTTTGCGCAGGGAGCGGGCTAAGAAGATTTAAGATTAACCGCTGTCTCCTTTATATGTGGAGATGGGCTGCGCTGAAGCCCTGAAAACAGGGGTGGCCCGCCTTCTTCTCGCCTCCTGGGCTCCCTGCCTTAAGGACCCCCACTTGAGCAGCAGGGTAAGTGGGCAGGACTCGGCAGCGGGGGTCTTTCTCGGCGGCCCCTTCCCAAGCCAGCAGCTCCGTTCCCAGCGAATCCTTCCGAGAGCGTGGCAGCGGCTGCTCCGGGCCCAGGAAGCCAGGGGCTTCGGCCACAGCAGAGCTCCATCTTCCTTGGATGGGGAGCGCCACCCTTCTCTCTTCCTTACGCATCTTCTTTTATTCCCTACTCTTGCTTTTCACCCCAAGTGTCTAATCTTCCTTTTCCATGGACAGCGGTGCAGAGCCATGCCCAAGGCTTTCTCCGGTTTCCGTGGGTCCTCTCTGCGGGGCCCTGGTGGGGCCCGAGGCCAGGGTGTCCGAGGCTTCTGTCCTGGAGCCACCGTCCTGCTCTCGCGTTGCAGAGATGAATCCTGGGGACCCAGCCTTGCCCTTGGAGTGGGAATATTTAGGGGCATTGAGACATCTGTAGTCAATCTTGCTCTCCCTACGTATCTTTGCAGCTTTCGTGGGAATCCTGGTCTGTGGCTGCAAGGAATTCTGGCGAACATTATTTATTAGCTTGCCTCTTTCAGTAGGGTCAGCAATCCGCAGTGAAGTATTGTCTGCTTCCCCTAAAATCTACCTTCCTCTCTGCTGTCTAGAAATTGTGGGCAGCGGTGTCTCAACTTGGAAGCTTTGGAAAAATCGAGTGTTTCCCCCCGCCTTGCCACGGTTCATGCCTTTGATCCCAAACTGAGTTTCAGGTGGACCTCCCAAAAAGGAACGGGCGCCCTTGGGGTTCGACAGATGCTTCCACAGACCAAACGCCTGTGAAGTAAAACCGTTTTTCTAGCCTTTGTCCTCTGAAACCATTGCAACCCGGGCTTTAAGTTTGACTCAACCCTTTTCTCCCTCTAAATGAACTCTTTCCACGCACCTCTTCCACAGCATTGCCTTGTTTCGTGCTACCGTTCTCGTTATTTTGTGTTTTATATTTCAAAGGTTTTAAAAATTATCTTTGCATCATCTTAGTTCTGAAGAGCAATCTAAAAAAACTAAATTAGCAACCAATTCTGGTTCGGGCTGTTATCACGCTCCTTTTATCTTCTTCTTGCGGCTTAATTATCTCATGTTTTCTGTTGTATCTAAGGCAATTCTCAATGGCCCGAAGTGGCTTAAAATGGGAACAGAAAGAGATTATGGGGTCAAGGAAAATAGGAGGGTAGACCGGGAATGGGGAAGTGGAAACGGGAAGAATGGCTGGATTAAAAGCTCGAGTGGGAAGGCAGCCCCGGTAACCTTTGGGCCCAGAGGAAGACGCCGGCCAGCCCTATCCAGCCCCGTGGCGGGCCAGCGGGGAAAGAAGGGTCCTGGGTGACCTGGGGTGGGGTTATTTGACCAAAGCTGCTTCCCTGCAGGCTGCACCTCCCCCAGCCCAAACCAGAGGCTTCCATGCGGCTTTGCAAGCAGGCCGAAACTGCAGTCGGTTCCTTTCCGTTGGCCAGGCTGTATTCTGCCACAGGTTGGCAAGATGCATTGTGCCCGTGTCCCCGATGGAGCCCCTTCTCTCCCAGGCTCCTACTGGGTGCCAGGTAAGGGGGCGAGGGTGAAGACTCATCCTGGGGAGGGGGCTTCAGAACGGAAAGACCGCCTCCTCTTCCTCTCCGCCTTGCAGGCCTGGCCTTTCCTGACTGGGCGCACAAGGCCGAATCCAGCCCGGGCTCCCGCCAGGTCCAGCTCTGGCACTTCATCCTGGAGCTGCTGCAGCAGGAGGACTTCCGGCACGTGATCGCCTGGCAGCCGGGCGAACGCGGGGAGTTCGTCATCAAGGACCCGGACGAGGTGGCTCGGCTGTGGGGCCGGAGGAAACGCAAGCCGCAGATGAACTACGACAAGCTGAGCCGGGCGCTCAGGTCAGGAGGGTCCCCTGGTGGAGACCCCTCGGGGATCCGTTCAAAATGGCCCCTGGCCCTCTGCTCTGGCACGCCACGCCTGCCACGATCAAGGGGGCCCAGGTCAAGCAGGACGGGTCTGCGTGGCCTTTGCCGGCGCTCCCGTGAGTTCAAGGTAGGAGCTGCATGAGCTTTTTTTTTGGGGGGGGGCGTTCTTCAGTGCCCCTGAGTTTATCTATTCCCTGCATGCCGGAGCCCCACGGCGAGGGAGGAGCCAGCCCCATCGTCCGGGGAGAGCTGCAGATCACTGTCCTTCGGCCCCTTGGCAGAAGCCCCCCGGCAAGACCTGGCGGCAAGGGGCCAAGGGATGCCAATGGCACGCCGAGGGGGGCGGCGAGACATCCTCCCTAATCCGCCTTTCTCGGTCCGGTCCGCACGCCCCCTCTCCTCCCGCTTCACAGGTATTACTACAGCAAGCGCATCCTGTCCAAGACGAAGGGCAAACGCTTCACCTACAGGTTCAACGTCCCCCAGCTCGTCCTCGTCAACCCTCCGCTCTGGGGCGTCCCCTCTGCTCCCGGGTTGGGCTGGTTCGGGCTGCACTGCGCCCAGGCAGAGGTGAGCGTCCCAGCGGGGAGGGGGCCTTGGCGGGGGCAGTGCAGAAGCGGAGGGAGGCCCCCAGCCGCCCTCCCCTTCGAGCACCCTGCGGACGCCCCCGTCTCCTGGATGCTGGTGGCGGACAGGCTGGGTCAAAGGACAAATTCTCTTTTGGGCCATTGTTTTGCCAGCTTCTCCCCCACATGATCTTGGCCCGGGCAGCCTGCCCTTCGCCCCTCGCCTTTCCCAGGGGCAGCCGGGAGATGGAAGGTCCAGGGGACGAGAAAGCAGCAAGTTCCAGCTACTGCCTGGGTGAGCGGTGGGGGGCGTCCCCTCCTCGGGCGCTGGAGGGGGCAATGCCGACAAAGCGTGGAGGACCCAGGGCCATCTTATTAACTCTAGGCAGAATGAGTGCCAATTTAAATATTGTGCAGAATCTCACAAGGGTTGTGGAACAAGGTAATTTGAGGCCATTATAATTACTGTATATTTTGTCATGGCCAATTAGCAGGAATTAGCATAATAATGTATTTTGAGGGCTTAATAGCCACTTCCTGTGTCCCTTTTACACTGCTGCCTGGGCTTGGGGAAAGGATAATGGGTGTCCTATCCCCACCACATCCAATGTGCCAATCTTCCACCCCCAAATGTTCGAGTTACTTACGCAGGGGAACCCCATGCGTCTCCTTTCTACTTTTTTGCAAAGGGGACCATTTGATCGATAGCTGTTTTTTAATTGACTTTCTTCAGTACAGGCTTATCGCGGAGGCTTAAGAATTTGAGCCTCGTGGTGCAATCTTGGCTCTGCTCCGCAGTGAGCACCAGCAGAACGCACCTCTGAGTAAACACACTTAGTTTATTATTAATGATTTAACTTTGTACCTGGGTAGGAATCATTGTTCTGAAGCAAGGAACGTTTATCCCGTCTGTCTTTCTGGCCGCCTTCGCTCCCTCCTGCGGGATTGTCCTTGCCGCTGGGGGGGGGGGGGGGCAGCTCTGCTACTGGGAGAACATTTTCTAGCTGTTGGGGGAGTGGAAAAGCTTCTGTCACTAACTCTGCTCCTACACCCCCTTTGCACCCGCCTTTCTTTCCCTGCAGGCCCTGGGACCACCCCACCTTTCTGCCTCTTCCGTCCCTGCTGTTCTTTAACGCCCCAAGATAAATTCCTTCCTTCTGCAACTCTCCCCGCAGGGGCCCTTCCCCCCCCAGGCTTCACCCCCTTCTCTGTCCACTTCTTGCACTGAAGCCAGGTTGGCGTGCCCTGGAAGGAAAGGCCCTGCTCCAGAGTCAGATGAGGACCCCCAAAGCGGACCCCCGCCTGCTGGGCATGAGTGCTCCAAAGGGGAAGCCCGGAAGACCCTTCCCGCGGGGGCCCCCGCCACGCGGCTGCGCCAGGGAGGTTGGGAATCTTTTCTGACTCGCTTCTGCCGCCTCAGAGGGGAGACCAGGAAGAGCACCACCATGCGGCTAGTCCCTTTGAGGAGGCCTGGCGCTGGAGGAAAACCGTGCCAACCCTGCAGGCCGGCTCCTGGAACAAAGGGCGGCTTCTCCTGGATGCCCCCCCACCCCACCCCCCGTGGCAGGTGGCCATTGACTCCACTCCCCACAGCTGAGTGGCTTTCAGCCCAGCGCTTCCCGTACCAGCAAGGACTGAAGTCCGCCTGGGCTTGTGCCCCCCTCCTTGCCAAGCTGCGCAAGGGGGATTTTTGGGGACACCCCCCATTGCACGAAGCCGCGAGGGGACCCTCCTGGCCTGCAGTCCTCCAAGGCGGATCGATCGAAAGGGAACTGGTGCTTCTGTGTGTGCACGTCAACGCCCGCCTTCGGGCGACAGCTGCTTTGTTCTACGGAAGCGACAGGGCATCTGTTCAAACAGGGTTGCCCCAAAGTGCTCCCGTGGCATTTTTGAGGGTGAAACTTACCAAGGAATTGTGCTGCTCCTCCTTGGCACGGGGAACAAGGGGTTCCTCCTTGCTCCGTGGGCATGCTTTCCTGCATTTAGAAACACACCGTGTTGCAAAAAAACCCCAAACACCCTCCAATTCCCCCCTGGAGTCATTTCTGCTCTTGGCATTCCTTTGCAATCCCCAACCCGTGGTGGAGATAGGAATCCGTGCAAAACAGCCTTAAACCCGCCTTCATTCATTCGGCCAGGTAGGAGTGCAAGCAAGGAAAGTGTGCAAGGAACAGGGAGGCTTTGTGGGAAAAGGGCCGGAAGGAGGCGTCAGGCTCCCACAGAGTTCGCAATGGGGGCTGGATCGATGGAAGGAACAGTTCGGTTCACTTGCACCTACCGAGGCTTGGGGAGAGAAGCGGAATGGGGGTGGCGGTGGTGGTGGGGAAGGCCCTTGCACGATGCCACCCATGGGACCCTCGTGCACAGATCACACCTCCACAATGTGCTGGTGTTGCTCTTGGACAAGCATGTTGTGTGAACCCAGCTCAGAATACCCTACTCAACCCCACCATGGTTTAGCACAAGGTGCAGATGTGATGAGGAGAGAGATACGTCGCATGTATCCCAGCGCTCTCCCAGCTCCCCGGCCTGCGGTAACCCCTCAAAGACCATCTGTGACTCCGACGCTTTCAAACTCTCCATTTTAAACAACACGTATGCACTTTACGCACAGGAGCAACGAGCTCAGGAAGCCCTGAAGGCCAAGGCTTCCTTCTTTCCTGGGCACGTTTACTTGAGAGTAAATCCTGCTGAATTTTGGCTGTGGAGGGCAGGGCATTCCAGGCAGCTGGACGCCCGAGATTAAAAAATATTCAGATCTTTGCCATTTTACTTCTATGCCATTCTTCCTTCGGCTGGAATGCTCTGCAAGAAAAAAAGGGGAAACCGTCTTAAATCCAACCATCCTAATAAATAAAAGCCACAACCCTTCAAAACAAGATGCCATAATTAAAACAATGTTTTAGGGGGTGTGATATACTTAATCAGCGACAAAACCGGCCCTTTGGGGCACCAACGTTTGCAAAGGAAGCGTCAGCAGCATCAGCGATGAAATATCCCTTCCGCGGGTTTTTTCAACAAAGCGCAGGATGGAAGAGCCTCACTCCATTAGTGCCAAGGAGCTGTTGGGGGAACGGAAGTGCCAGAAGCTGCTGCACGGAGAGGATCCCTCCAGGAAAGAGGGCCGGATTCAGGTCCTGGCGGTCAGAAAGGGCTCCGGCTGCCGCCTCCTCGTCTTAGGAAATGCATCAGCACCCCCTGGTGACGGGTCGGCTTTATTGCAAGAAGGCGTCCTTCCTGCTCCAGATGGCGCTGGCGTGCCCGGGCAGCTGGGAGCAGGTTTGCCCTCACCCCCAGGCCTGGCTCGGTCCGCCCACAGCCTCCCACCAAGGCAGGGTAGGAAAAGCTCCTGCGTGGGCTATTTTAACGGTGACACAAAACCACAGAAAATTCCTCGATGGGGAAGAAGGTCTGCCGAGAAGAAGGACTTAAGCAAATAGGAGCGAGATACTTGCCTATTAGTTTCATTATGCTTTTAACTATTTCCCCGCCCTTGCTGGATACTACAGGGGCCTTTGTCTGCGAAAAGGTGAGAGGTAAATCTAGGATGTAATCATACGAGGTTCTTCACCACAGGCTCTGCGTTAAATATGGCAAGGAATCGATTACTGGATGGTGCAAGATGCATCCAACGTCCCGTCGGTGGTTTTCTACTTTGGGGGGCATTTTTTTCTCCCGGGTCCCAAGTTGTGTTAATAAATAAAGACCATCGGCCAAAGTTATGACATTCGGGTACTGCGAAATCATGTTACTAAATGAACGAGTAAATAAAACCCCCCGTTTGGGGGAGACGGGCGGTGATAGAGATTTAAATAATAAATAAATAAAACCCGGGGAGGAGGGTTCAGGGGGCATCCGTGGCTGGGGAGGCAGGCTGGACGCTCCTTCCTCTTCTACGGGCACCGTTTACCCCTCTCTCTGGACCCCACTTCCTCAGCCCGGCTGCGCATGGCGGGGGAGAACGTTGCCATCCCCATCACTGCAAATTAAAAGGGGAAAAGTACTTTCCACATATCTTCATTTCTTTAGCCCCCCCCCTTTTTTCCTGACTGAAAGCGGCCCCAGCAGACTCTGCCCTCAGGGGCCACGCCTGGGTGCTTCTTGGACCCAAAGGCTGTGGGCATGGCGGGCCCAAGGCTTGGGAGGCCCACTGTCCGGCCAGGCTAGGGCATAGCACGGATGCCCTGCAGTGCCAGGCGCTGGCCTGCTTCTGGGGCGAACCCGCCCCTGAGCTTTCCACGCCCCCCCCCCCCCCGCTTTCAAAGGTGGTCTTGAAGCCTTCCACTGACCCTACGGTAGCCTTGGCCTGGGAAAGGGGGTCCGGGCCTGGCCGGCTGAGCGGGAAGCCAAGGGTCGCCCTGTGGGCGCCTTGAACCAACGGAGGCCCTTGGCAGGAAAGCCGTGGGGTCGTGGTGAGGACCCAAACGGGAGGGACCGCTGTAGGCCCCTGGCGAGAGGGGTCTGTGCTGGCCTCCTTTCCTGGCAGGTAATATGGGGGGCCCTCCGTGGCAGGGGGGGCAGGGGGCCTGGAAAGAGAAAAGGTGGGTATGCCGCGCTTGGAGGGGGGTGAACTGCAGGAAAGGCACTCTGCACGTGCTCAGAGGGCCCCGCCGTCCTTTCCCTTACTCCCCGAGAGGCCGGTTCGGCCTGGGATTAGAAAGAGGTTGCGACAGAAGAAAGACCGAGGGAAGAGGCCCTCGCTTGGACGGGAACCCCCTGAAAGGATCAAAATTATTTTGCCCCTCGGCTCCCCACGGGATGGGATGGGAGACCACTGGGAAACCCCAGAGTAGTGGGTTCGAAGGGTGGGGGGTTAAAAATTCCCCTCTCGGAGGGGGCCAGGGAGCCTCTCGCCAGTCCGGCCCAGCTGGGGAAGGGGGGCCGATGGGGGCGAGGCAGGGGGCAGCGGGTCCAGGGAAAGCAGAGCCGTGGCGGCTCCGGGGATGCGGAAGCCGCTTCCCGCTCTTGCACCAGCCGCTGGAGGACGGGGCGGGGGCGGCGGAGGGGAGCCCCCTCCCACCTGCTGCAGAGGGAAGCCTCCCGCAGGAAGGAGGGCGGGGATTGCTGGAGGAGGAGGAGGAGGAGGAGGAAGACGGCCGGGGAGGGCAGCAGCAGCCGAGCGGGCGAGCGGGCGGGCGGGCGGAGACGCCCGGCTCCCCGCTGCCCCTTCCCGCAGGGCCGGCGGCGGCGGCGGCGGCGGCGGCAGGCAAGGCGAGCGGGCGGGCTCCGGCTCCGGCTCCGGCTCCGGCGCAGCAGGGCGGTGGGAGGTGGGCCGGGAAAGCCCGGGGCTCGTGCTCTGCAGCAGGCCGCGCCAGCCTGCCAGGAGGGCGCAGTCCTGCAGCAGCCGGGCGGCCTCGCCGTCCCGGGCGGGGGGCGGGCGGGCTTGCACGGCGGGGGCGCCGGCATGCAGCGGGGGGGGGACCGGTGCCCCCACCCCCCTCCCGCCGACCCCTTGCAAGGAGGAGGAGGAAGGCCGGGCGTAGGGGCTTTCGGGCACGGCCCCCGCCGGCTCCTTCCGAGGAGGAAAAGCCGCCACTCCGGGCGGGCGCCCCCGCCGCCGCTCTTGCCCGCGGGGGCCGCGCTGACCCCCTCCCTCCTCCGCCTCTCCCCGCAGGAAGACGCCCCGGAGCCCTTCGGTGCCCGCCCGGGCCCTGCGCGCCCTCCCCTGCCCGAGGAGCGGGGTTGGACGGATGGGGTAACAGGCCCCGGGAAGGCGGATTCCGGCCAGAACTGCCCCGGCGTCGCCCTCCGCCTTTGCCGCCGAGAAAAGGGGGAAACCAGCCGCCCTTTTCCTGGGTTCGTGGTCGCCCCCACCCCGCCCTTCGCCGACAGATGCCCGGCTGGTAAAACTGGATTATAAAGCGTTTTGGTCTCTCTTTTGCACTTCTAAGATTTGGATGGAGACCTGCGGGCTCTTCCTAGGGCACTTCTGAGCTCTGGGGGAAGAAGGGCCCTTCTCCCTCCCCCTTTTAAATGTAGAAATTGTCTGCGAAGGATTCTGGAAAGAAACGCCAAGAAGGAAAGGGGGTCCGGCACCTGGACCAGGACGGTGTCTGGATGTAAGCCCAGGATGGGAAAATAACTTCTTCCCAGGCTGGTGGCCGTTCGCGAAGAACCCGGGCCCTCCGCCTCGGGGTGCTGGATCCGACCGCAAACCATGAACATGCGCCCCCCTGCCCTGGACAGGTACACCCTCCTCCTCCTTGGGGGGCTTCGGCTGGCCCTTCCCCTCCCTTTGCTTCACAGGCTCTGTAGTCCTCCCCACCGAGTGGCCCGGGCCGAGAGCTTCCGCCTGTGTCCGGGCGACAGCCTGGAGCGCGGCCACTGCCCCCCACGGTCCCCTGGGATGTGGCCGTGGGCATGTCAGGTCACCCTCGCTCAGGACCCACCGGCCCGGGCCCAAGGAGCAACGGTAGCTGGTGCCCCCGACTTGCTGGGTGCAGAATTATTCCAGGCTGGATGTGAGGGAGTTCCCTGCGAGCGGGGGTGGGTGGGTGGGTGGGACCCTTACCTTGACCTGCTTGAGTCCGGCCTGGCGGGAGGAGCGACTTTAGCCCTGGAGGCTCGGGAACCATGATTTGTGGCTCAGCCTCTCGCACGGCTTGTTCAGCCCAGCATGGTGGAGGTGGGGGTGGTGTAGCGGGAGGTGGAACTCAGCCCTTCGGATGGGGTTCCCGCGTGGCACGTGCCCGTCGTGCGGCTTCCTGGCTTTGCCTCCAGACAGTACCAGACCTAGCTGGTGCCCGCCCGTCCACGCTCTCTTTGCCAAATGCTGCGCTGTAGGCCGTGACCTGGTGATGTAACGCTATTCCACGTCTAGCACAGCGTGGTCCATTCCTTGCAGGTGAATTGGCAGGCAGGGAGAGAATGGACTTTCGGCTAATGCGTCTCCGCCTGTTGTGGATAATTTTAAAAAATAGAGTTGTTGTTGATGGGCATTGGGACACACTGAATCCCCCGTAAGATCACAGATTTATAACTTTTATTTCAATTTTGGTCCTCCACCGTTCTGGTCGGTGTGGTGGCGTATGTGATTACCGATGAGATGTCAAAGGGAAGTCACTCCCCCCCCCCCCATAAAGTACTATCCTCACAAACATCTCAGCAAGCGAAGCCCAGGCAATCCGCTTGCAGCCGATTGGGAGTTTTGCTGTGATTTGAACCTGCTAATGCCTGGGCACCTGGAGAAGAGTTTTAGGCTTTTGATCTCCTAGTGGTCTCCCATCCAAGGGCTCTTCGGCTCCGACTCTGCTTAGCCTTTTCAGAATCAACCGTGGCTAGCGCACCGGATCGCCACCGAAATGTTGCACGCTATTGTGTCGTGGGAGAGCAAAGTTCTAAGCTTGAGCATGTCCGTCTTGGAAATCTGGAGTGTTTGTTATTTTATTTTCACATGTATTGGAGCAAAGGCTGCTCTGACGAAGGATCGGTTGAAGCTGTCTTTAGGGAAGAACAGCCAGTGCTGGATTTTGCTCAGGTCTTCCAGTAAGGCAATCCAAGACGCTGCAGTGCGTGTGTCAGGAATTAGCCGCGTGTGTCAGGCAGAGAATTGGGTTCTGGGTTTGGTCACAGCCTCCATCAGCAGGGCCGGGCCACGGATGGGTCCCCCATTCAGCTTTAATGACTAGCAAGCAAGCAGCTTCTTTGCAGAACCTCGGCTGTTTCCGAGAGGCAAACGCCCATCCCTTTAAAAAAGGAAATCCAAACCGTTGGTGCCGTGTATGATGAGAGAGTGACTTGCGGCTGGGATCTTCCTGCACCGTTTTTGGTGTGGTGCCTTTGCAGACGTTCCCACTGGAAGAACCTGCTGTGGCCCGCTGGGGCGTCCTGCGGAAGGGCCGCTGGGTGCAGGGGCGAAGCGGGGCCTGGTGGGAGGTGAAATCTCTCTTCTGTGGCTTGAAAGTTGCCTGGATTCATGGGGAGAGAGGAGAGCCCCCCCCCGTTTTAGCACTGGAAGATTGGCTGTCGAGGGCCTGGCGATGGATAATTAATGGGTTGGCCACCAGGAATGGGGCTCCAGGAACAGCATGCAGGGCTCTCCAGCACAGGAAATCAGATGCACTGACTGGAGGAGGAGGGCTTTAATCTTCTGGCGGCCAAGCAGTAGGGACTGAGGTCGGTCACTTCCCCCCCCCAGTAGCCGAGAACCGTGGCGAACGTGAAAAGTCTTCCATGGAGCCTTCTGTATTTGCGTATCTGGAGGAGTTGCACTGCAGTAGCCATGCACATTTCCCTTACCCAAGCCAGCGTCCTTCCAGATGTGCCGGGCTCCAGCCCCCACAATTCCCAGGCAGCTGTTGGTGGGAAGCCATCGAGGACATGGCCCAGGGATCGGGTTTCTGACTGGTTCTCCGTGGAACGAGGCCACCGTGTGGTTAGTGCTTGTTTAGCTTCGCAGGTTGTGTGAGCTCAGCCAATGGTGGGTTATTCCGCAAGCCAAGCCTAAGCAAGCCATCATAGTGTGTGTGTGGGGGGGAGAGAGAGAGATCCCGGGATGCGTTGACCTGGCGTCCCTCCACGCCTGAATGGTGCAGACTGCAGGGTTTGGTTCCATCCTGGCTCCCGAGAGGCAGTGCCGCCTCTGCCGGTGACTGTAAGCTTCCTTTCCTAACGGGGGTCTCCATTTTGGTGCCCTGGGGACCCGCCATGATCTTTTCTAGGGGCACTTGGCCCCCCTCTCCCCCCCCCGCACATTTCCTTTCTACCCCCTTCTCTGCTGGGTGCTCATCCTTCCCTGGAGGAGATGCAGACGCGGCACCCCGGTTGGGAAATTGTGGGAACTCCAGTTGCTTGAGGCTGCTGCTCCTTTCCGGCATTTAAAAAATGCAACACCCCCCACCCCAGTACAACGTTAGAGGGATGGGGAGTGGGGGGTAAAGGATGCTGATCAGATGGAAGGGAGATGTAATTACCTCCCTCTGCCTGTAATTGTGGTCGCTGGCCGACTCTCCGTCTCAGAAATCTGCTTGCTGCAGCAGAGCCCCGCTGTCTGTTGGTGGGGGAGGCAGTGTTGCTTTGCAATTGCCCCTCTTGAGGGGATCGGATGCATGGGTGGGGGGGCTGCTTTGAGGCTCCTCCCTTCCCTATTAGCAGGAATCCCCCTTGCTGTTAAGGCGTCACTCTGGAAGATGCCCTCGCTCTCCAAGTCAGCCCCTCTCTGTGTCCATAGGCGCTGGGTGGCTTTCTCCCCCTTGGGGGCAGAAAGCTTAGAATACCCCGGGGTATTTAAACGGGGTTATTTCTATGCAAGATCGAGAAAATTCAGAGGCTGCTTTGCCGTCCCTTTCGGGCCAGAAATAGGATCTGAATTACTGGACGGATCTGAACGTTTGTCACATACGTCCTCTTCTTAAAAACGGCCCCTCTTCCCAGCTCTGCTTCTCTTGATCTTTAAAAAGAAATGCTTCTGGTCCTCATGGGCTGTAGGTACCGGTGGCAGCACTGACGGCGGGGTCTTCCCCTCATTTGAACGAGGGCTGTTTTTCGTCCCCGGAAATAATTCACTACACGGTTGCCAAGGGTTATTCTTAATTCAACTTGGGTTTCGCCCAGGCAGGAGAGTCGCCAAAGAGGGGTCGGGGTTTATCTTTTAAGGGGCGGGGAGGAGGAAGCATTCTGTATAAGCTCAGAAGCGTTTTGGCCTTGCGCCCGATTCCGAGAGAAGATCCGGTCCTGTTGACAGCAGGAGAGAAATGGGGGATCTCTGGGTTTTATGGAAAGCAACTCGGTTTGTCGAAGGAGAGCGATTTGGCCAAGGGGTTCCCTCAGCCGAGCTGCCCTGTTCCATGTCTGTTTTTCATGTCCGCCTGTCTCCTCTTTCTCTGTCTCCTTCCATGCTGCCTCGGCCGCTGCCACCTTCTCCTGGGTGTCAGTTTCTCTCTCTCTCTCCTTTACGGCAGACGCGCCAGTAAAAGGCATCCTCGCTTGCCCAGGTAAGACCCCCCCCCCATCGCCAGGGTTCCTGAGCTGCAGGGGGCCTTCCCCCAACAGCAACGATTCGCCTCTCCGCTGGGTCCCCCCAAACGTACGCGCTCGGCTTGAGAGGGCGAGGGGTTAGCTAGCCCCTCTTCCTCCCCTTCGGTTGCTGCCTGTTCCCGGCTCCCTTGCGCAGACCTAGAGGCCCGTCCCCACCGGCATCATTTGCATAACTGAATACAGTTCCAGAGCCCAACCGATCCCGGAAGCAGCATGGATGGAGAGATCCCGGGGGCGGGGGGAGAACCAAACTGCCACCCACAGAGGTCCGGGGCCGCGTCTCCGTTGGGGGGGTGTGTTGTGGGCCTTTGGGGAGGCCGCCAGTGCCAGCGCGGCTCCAAGGGCGTTCTCGGTCCCGGTTTTCACTCCACGGCTGCGTCGGTGGGCCAATGTGGGTCATTTTTTCCTCCGGTCTTTCTGGGGCACCTAAGAATATTGCGTGGTGTGGTCCTTGTGCCTTTCTCGTTTTTTCGGTGTGCTGAGTTGCTTTGTCATCCACCATGCTGTTGGGCATCTTTTCATCGATAGGGATAAACCCAGAGGCAGGGCGGTCTGTGGGCACTGCCTTCCTGGGGAGGACAACGGGTGCTGGGGGGGCAGTGTGGATTTGGTGGAGCCCAGTTGGTGGGTCTTCCCAGCTTAGACTTAGGGAATGTTTTTCCTTTTTGGAAAGCATCCACGGGGAGTGGATGTGTAAGGAGAAACAGCACAGATCCTGCTGGTGCAGATGCTCCCTGTGTGGTGCCTGCCTGCTCCGCCCGCCCCAGGCCGCTGCCCTCTTGGGTGGCGTCAGCCGAGCGCCTTCTCTTCCAGCCTTGCCGCGGGGCGGGGCTCCTCACCTGGGATTCCCTTACCTGGGGGCTCAGCCTTCAGTCACGCAGCTTCCCCGTCGTGGCCTGGCCCGCTCTGTTGCCCCTAGCAAGCAGACGCGTCTGCTCCCTGCAGCCTCTGCTGTGCTGGGGTCCCCTCCCGGGTGGGCAACGTCGGGGTCCCGCTTTTCTCGTGTTTTCATTTGGGCTACGTGCCGCTTTTATTTTACCGTACTTGGCATCGCTTGGCTGGCTTTCCGTGGGATATAAAGGGGCGGAATGAAAATGCTCATAGCAGCGATCGTGAAGCAGCGTCTGAAACCGGCGCAGAAACCTGATATGCTCGTTGAACGGTGGGCTAGAGGGAAGTTCGCCCAGTTTCAGACGTCTCGCTTTAGGCTGCGTGCGAAGCCGTGGGAGCCTCGCAGCCCTCTCTGAACGGGACTTCGGCCTGCAAAATCTATCGCTTTTTCAAGGCTTCGAGGAGAGGCTGGAAACCGGAATCCAGGGCCTGGGATTTGCCTCTTCAGAAACCAGCCAGCCAAGAAATCCGGTCCAGCTGCTTTCCCTATCTGGGCGGGCAGCAAAGTTTGAAATAAAAACAGAAGGAACTCAGTCACAAGGACAAATCCACAGTATGCCTTTTTTATTAGATTTACAGGCTCCACGGGGCTCACAGATGGAGCAACACACAGGGCCGCTGAAATGAAAACCAGCCTTGAGTTATAATAGAGTCCCAGCTAAAAAGTAGATAAAACCAGTTCCCTCTTTTAATGGAAGTGATGGGCTGTGACTGGTCGTCTAAGGGCTGGGCGAAGGGGGAGTGCAAAATGAACTTCTGAGAGCGTGTGGACGGCTTCGGAAGGCTTCTCCCGCTGATCTTGACACTTAAGTAGGAACAGTTCTAAACTGTTTTAGTAACGTTTAATAAAAATACAGCAGGTAGACGCGGAGCCTGGTCAGAGGTCTGAGATGGTTGATTTAAACGCATAAAAAGCCGTTGGCCTTGGATAGAAAGCTTAGATCTGAACGCTCAACTCCTCCTTAAGCGCCCCGTTTTTCTGTTTGAAAATGCTTAGCGGCTCTCGCTAAAAACGCTGAGCCGTATAAAAAGCAATTGACGAGGGGCAGTGCTTTTCAAAATGGAGATCGGGGCCTTCCTGTTTTTCCAAACCATCTGAACCGTCAACCGGGTTTGACCATCCAAATAAATGGGAGAATAAAGGCAAAGGTGACGGCAAGGGGGGGTCCCCACGGCTTCCTGCCTGGAGAGCTGGCATCGGTGCCCCACGGAGAGGCTCTGCCTGGGGCAAAAGGGCCGGCAGCTGCTGCCCGGTCAGCCGCCCGCAGCAGGCATGAACTCCCTGTTCTTGTTTGTATTTCCACATGTTGCTGCTTTGTGCTGTGCCCCATTGCCACCTGGCAAGATCAGACGCGCCTCTCCCTGCCTGTCCTTCGCCCTGGGAGGGCACCTTCTCCCCCAGTGTGTGGTCTGGCCTGGCTTTGCCCCCCCCAAGTGTCTCGCATGTGCCTCCTTGGCCCTTCTGCCGACATGCTGCGCCATTTTCCTAGTGTTTCCTTTGGCCCCCCAGGTTGGATCCTACCCGTCTCAGGACGGGGTAGGATGGGAACAAAGCTGCGCAAGGGAGGGGACCAGCCAGTCGTCCCGTCCCCCCCCGCAGGTCTGGTCAAAGAGCAGATGCCTCCTTGAGGTCCAGAGTTTCTAATCTCAGAAGACCAGGCTGGGGGGTCTCTCGGCCCGCTTTGCTGAGGAGAGGCTCGGGTGGGGGGCTCAAGCCCTAGGACCCCCACCTGAAATTCCCGCTGCTGTGGTGTCAATCTGGGGGGAGCGGCTCTGATTCCAGGTCTTCAGAAGACTTTGCTGCTCCAATTTCCTTCTGGCCTGCGAACAGCATTGGTGGGGGGAGTGGGGTCTTGGGGGGCACCCTCACGGCCCAGTCGGGTGATGGGCTGCAGCCTTTCCTTTCTTCCCCTCTCTCCCTCGCGAAGGTTGGGGTCCCTGTCTTCCTTGGGCGACTCGGCTCTGGAACGGCGCTCCCCCAGCCACCCCCGCCAGCCGCCCGACTCCGGCGAAAGCACAGGTGACGCCTTGGCTTCCTTTGAGGGGGGCTGGGGAGGCAGAGTTTGCACTGGGGACTGAGCTGGCAGGGGATGATGGGACTGCGAGCCCGAAGCATGTGGCGTTGGATGGGGGGCCGACACCCAAACCTGGAGCAGCCCTGAAGCCCACCCCCGAACCTGGAACGGGCGGCCTCGGGGGCCTGGCTGGCGTGGGGGGCAAAGACGCTGCCTCGAATGGGAGTGTGGTGGGGTAGTGGCTGGGGGGCTCCCCCGCCCCGGCCAGGCCCGGTTCCCGTCCACCCTGCCAGGGACGCTTCCTTGCTCGCCCGTGTATCTCGCAGGGTTGCCAGAGAGCCCCGGTTTTGCTCCGCAGGTTTGGTTCAGCGCTGCGTCATCATCCAGAAGGACGAGCATGGCTTCGGCTTCACCGTCAGCGGGGACCGGATCGTCCTGGTGCAGTCTGTTCGGCCCGGTGAGAGAGGCTGCGGTCCCTGTGCGGGGGGAGCATCTGCTCCGTGGCCTCCGCTGCCCCAGCCGAGGCACGTTGCGGATAACGTTCCTCGTGCCGTACCCCAGTTAAAGGCCCTTCGTGCCCCCCGCCAGCCTTCCAGGGGCGCCTCTCCCTCCCTCCTGTGCTTCCTGCCCACCCCCACCCATGGCTTGCTCTGTTTGTGGTTGGCTTGCAGGTGGAGCTGCCATGAAGGCGGGCGTGCAGGAGGGCGACCGGATAGTCAAGGTGAGCTGCGTCTCCGAGGGTGGCCCCGGGCCCCTTGTCTTCTGCTGCCCCGTTCCCAAGACACGTGGCCCAACCTGCCGTCCCGCGGGGGGGCCCCCCACGGCTTCTCTGCCCGGCTGCCGTGCCTGACCGCCTTCTCGCGCTTTCTGGCAGGTGAACGGGAGTGTGGTCACCAACACGTCCCACCTTGAAGTGGTGAAGCTCATCAAATGTGAGTGGGCTGGGCGGGGCTCGGGGCCCGGGAAGGCTGGCCTTCAAACAGTTTGGGGGAACCTGGAGCGGCAGCTGCCTGGGACAGTGACCCAGAGGGGTCGCCGGGAAGCGTCACCTCTTCCTCGAGCACCCTCCGGGTTGGAAACGGCTCAGGGCGTTCCTGTCCTACATCTGCTTCTCTGTTTCTCCCCTCTGCCCCAAGCTGGTGCGTATGTTGCTCTCACTCTGCTGGGCTCCCCTCCTTCCTCCACGGGGTTCCTGGGACCGCAGCATGATCGGCCACAGACGGGCACCCCGCAAACCACGTCTGCATGTCCCCCGCCACCGCCGTCGCCGCCCCCTCCCCAGCGTGTCACTGCTGGGCCAAAGCCGCCACAGGTACTGCGGAGGTGCAGGTGGGGCTGAGTTGGTACTGTGGGTGCGGAATTGGAGACCGGCACTCAGATCCATTTGGCCTTCCCAACTTTAGGACCCCGAAGTCCAGAAACACGCCACACAGATTCTTAGAAAAATGCTGCAGCAGGAAGAGGCAGAATTGCAGGTATGGAAGGAAACGGTCCACCTGGGCTGGGCCGGACTTTGCGAACTTATTTATTTATTTATTTATTTATTTATTTATTAGACTTTTATCACCGCGCCATCTCCCCCACAGGGGACTCTGGGCGGTTTACAAACATAAAAATTAAAATTCTACTAAAAATATACAATACAATATATAATTACTTATTATTATAAATTAAATAGAAAATCCAAGCGGGCGATCTCAACCAACCTAGGACCCACATGATCTTAAAAGGGCTCTAAGATACCAACCATACCCATGAGGAGCTATTCCTATTCCCGTCCCACGCGATGTAGGGTTGGATTCACCTCAGGAGCAGAATCTAGATCCTTGTTGCCCCGTCCCCTCCCCAGCCTTCCCCTCTCCGCACTCCTAATTTTGCTAACCGGTAGCACCAACGGGGAGTGGTAAGGCTGCCCAAATATTGGCTTCTGGTTTCCTAATGGAAGGAGTGCTTTGGAAGGATCCTGGCTCTTTGAGGCCTGCTAGTTCCCAGTTGGTTCTGTTCCCAAACTGGCCCGTAACCCTTGATCCCCCCTCCCCCGGCTTTTCCTCCCGGAGCAGCGATGCTACGAGGTCTACAGCCAGAACCCTGCTTCTCTGCTCGAGGAACAGATCGAAGGGGCTCGGCGGAGAGTCAGCCAGTTGCAGCTCAAGATTCGGCAGGAGATGGGAGGACTGGTGGTGAGTCAGGAGGGGGCGCAACGGAAGGCTCCGTGGCTGGGCTGGGTTCGAGAGGGCCCCGCCTGGATGCCTGCCAGCCGGTGGAAAAGAGAGGGGAGGTGGTCTTTGGGCCTCGTGTGTCACGGAGCAGAGGCTGACCTCCCTGCTGTGGAAGCCTAGCTCCCCCCCCCCCACCCACCCACTCCCCCTCTGCCCCTCAGGACGCCACCCGGCTCCCCAGCGATTCCGGTTCCTTCAGCTCCCGGGCGACGGACGGTGAGTTTCGCTGCTCCCCCTTTTTAGAATCCTAGACTTGTAGGGCGGGAAGGGCCCTCGGAGGCCTGAAGGCTTCCACCTGCTGGCTCTTGTCCCCCTCTTCTCCGGGGCAGCCCTTTGGGTTCCTAAAGACTGCTACCCCGTCTCCCCTTCACCTTCTCCTCTGTGGGCTGAGCGTGACCAGCTCTTAGACAGGTTCTGCTTGGGCTGCAACTTGTCGCCGTCTCCCTCCCAGGATGCCCCTCTGCCGACTCCCAGGATGGCGACAGCGGCTTGGACTCTGGCACGGAGCGCTTCCCTTCCATGAGCGAAGTGAGTGCGGAGAGGCGCGTCCTTCCCACGTGGCGTGGCCAGGGGAGGTGCCCGTGTTTCGTTGACCCGAGAATGCCATTTTCTTTTGGCGCAGATGTCCCTCAACCGGAACTCTGTTCTTTCCGATCCTGGCCTAGACAGCCCGCACACCTCGCCCATTGCCGCCTCCCGGCTCTTCGGGCACCATCGACGCCAAGGCTCGGACATCCCCTTCTCTCCCTCCGCAGAGCAGGTGAGGGCAGGCGGGGCTGATCCTCAGGAATCCTCCCTGATGCCGCCCTTGGGAGGCCAGACCGCGCATCCGCGGTCCTTGCTGCCGGATCCTGTGCCGCCGCCTTCCTATCTCTGTTTGCTTGTTAAGAACTAGTTAAGAACTTGTTAAGAACATTTTAAGCACAAACATGGAGATGTTCAACTGAGCAGTTGTTTTGTGGGCTGCCCCTCTCTGGCTCTCTCGGCACCTCCGTCTCTTTTCTGAGAAGACTTTAATCCCCTTCTTCTGCAGAGCTTGGATCATATGGTCAGAACTCCTATCATCGGCCCGGAAGAGGATTACGATCCAGGATACTTGGACAATGAGGTAGTGCACTTTCTCTTTCTCATATATACACAAGCACGTGTACACAGACAACTCACAGGGTCTTCCATGAATGGGAGCAGAGAGGCTGTCCACACCATTCCCAACAGGACACCATCCATCCCCCGTTTGAAAACCTCCAGGTGGGGCACTCCCTTGGAGTCAGGGTCCTTGAGGTGCAGGGAGGCCTAGTTGGTGGGTAGTTCCTCTGCACTTGTTTGCATGTTCCTTGGATCAGTGTCTCTTTCCCCCCACCGCAGAACGACTCCCTCTTCCAAGACTTGGGGAAGCTGAAGACACGGCCAGCTCACTTAGGAGTTTTTCTGCGCTACATCTTCTCCCAAGCAGACCCAAGTCCTCTGGTACAGTCCCGTAGGGCCCCTCCCCGTTCCCAGGGCTGGGGGAGTGCTCCAGTTTCAATCCACTTCCTTTTAAAGTGGCGTCTCCCCTCCACACCTGCTCCAGCCTCATCGGCCGCCTCCATGCTCGCTGCTTGCGGTTCTGCTGTGACGCTTCCTGCTTTTCTCTCTTCGTAGCTCCTGTATTTGTGTGCAGATGTTTACCAGCAGATGAGCCCCAAGGAAGCCCGGGGGCTGGGCAAGGACATCTGGCACATCTTCTTGGACAGAGCTGCGGTGAGTCCGTGCAGTCACTTTTCACCGCATCTGCCTTTTGGCGCCTCCTGTTGTGCTCACATCAGCCCTGTGTGCGGTTCCTCGGTGAACTGCAGCTTTCTCAGAAGAGGGTATGGGCCCAGGAAAGGGCGACAGCACCCGCATTGCTCTGGAGCATTCAGAGGTCCCTGCGAATGGTCAACCTTGTTTTTTCTGCCACTTCCACAGCCTCTGAGAGTCAAGGTCTCCGATCAGTTGTTGGCGGAAATCGGTGAGTCGGCCATCGAGCCGAAGCCAGCTCAGGTGTCTCTCCCCAGGAATTCCAGTGGGGCCGAGGGGTGGCCGAGCAGGGTGGGAGGAGGTGGCTACGGCCGCCTGCAGGGTTGATATCGGAGCTCCCTCTGTGCCCTCCTCGGGCATCGTCTCAGCAGCCTACCCACCTCCTGTCCACTGCTGTCCTCCAGACTCTCGCCTGCGGAACGGAGAGGACGCCCGAAGTGCTTTCTTGGAGGTTCAGGGGGCTGTCATGCCTGAGATCCAGGAGCAGATCCAAGATTACAGGTCAGCACATAGATTCATGGCAGATCCTCTTTTCCCTTCCTCCTCTCTTTCTTTCTGGCAAGGCTGAGCTCCCCGCCCTTCACCACCACCATTTCTCCTCCTCCTCCTCTTGACTTATACCCCACCTTTCCACCCCCAGGATGCTCAAGGCGGCTGATAGACAAACAAAGTGACTCTTAACGCAACGTGACTAAAGTTTAAAAAGTGGCTGAAAAGGGGAAGCGGTTGAACCTGGGAAAAAGTGGCCGCAGATTTGATGGCTGTGCAAGTGGAAGTTTGCTCAGGGGGGCTAGTGACTTTTCAGTGGGTTTCGGAGGGGAAGGGATTCTTGAGAAGGAAACAAAGGAAAAATCTCTCACAGCTCTGGAATAGACTGGGCACTAGACGTGCACTGTGGGTCAGGAGGAGGTGCGGTGGGGGGCTGCCCACTTCCCAGGAAGCTGTTGGGGCAAGGGCGCTTCCCTCAGGAAATGAAAGGGAGTGTGAAGAGGAACATAAAGCAGAGAAGAGGGGGAAACTTCCTTGGCCCCTCTCTCCTCTGCACTTGCAGGACGAAGCGTACTATGGGCCTGGGAAGCTTATATGGGGAGAATGACCTGCTGGACCTGGATGGAGAGCTCCAGAAGGAACGCCAAGTGGCCGAGAAGCAGCTGGCGCAGCTGGGGGACATCCTGTGAGTCCCACCGGTGGGGAAGGGAGGGGAGGGGAGGGTGCGGCGGGGCTGAGTTTGGGGTTGGCGTCTCTGGAAGAGCACGATCTTGGGAGGGTTGCCTCGGCCTTCCTCTGATGGCGGCACTCGCTGCTGCCGGACGGGCTCGCCAGGGGTCAGCTCAAATAGCAACCCGTGATTTATCATCTAGACCAGAGCTTTCCAAACTTTTCATGTTGGTGACACACTTTTTAGACATGCATCATTTCACGACACACTCTTACAGCAGGGCACAAGGCAGGCACTAGGACCTGGGCGGAATCACAGCAGGTTTGGAGGCAGCAAGGCAGGCACTAGGACCTGTGTGGAAGCCAGGAGGCAGCAGCAGCCGCGACACACCCAGACACTGCAGCCGACACACTAACGTGTCCCGACACACAGTTTGGAAAGCTCTGATCTAGACCGATGTTTCTCAAACGCGGCAACTTTAAACTCGCAACATGCTGGCTGGGGAATTCTGGGAGTTGAAGTCCACACATCTTAAAGTTGCCGGGTTTGAGAAACGTTGATCTAGACTAAATGGACAGGAAGAGAAAACAGGATGACTTTAAGCCCAGTCCAGCTTAGGCGGGGTCTGACCTGGTACTTTCTTCCCCCCTTAGATCCAAATACGAAGATCGGAGGTGAGTGGCTCCTGTGAGCTTGGCACACCTTATGGTGGTCCTGGTGTTTCTGGCCTGGTTCCCTTGCTTTTCAAATGTATATTTTCTTTCCAAGCGTCCAGTCCTACGTATCCTGTAAGTTTCAGGAAAGAAAAATATTAGCGTAAGCAATCGGTTGCTGAAAGGTTTATGAAGGTTATCCCTGGTAAATTACTAGTTTGCTCACTTGCAGTAACTCTTCAGGACCCCTTCAAAAACGGAGCATGCCCCCATTCTTCGGCGAAAGTGCTAGCCGCCCTCCCAGAATGCATCTGGCATTCCTCGGGGCCACAGGGCTTTCTTCAGCAAGCCTCTGAATAAGAGCCAGCTTCGGCCAAGCCTCTTTAGCACCACGGACAGCTCTGCTTGGCACAGATGTTGCTCCCACGGGAGGCACAAGGCTAGGGGCACCTGCTGGTTGAAGACTGGGTGGGGGAGCGGTAGGAGAGAGTGGTGGGCCGCCCCTGCCCCCCATGCCTTGTGGGGCCGCTTAGCAGCTTCCGGGTGCGTTTTCTGCCTTTTCTCCACGAGGAAACGTGGCCCCCCTTGAGTTTGATAAAGTTCTCCCAAAGCTGTTCTTGCTCCTCCTCCACTCAGCAAGACCCCTGGGAGCGGGTCTGCTTTGCGCGTCCGGGGCCCAGTTTCCGCCCACGGAATGGGGCGTCCTGATGGGGAAAGGCCCCCCAGGCCCCCCTGCTTAGCAGAGCCGAGGAGCTGGGGGAGGGGCTGGTCCCCAAGGGCGATGCCGAGAGACGCTCCAGCCCGCCCCCCCCCCCTCACAGCTCCCCCATGAGCTTCGCCCTGAAGACCTACATGACGCACGCGGGGATCTGCCCTCGGGAGGCTCGCCCGGCCGGCGTCGCGGAGAAGTCTCAGGAGAAGGACAAGTGGCTGCCTTTCTTCCCCAAGACCAAGAAGGTGGGTGGGCGCAGGGGCCGGGAAGCGAGGGGCCCCGCAGCCCCCCCCGGCTCGGGGCGTCCTGACACGCCTCTCCCTCTCTCTGGGGCTGCAGAGCAGCAGCGGGAAGAAGGAGAAGGAGGCGGCGGCTGCGGAGGACAAGAAACGCAACCCCATCCTCAAGTACATCGCAAAGCCCAAGAGCTCCTCCCAGAGCAGTGAGTCCGCGGGGGGGGGGGGCTCTGCGGCAGATTGCACCCCCCGACTTCCGGGATCCCTCCTCTTTTTCGTTTGGCCCCCCTCCTGGGCCTTTCAGCTTGGTTTTGACACCCCACTTCTGTTTTTCTTCTCAGCATTCCACGTCCCTCTGTCCCCTGTTGAAGGTAAGCAGAAAACGATCTCCCTTCCTTCCCCCTCCCCCCCGGCTTGCCCCCTCCCTCCTGCTGCTGTTGCGAGGGGGAGGGTGCGACCCTCCCCAAAGGTGGGGGCGGCGGCTTCCAGGACCCAGACTCTGCAAGGGTGGGCGCTCTCTGCCGTCTCCGTAACCGTCTCCGCCTTGGCTTCTTCAACGGCATCACTGCTGCTGTCGCTGTTTCTGCCCCGGCTGCGGCTTCTGTTGCCCGGACCTTTGCGGGGGGCTGTTTGCCGCTTTGCTCCCCCTCTCGGGCATCAGCTCGGGCAGCTGGGCCTGGGGCAGGAAGAGGCTGCACCATCGACTCCTGAGAAGGCCCCGGGTAAAACGGGGATGGCTCTGCCTGCTCTGGGAAACATCCGTCCCCCGGCTTTTATTCCCTGCCCACGGGGCACAGACACCAGAGAACCTTTGCAGCGCAGTCGAGACGGTCCTGGGCTTTCGTGGGGACCTGTGGCAGCTTCTCGGCCCCCTCCTGGTCCTGGACTGGCGCCCGTGAGCGGGAGGGGTCCTGGCCTCGCTTGGTCCTCCCTGCCGCCAGAGGGCGGGGCTCCGTTGCCACAGGCTGACCGCCCCGCGCTCCTCACGGCCTTCCCCTTTGGTCAGTTAAGCCCGGCAACGTGAGAAACATCATCCAGCACTTTGAGAACAGCCAGAACTACGACGGCCAGGAGGCCGGCCTGCAACGCCTCTCCACCAGCAGTTTCCCCGAAGACCTTCTGGATTCGGACAGGTGAGCGAGGGGCTCGGCCGGCTCTGGCGGTGGTCCTTCCTTCCTGTCTTTCGGCAGGTCCTGGCCACCCTCCTCTGCGAAGAGGGGCGTGAGGGGGGCGAGTCGACGTTTCCCTAATGGACCGCAGGCCACCCGCCCCGAGCCCCCCGGCTGCCGTGCCCCCTCGCTGACCCCAGAGCCCTCTGTGAAACTCTGGCGTTGCGGGGGGGTGCCTGTTGGGAGAAGGCGGTGGGTGCCTGGTCCTGGGGAGCCCCCCACTTCTCACCCCCCTCTAGTTCCAGGGCCGAGATCAGGCTGGGCCGGTCGGAGAGTTTGAAGGGCCGGGAAGAGCTGAAGCGGCTGCGCAAGGCAGAGAACGTGCCCCGTTCCCGGAGCGACGTCGACATGGACGCTGCCGCCGAAGCTGCCCGACTCCACCAGTCCGCGTCGTCCTCTGCGTCCAGCCTCTCCACCCGGTAACGTGGAGTCTCCCTGTGCCCTGCTGGAGCCCGGGTGGCTGCGTGGTACGGCCGTGGCACCTCGTGGGTGTCCGAGCCCAGAGGAGGCCAGCCCGACCGTGCCGCTTCCTGAAGCAAGGAGCTGGACAGGGAGGCCGTTGGGTGAGGGAATTCCTGCCCTCCTGGAACGGGGGTTCCACTGAGCATAAGAGAAGGAGGCGATGAGGCGCAGGGCGGGAACTTCCCTGGAAGGACGTGTGCCGGAGCAAAGCCCTGCAGCGGCTCAGAGGCTGTGGGCTGACTCTAATGTCTTCCGGTCTCCAGGTCTCTGGAAAACCCCACGCCACCCTACACTCCCAAAATGGGGCGCAGGTGAGTGCGTGGCAGTTGCAGAGGGTCGGGGAGCCAGGGGCGGCAGCAGAGAGGTTCCCCTCCAGGGATCAGCGGATCAGTTTTAAATTTGGCAGCTGTCGATGGCTGTAAACCCCCAGGCAGTCCCCATATTTTTAAGGCTTCGTTTCCCCCCTCCCCTGTTCCCCCAGGGAGAGGGGCTGCAAGGCTGCTTCCAAGGGGGCCTGGGGTGCCAGGGGGCCCAGCCCGATCCTCTCCCGCCCTCTTCCCCCGCCAGGAGCATCGAGTCGCCCAACCTGGGCTTCAGCACGGAGGCCTTCCTTCCCCACCTGCTGGAGGATGAGCTCGGCCAGCTCTCGGACCTGGAGGCAGAGCTGGACTCCCAGAACTGGCAGCACACGGTCGGCCGGGAGGTCGCGGCCCAGCTGTCTCAGCGGGAGATAGACCGCCAGGAGGTCATCAACGGTGAGGAGGGAGGGACGAAGGGGCCGGGGCCGGCCAGGGCCCAGGGCGGGGGAGAGGAGCCCTGGGTCCTCGGCACGCCCACTGCTCGCACGTTGGCAGAGAAACCCCGTTCCGGGGTCCCGCACAGTTTGGTGGGTGAACAGGCCTTGGGAGAGTCAGCCAGGCCCAGGTCCCGTCCCCGGACCGGCTGAGGAGCCTGCATGGTCGGGTCCCGTGGTGCCCAGCCGGGACCTGACGGGCTTGGCCCTCCCGCAGAGCTGTTCGTGACCGAGTCCTCCCACCTGCGGATCCTGCGGGTGCTGGACATCCTCTTCTACCAGCGCTTGAAGAGGGAGAACCTGCTTTCCCGGGACGAGCTGGCTCTGCTTTTCCCCAACCTTCCGGAGCTGATCGAGATACACAGTAAGGCTGCCGGCGTCCCTTGGTCTCCCGGGGTCCTGCTGGACTCGGCTTTAAGGGAAAAGCCTTCCTTAAGAATGAGAAAAGGAGGAGGGGGGCAGAAAGATGAGAGCTAGCAGGAGAAGTCTGAAATGAGTTTTCCCTGGATGTGCAAAACGGAGAAGTCTGCCCTCTGCTGTCCAAGAAGGGCACAGGCGCTGCCTTGAGCCTCTTCCAGCGCTGCAGCTGAGACGGGGCGGGGGGCGGGGGTGAGATTATGGGCTGGGCTCCCAACTGGCCGGGCCTGATGTGCTGCTGGAACCCGCCTCCGTGGTTTCTGCAGTAGAACGGGATTAGGCCAGCAGCATCTGGGCACCGTCCAGGGACCTAGCTGGGGAGATGGGGGGGAGATGGGGGGGGGTGTTTCCTCCGGGATGCTTCGCTCCTTTTCGCCTGTCCCACCCTCTCTGCCCCAGATTCCCTGTCGGAGTCGATGAAAAGGCTGCGGGAAGAGGGGCCTTTGGTGAAGGAGGTCGGCGACGTCATGCTCTCCCGGGTAAGCCGCCGGAACGGGGCTGTGTCTTGGGGCCTGGGCTGGCACGGACCTTGCTCCGAGGTGGGCCTGAGCTCCCGTATCACCCCCCCTCCTCCCCCCTAGTTCGACGGGGCTGCGCGTGAAGAGTTCCAGCAAGTGGCGGCTGAATTCTGTGCCTACCAGTCCATGGCCCTGGAGCTGATCAAAACCAAGAAGCGGAAAGAGACGCGCTTCCAGCTGTTCATGCAGGTGGGCTGTGTGCACCCTCGGGAGCTGTGAGGAGTCCTGGGGGGGGCTTTTATTGTGCTCGAGGGAGAAATCAGAGAGGGAACCCCTGAAAAAGAAGCTCGAGGAAAACACACACACAGGGAGATCCAGCCGGTAGAGCACGTGCGAAGCACCATTCCTGTCTCCCGGATGGATGTTTGCGGATTAGGAGGGGGTGGAAGGTGGCCGCCGAGGGCGCCGATCCACCCGGCCCGCTTTCTGCTCCTCCCAGGAGGCCGAGAGCAACCCCCAGTGCCGCCGTCTGCAGCTGAAGGACCTCATCATCTCCGAGATGCAGCGCCTGACCAAGTACCCGCTGCTCCTCGAAAACATCATCAAGCACACGTCCGGTGGGTGGCTTCTCCTCCGCAAGACGGCAGCCTTGTGCCTCGCTCAGCCCTCGGCTGATCGGCCCCCTTCTCCGTGCCCTCCTGTAGGGCAGACCCTGGAGCACCAGAAGCTCTGCCGGGCCCGCGACCACTGCCGAGAGGTCCTCAGGTACGTGAACGAGGCGGTCAAGCAGGCCGAAAACCAGCACCGCCTGGAGGCTTACCAGAAGCGCCTGGATGCCACCTCGCTGGAACGGACCAGCAACCCGATCGCAGCCGAGTTTAAAGTAAGCCTGGGGCCGGGGTGTGTGTGTCCCTCCCCTGCCCTGGGGCCCTGCGTGGCCCCAACCCCAGCCAATTCATTTCCTGCCTGTCCTGCCCAGAACCTTGACCTGCGAAGCCGCCGGATGATCCACGAGGGACTCCTGAGCTGGCGGATCAGCAAAGACAAGACTGTGGGTCTGTAGGAGCTGAAGCGAAGGAGTGGGGAGGTCCGGTTTGCCTCTTAAATCCCCAGGCCACTTTTCCATGGAAGGAAGAGTGTGTAGGTCCGCTTTGGGACAGGAAGCATCCTGGGCAGCAAACCCTGGGGTCCTCCGTGGTGCTGGGGGGTGGTAAAAAGACCGGGGGGGGGCACGCTCAGAGCTCTGTCTCTCTGGCTTTCAGATCTGCACGTGCTGCTGCTGGACGACCTGCTGGTGCTTCTCCAGCGGCAGGATGAGAAGCTGGTCCTGAAGTGCCACAGCAAGATGGCGCTGGGCTCCTTGGACACCAAGCAGACCTTCAGCCCCGTCCTGAAGCTCAACTCCGTCCTCATCCGCTCCGTGGCCACCGGTGAGCACGAGCGTGTGGCAGCTTCCGTCACCCGGCTGACCGCTGGGCTCAAGAAGTTCGGGGTTCTTCTGCAGCTGGGAAGAGGGCGGGGCAGCGAAGGCGGGTCCAGTCGGCTCGGCCCAAGCGTCCAGGCCATCTTGACCGGTCCTGAGCGTTGCACTGCTCCCCTTCGCAGATAAGCGTGCTCTGTTCATCATCTGCACGTCGGAACTGGGGCCCCAGATCTACGAGCTGGTCGCGTCCACGTCTTTGGAGAAGAACACGTACGGCTCTAAGCGCAGCGCCGCCGGCCTTGGGGAGGGAGAGGAGGGCGGGAGGCTGGTTGGGGGACGGAGGAGTGGCTGGGGCTGCTGGGGGGCGGGGCTGCCCCACGGGGAGGGCAGGGGCGGGGTTAAGTGGGCGGGGAGACGGGGGGGTTGGACCTCTTTGGGTGCGGCAGGGCCAGAATACAGCCTGGATTCCTCTGTGGAACTGCACCATGGTTTGCAAGCCCTGCTCAGGCAGAACCCAGCCCCCCCCCCGAGTTGTCCCTCCCCCCGTTTGACTTGCTCCTGCTCAAGAAGGTCTCCGGGGCTCTGGCAGGTGGATGGACCTCTTAGAAGAGGCGGTGAAAGGCGCCACGCGGAAGGCCACGCTGCCCCCCCAGCGCCACGCCCAGGAGCTGTGTCCCCACCGGCCGGCCCCATCCAGGTGGGCAAGGGTCCTGCGGGGGGGAGGGGGAGGCCTCGCACCCCCGCCCACCCAGGCCTGAGTTGGGACCCGTCTCCTTTCTCCCCAGCCTCGTGTTCCCGGACGCCGAGATCGCCGCTGGGCCGGGCCAAGGGAGCAGCCCATCCCGCCGTGAAACGGAAGGGGAAGGGGGATCAGGTGGGGGCCAGCTTTGGGAGGGGCCCAGGCACGCGGGGGGCACCCTGCTCCCTGCCCGCTCCCACCCGGCCAGTTCTTCCCCATCGAATGGCGGGAGGGGGGCGGCTCATGCCAAGCTTCTTCTCAGAGTCCCAGATTGACCCTCTTCACAGATGACACCCCAACCGAAGCCTTTGTGACTGAGCGGCTGGAGGTTGGGCCCGAGGAGGAGGAGGAGGAGGAGGAGGAGGAGGAGGAGGAAGGCAACCCACCTACCGCACTTCCGTTGCATCCTCTGGAGGAAGCCCCCTCTGGCAGGCCCCCTCCAGGGCCCCCGGGCTCGGAGAGCGTGGCTGAGTCCGCCCTGGGGGACGGTAAGCCCTCCCACCCCTCCCTCTTCCACCCAATGGGCCCCCGTTCTTTTTGGTGCCCCCTTATTCTGTTGGGGTGCCCTATGGGGCCAGGCCAAGCTGTGCCCATGGCCTGCACTCGAGGGGGAGGGTTGATTTGGACGGGAAACAACCTGGTCCCTTCCCTCTCCCCCCCAGTGGAAACCCTGCGGCGCCTCCTCCTGCACAGCTTCCTGCCCTGCCAGGACTCCGAACTGGAAGACGACCTGACCCCCACCCCTTCGGGGGCTGGCGACCCCCAGCGCTGGGGCTCGGCACCCGCCAGCCGAGAGGAGCTGCCGGAGGCCCCGGAGGGCCGCGACGCGTCTGCTCCCCCTGGCCCTCCGCAGCCGGACTGGCAGGGCAGCGGGAGCAGGCCCCGGTCCCTGGGCCCCACGAGGGATCCCGGGCCCGGCGAGTGCCAGGATGCGGCAGGCCCCCCTGCGGTCCAGGCAGGCGGTCAGGAGCCCGAGATCCCGAGCGGCTGCATGGTGGTGCGGAAAGGTAACCGCCGTGGGAGGACTGTTGGAGACGGTCAGGAGTGGTGGCCGCCGGCGGCAGGGCCCCGGGGGTCCCACCACCCTTGGCGGCTTACGGGGAGGGGTCCAACAGCAGAGCGTAGTCCCCTGGCTTGATTTGCAGCCAGTTGCAGCTGATCTTCAGACCGCCGTTGAGTCCCCGGGGTGTGACCTCCCGCCACCCCTGAAGCGACCTTCAGGGGCCAGAGAACGCACGAAAAGGGCCCGGGCCAGTTCCTGATTCCTGCGGCTTTCAGCTTGCGGCCTTTTCTCCCCTCCTCGCTTGCCCCCCGCTTCCTTTCCTGGTGTCTCGCTGCTTTTCCGCGGGTGGCGGGTCCTGGAGGCCTCCGATTCCGAGTGGTGATCACTTATTTCTCTGCTCCTTCCCCAACCGCCCCCCCCGCCCCCCGAACACTCTCTCTTTCCTGTCTCTCTCTCTCGCACAGCCGAGGTGGAGGGAAATAATGGTGCTCTGCTCTTGTCGGAGAAAGGCAGCCAGGCAGGAATTGACGGCGGAGGCCCCGATAACGCAGATGGTAAAGAAAGACGCCGGCAACCTGCCCTTCTTAGCAGATCATGCATGCGGAGGGGCTTCCGCGGCCCCGGGGCTCCCGAGGCTGGGGGCGAGGGAGGAAGGGCAGGTCGCGCTGTCGCCGGAGAGGATCCTGTGCCCGGCTCTGCCTTTGCGGGAGGGGAGAGAGTTATCTGCGCCGGGGCTGGTCCCGTTGAACCGTCCTTGTGTCTGTTGGTGGGGTATTCTATTCATTCATTCATTATTTAGTGGCCTATCTCACCCTTGTGACTTTGGGTGGCGCGCGTGAATAAAAGCACAAAGCCAAACCATCAACGTAACTAAAATAAAACCATTAAAATACAGGTAGAACAGTTCAACACTGGCTATCTCAGTGGCTTTGGTGCCGCCGCACCCTGAAGGGGAAACTCTAGAATGGTTAGCGTTTTTTAAACGGGAACGCTATTCAGAAGAAAAAGCGCTTTCGCCAAACACCTAAGGCCCCCTGCGCTTAACATGTATTTTTCAGCCTTGACGTTTCATACTTTCCATCAGGTGGAACGGTGGCTTCGCATTGCTCTGCATGCTTAGTGAGTTTTGGGACGGCCATGAATCTTGCGTCACCTTAAACTTGTAGTGGGTTTGGCACAGCAGGGACGGTTTCGGGCAGCTGCTTTGCCCGAGGATCTGAAAACCCAGTTGGGGTGTTCCGGGGCTGGGAGCCCCTCCCAAGAGCAGGAGCTGGACCCCCAAGTCACCCTTCCCGCAACTCTGAGCTGCCCCCCTTCTCCTCCCAGGAGCCTGCTTCTACTTAAGCCTGCCGGGCAGCTCCGAGAAGCCGCACGCGGACGCCGAGCGCGTCGGGGAGCCGGCCGGCCCTTTCAGCCGGGCACCGTCCTCGCCTCCCGCCGAGCCTTTGCTTGGCTGCCAGGAGCGCGCCAGGGAGGCCCTGCCGGGTTGGCTCAGCATGTTGCCAGGCCCCGCAGAGTTCCCTCCAGCTAGCCAAGGCACTCAGGATCTGGATGCGATCTTCCGGACAATAGACCAACTCACGCTGAAGCTGACCAAACTCAAGGTGAGGCGGGACGTGCGGACGGGGCAAGGCGGGCGGTCCTGGCTGCCCCCTTCCACCGCCCTTGCAGTTCTCTCCTCTCCTTGCAGGACGTGGAGGGGGCCTACCGGCAGCTGCTGCTCCTGCGGCTGTCCCCGAGGGGGGACTCTGCCGTCGAAGCCGCGCCCAGGCGGGGAAGCACGTCACCAGAGCCCAGCCAGATGCCGCCCAGCCGCCGCCCCCCGCCCTCATCCCCACAGCCCCCGGTAGCTGCCAAGCCTGGTACGAGGAGGGTGTGAGGGTCCTGGTGCGCTGTCCCTGCCTGCCCGCCGTCCACTGGGGTGACCGAGGCCATTGTCTTTGCAGACGTGAATGGGCTCTCTCTCGCCCTCCCCGAAGACGGCTCCCAGGAAGTGGCCCTATAGTGGGAGAAGGGCTGCCACGAAGCAAGGAAGGGAGGAGAACGCGTCTCCAGGGGACGCTTCGCCCCCCCACCCCTCCCGTGTGTGGAGGTGGGAGGCGGCCGCGGACGGGATGGGCAGCCGCCAGCGTGAGAAACGGTGAAACAGAGGAGGAAGCAGAGAAAACTGGAAAGCACATGAAAACATCTGGAGGTTCCCCCAACTGGCGTTTTCGCTAGAGCGAGCGAGAGCAGACTTTCTCGGCTCTTTTCCCCGAAACGCAAGGAGTCCACGTCTCTCCGCTGGCCGACTTGGGTTCGGCTCCTCGTTTGTCCCAGAGATGAACTGATGGCGTGTGTGATACACACACACACACAGGCCCTGCAGACTTGCTTTTCCACTGTACATGACGGTTGGAATATATTCTGTATAATTGCACTTTTTTTGTTTTCCTTAATGTTTTCCCTCCACGGTGAGGAGAATCTCCCTGGGGAGGCCCCAGCTGCTTCCAGACCTTTTCGTTGGATATAAATATGTATGTATGTGCATTGAGTTTTTGTAAATATGATAGACGGTTGTTTCCCTGTGGTGTTTTTTTTTTACTTGTCTCCATGCCCCGATTTCCCAAAGGCCCCTCTTGCTGAAGGGCTTGGTCTGATGGGGGCGGGGCTGGGAAGACCCCTGGCCATGCCCGCTGTGCCGGGAGGCCACAGACCGCCCTCCTCCCGGAAGGCCAGCTCCCGTCCCTCTTCTCAGGCTGCTGCCAACCAGATGCCACTTGTCATGGGACCCTTTCCCACCCCTGGCGTTGATGCCACGTGCTGGCTGCAGCAGAGTTAAATGAGATGGGAAAAGAATGTCATCTCTTCCTGTGGGCTCGCTGAAAGCCCATTTTATTTTATTTTATTTTATTTTATTTTATTGCTTTCCGTGGTAAAAGGTTTTTTAAAAGAAAAAAGTAAAATATTCTTCAACCTCTTGCCGGTGAGGCCTGTTTTTCCATTGAAAAGTGACGGCTTCCCCTCGGGCAGCTTGCAAAAGCGGTGCAGGGTGCAGGGGATCGGTCGGCTGTGGAGGAAAAAGCCTGCTTCTCCCCCCACAGCAGGGAAGCAAGTCAAAACCTGAAGAACTGCAAGGGGACGAAGGGGGCCGGGGGGGGGGGGGCTCTGAGCAAGCAGCCGTTTTCCTCCCACACCCTCAGGGCTCACGGGCAGTCGTGCATTTGCACACGGGCCTCTGCCGGAAGGCAGCCCCCCCCCCCCCCGCTCCCTGGCAAACTCTGGTTTGGCCAGCACGACCCACAAGCCGTGACTGGAGGGCAGGGGGTGGAAAGGAGGCGGCCCCCCCTTGGATCTGGGTCACCCAGCCAGAGGGAAGGGCGCGTTTGGCTGAACCAGGAGGTCCCTCCGACACCACCGTGTTGAACAAGCGTCTTTTCACCCACAAGATACTTTCTACGCAAAAGACAGTTTCGGGGTTTCCCGCGCGGCTTTTAATGGGCAAGGATGATGAAATCCGCCTTTCCAGCTTTGCGGGGACAGAGCTGGCGAGGGGGGCCTCTCCCCTGCGCCCCCCAATCGGTCCCGGGGCCCGCGTCGTCCTCCCCTGCAGAAGCTGGGCTGGGCCTGGCCACGGGGCAGCGCTTACGGGGCAGCCACGAACAGCTCCTCCTCTGGCCTGGAGGCCTTGGGGAGGGGGTCTCGGGGTGCCATGAGCTCCTGGATCCTGCAGTAGGTCTTGCTGTCCGCCGGGAAGTTGTTTTTCTGGAGGGTCAAAGGGAAGGGTGAGGGCCCCAGGGGTGGAAGGGAAAGGGCTGAGGGCTACTGGGGGCGCGGGGCCTGTCCCACCCCCTGTGCCTGGGGCAGGGGGCTGGACTCACCGCCAGAGAGAGACGCAGGAGGCCGGTCGGGCCCTTCCCCCCAGGAACCACCCGGCTGACTTGGTACTCCACCGTGGCCAGAAAGGCCTTCAAGCCGTTTTCCGTGATGCGGTTCCCTTTGGGAGACGAGGAGCAGAGCTTTCTCGGGGCCGTGGGGGAGCGAGCCAGAGGCCGCTGGGGTGACCCCACCCCCCACCCCCGCTCCCCGAAAGACAGACGTACGGATGAGGTTCAGGAAGATGAGAGCGCGGTTTCCCTGCAGGAAGACCTGCCCCTCGCGGTGCTCCGCCGGTTCCAGCAGAGGGTTCATCATCTCGGTGGGCTCCAGGATCTGCTGGGGGGGCAAGCCAGGAAGGCGCAGTAGCCCCAGGGGAGGAGGGGTGCACCCGCCAGGCCGCTTAAGACTCCGGGCAGGTGCAAACCCCCTTGAGGAGGGTGGGCAGGCCTCTGCCCGGGAACCAGGGTGGGGCGCAGCCATCCGAGCCGGACTGGGGCCCAGGGCCGCGGGGGGAGGGCCCCTCACCTCCACTTCCGGGATCTGGCTCCGTTTGTCCTTGGAGCTCAGCTTCGTCCCTTTGCCCCGGGCGGCTTTTGGGTCAACGGGGGGAACGGCTGCGGAAGACAAGGCCGAGCTCAGGGCCCGTTGGGGGCGCCTCAAAAACCTGGGGGAGAGCCAGCAAGGCGGCCCAGCCAAACCTTTCTTAGACTGCTTGGCGTCCTCCTTCTTGGCCTGGGCCGCTGCCGCCGCCGCCGCCGCCGGAGGCTGTGCCGGAGCTGCTCCAGGCGCCTGGCCCTTCTCCTCCTTTCTGGCGGGTTCCTGGAAGAGGCCAAACGCCGGTCTCTGTGGGCCCGGGGTGCCCTGTGCCCGCCCTCTGCCGGGGGCGGGTGGCACGGGGCTGGCAGCGGCTACAACCGGGAGATCACGCACAGGAGGGAGAGCAGGGAAGGCCCGGGGACGGACCGTCGGGGGAAGGTGGGGGCTTTGGTCCCTGCACGGAGAGTGGGGAGCCCCCTGCCCCAAGCCCTCCCCGTCCTCGGATGCCTCGCCTTCTTCTTGATGACGGCCTTGCTGCTCCTGGCGGTCTGCAGCTTGTCAATGGTCGTGCTGCTGACGTGGCTGGTGGGCCGATCGCTGAAGAACGCCGCCGTGTGTCTCTGCGGCTTGGAAGGGAGGGAGAGAAGCCTGGATCAGAACGGGGGGGGGGGCCCGCCGGGAGCCGGCATTCTGCCTCCTGGTTCACCCCGCCTTAATTGACGGGGCAGGGGTGCCCGTGCCGGCACAGTCTCCGCGGCGTGGGGGCAGCCATTGAGGTGGCCCAGAGCCCGCCCCCGCCCCCACCCCGTGCCGCTTACCAGGCGGCCCCTCTCCTGGGCCTCCTTCTCCAGCAGAAGCCGCCTCCTCTCCACCACCTCCAGGTGCGTGAGGGCGAAGGGGCCGAGCACCTGCAGGGCGAGCAACGGCTGAGGGTCCCCTGGCCTCCACCGCGGGGCCCCGGAGTTCAGGGCAGCCGCCCCCGAGGGAGCGGGCAGCCTTCTGGCACTGACCTCAGCCAGCTTCAGGGCGCCCTCGTCCCCGATCTCGTTATGCGCCAACGACAAGGAGAGTAGCGACCGGTTGAGGCGCAAGCCCTGCGCGGGGGGGGGGGGAGAAGCGCCGGAGTGAGGAGGGCTGGGCGGGGCTGCCCCTACCACCCCCACCCGGACAACCGTCACCCAGCAGCAAAATGACCCCCCCCCCCGCAGCGGCCATAAATGCAAAAGCCAGGGGCCAAACTGACTCTGCAGGAGCCTTTTCATGCCAGGTGAGCCGATGCCCAGCCAGAGTCCGGGGACGGCGGCTTGAGGAGGGCCGTCCCCGTCCCTTGGCCGTGTCCCCCCCCCCCCGCAGCCTCACGTTGGCGAGGTGGGCGGCCCCCGCGTCCGTGATGTGGTTGTAGCTGAGGTTGATGGAGACCAGGTTCTTGTTGGAGCTGCGGAGCGAGGAGAGCGCCTGGCTGATCAGGAGGGCCGCCTGGTCCTCGATGTTGTTGTTCCGCAGGGAGAGGTGGGCCAAGCTGGGGAGAAAGGGCCGGGCGGGGCTGTGCAGGGGCCGGGTGGGTGCTCAGCCTGGCTCCCAGGGGTGCCCCCCCCTCCCGGCTTGGCTTTTACCCAGCCTTTGCTCCTCCTAGGTGCCAACCGAGACAGGCCGGCGGATCAGGAGGGGCGCCCGTGGTGGCCGCCGCCGCAGCAGCCGGGGCCACCCTCTGGGCCAGGAGACGGCTGGTCTGCCCGGGTGACGGGGGAGGGGTCCTTGCCCCAGTTGGGGGGTCTCCAGCCTCACCTGCTCTCCTCCGAAACCAGCTTGTAGAAGGACCGCTCGGGCAGGGGGTTCCCCTCCAAGACCAGGGTCCTGCAGGGGAGGAGAAGCGCAGCTGCCCCCCCTGGCTGGCCAGGCGCCCCCCCGCCCTGCCCCCCACTCCCAGCCCAGGGTCACTTACTTGAGGTTGGTGCAGGCGGCCAGCACGGAGAGCAGGGAGAGGAAGGTGGCGTCGGTCAGGCCGACCCTCCAGAGGCTGGAGAGGAGGAAGAGCAGGCGGGCTGTGCGTCCCAGCGCTGGGGATGGGGGACTCGCGCCCCCCGGAAGGCTGCCTCCCTCGGGGGCGCGGCCCCCTTCCCCCCTCCCCGCGGCTGAGCCCCCCACTCACTGGAGGGCCTGCAGGTGGGCGAGGGCCGGCAGGCACTTGGCGAAGACCCCCAGCATCTTCTCCTCGATCTTCCAACCTGCGGGGAGGCGAGAGCTGGGAGGGCGCCCTGGCGGGGGCGCGGCGGGGCAGGGGGGCGCCCTGGCGGGGGCGGCACTCACTGCGGATGAAGACCTCGCGGACGCTCTTGGGGTCCTCGTGCTCCAGCTCCACCTGCACGGCGGGGCGGAAGTAGGCGTACTTGCCCTGGATCTGGGCCAGCGCGCCGGGCGCCTCCCGCTGCTCCCCCGCCGCCGCCGCCGCCGCCCCCTCGGGCTCCTCGGGCGGCGGGGCGGCGGGCGGGTGCGGGCGGCTGACCACGCGCGGCGCCTCCTGCAGCCCGGCGCGCGCGCACAGCTCGGGGAAGTCCTGCTCCAGGGCGCCCGTGCACTGGTACTCCTCTGCGGGGAGAAGCGGAGGGCAGGCCGTCAGCCTCCGGGCCGAAGGCCTCCGTGGCGGCCCGGGGGCGCGGGGGGGGGCGCACCTTCGCCGTGCTCGGCCTTCCGCGCGGCGTTGCGGGCCTCCTCCTCCTGCGCCGCGCTTTTCTCCTTCGCGCCGCGCTCGCCCTTCTTCCCCATCTTGGCGTGCGGCGCGGCCGTTGCCCGGCAACCGCGGGGGGGGCGGTGCCGCGGAGTCTCGGCCACGCCCACCCGCGCGACGGGGGGCGTGGCCCGCTCCGCCGCCTCCCTCCCTCCCTGCCTCGGGTAGACTGCTTCTGCGCCGGGAGGCTCCTCGGGGCGGCGTGCTCCGCCTCCTGCGACGCCGGCGTGCGCGTCCCCCGGGCGGCCGCGGGAGCGTGGCTGGCTCGGCTTGCGCTCTGAGATGGCGGCGCCCGGCCCGGAGCCCGACGCGGAGCTGGAGGAGCTGCTGGCGAGTAAGCGGGGCGGGCCGGGGCGGCGGCGGCGGCGGCGGCGGCGGGGTCTTTCCGGGCTGTCCCCCGCCCCCGGCCTCCTCCGACGCGCGGCTGCGCTTCTCTCCCTGCAGGCGCGCTGGAGGACTTCGAGAGGGCCGCGCCGGCGCCCGGGGACCCCGCGGGAGAGGGCGGCGCGGAGCCGCCAGGGCAGGCGGGCCAGGTAGGCCGGGCGGGCGGGGGTCCCCTCCCCTCCCCTCCGGACCGCGCGTGGCAGCGTCCTCCGCCCCCGCAGGGCCGCCTCCTCGCCGCGCAGGAGACCTTCTTCCAGGAGCTCTTCGAGGGCGAGCTGGCCTCGCAGGCGAGCGCCGAGTTCGAGCGCGCCATGGAGGAGCTGGCCGCCGAGGAGCCGCTGCTGGTGCAACAGTTCCAGAAACTCTCCGCGGCCGCGGGCAGAGTCGGTGAGCCCCGTCCGAGCGCGACCCGCAGCCCCCTCCGAAGGCCCGCAGAGCGCCGCGGACTCTTGGCGTGCCGGGGGGAAGCGCCCCTTCGGGTCCCGGGCCGGAGCCCTCGGCCGAGGGAGGGAGCGAGGGACGGCGGGCGGGGGTCGGTCGGTGTGCGCCGCTTCCTGACCCGCCTCTGCCTCGCTTCGCAGGGAGCGACCCCTCGTCCCGGCAGGAGTTCACCTCCTGCCTGAAGGAGACGCTCAGCGGCTTGGCGAAGAACGCCGACGGCTTGCAGGTAGGGTCTGTCGGCGGCCGGGCCCCTCTTCTCTTCCCGGCGCGAGCACGGCCGGCGGTCTGACCTCGCCCCGGTTCCCCCTGGTTGCGCCCTCCCTGCCCACAGCGAGCGGGCGGGCGCGGGACCCTCCGGGGGAGCCCGTCAAAGGGCGGGGGGGGGCTTCCTGCTGCGGGTCCTGAGCTGGCCTGTTTCCCCGTAGACCTCCGGGGTGTCGGAGGAGGAGCTGACCAAGACCATGGAGGGCCTCGGCCTGGAGGAGGGGGGCGGCGGCGAAGGGAGCCTCTGGCCCATCATGCAGAGCATCATGCAAAACCTCCTCTCCAAAGACGTACTCTACCCGTCCCTCAAGGAGATCACAGAGAAGGTAAGATAAGGGTTTACTGAGCACATGCGCCTCCTGGCGCTTCCTTGGAAGAGATTCCTAGACTGACCTGCCCGCTGGAGGGAAGCCCACGGTTACTCTTCCCTGCCACCCCGGTCCCGCTCTGGCAGAGCTGGAAACGCAGGGAAAGGGGCTGCCCCTGGAAGGGAGGGTGGTCCGGCAGCCGGGCCATCCCCATGCAGACCGGTCTGTCCTACTCGGCCGTGACCCTGCGGGTGGACCTTTCCCCTCCCCGCAGTACCCCGAGTGGCTGCAGAGACACCGGGACTCCTTGCCCAAGGAACAGTATGAGAAGTACCAGGAGCAGCACAGCATCATGGGGAAGATCTGCCAACAGTTCGAGGGTGAGCTGCCGACGGATGGCGACGCGGAGCACAGGGCCCGCTTCGAAATGGTCTTGGACTTGATGCAGCAGGTGAGGGGCTGGGCCGGCGGGGCCGTGGGGGATGCGCCGGGCTGGGCTAACTGTGCTCTTTGCCTTGCAGCTCCAGGACCTGGGACAACCTCCCAAGGAGCTTGCAGGGGAGTCGGTGAGTGTCTGCTCGGCTGCCTCCCCCCTTTCCTGAGGCTCGGAGTTGGAGCCGCGGTCTTCCCAGCAGCCTCGGGGAGGCCTGGCATTGCAGAACGAGGGGGCGGAAGTGGGAAAAGGGCATTACTGTGCCACGATTCTGGGGGATGTTCTGTAGGGCGGCTTGAGCCGGCTGGTGTCTCCTACAGCCAGATAAAAGCTTGTTCCTTCCAGCAAGAGAGGAATTTTGCCATGTCCCCAGCAGCGCAGCCAGCATACCGTCTCTCTAGAGAAACGTTTGCAGGCTGCTTTCTGGTGAACGAACCTTCCTCCTTTTCCAGCCTCCTGGCCTGAACTTCGACCTCGAAGGACTGAATCTGCCTGATGCTGGAGGCGAGCAGTGCCAGATTATGTGACCTGCTTGTGCCAAGGGGACTGGGGAGCCAGGAGGGCGCTGTGGTGGGGCGAGGTGTTTCTTCCCTCTGCTTTCTGTCATCACGTGCCCGAGGCTGGGCTGCCTTTCTTAAATATGGCGTGTGTTTTTAAGCAGGGATCCCACAAGGGGTTTAGCAAGCCGGAGTGATGCCCTGAGGCCGGGTTCCCGGTCTTTCCTCTCGGCCCCTGAAAAGGCTGGCCGCGCTTGAGGCCCCAACGGATGTCCCTCCCTCCCTGCCCTGGGTTGAAGGAGAGGCTCTCAGGATGGGGCGGGGTTGCTGTCGATGAAGCTAGTCGGGCAAAGGGAGAAGGCGGCGGCTCACGAGCGAGAGCTCTGGGCTAGCAGAGTCCTTCCAAAGGCCGCAGCTCTGCCGCTCCTTTGAGGCACAAGGCGGCCCGCAGTTTAGCGTCTGTAGTGGGAGCCGTCCCTTCCTTTGAGCCCCAGCAGGTGGCGGTCTCCGAATCGGAGAGCCAGAGGCCACGTTTCCACGGTGCCAGGCAAGCTGGCCGGCTGCCTGCGCTTGCCCACAGCTGTTCCTGCTCGGCATGGGGCTCCCAGCTGTTCCAGGCCAGCTGCTTCCTTGGTTTTCTGCTGTAGGCCCGAGTATTAACATTCCCTGCCCCAGATTAACACTACTGCTTCACGAGAACTGCCCGCATGGGGAGACTGCTGGGTAGCGAGCTGCCTCTGCCCGTTGGCCACAAGGGCTTTCCTTTCTCTAGGACAGCTGCCCTCTTGGCTGAGTCTGGCTGAATTTAATGTGGGTTTGGGAAGGGTAATTCTTGAAATAAAGGTGGAGGTTGATGGCTCGAAGTTGTGATTATTTCTGTTAATCGTCGTGAGCAGAGGAAGCCCCCGTTTCAGATCTTGGGTACGCGGAGCCTGTAGCAGCGCAGCTGGCAGCTGTGAGCTCAGCAGGTCCTTTAGAGTGCGGGAAAAATGGACAGTCAGCAGCGGAGTAATGGCCTTTTTTTAGGACTAACCGAGGTGTCTCCAAACTAGACACGTTGAACAGGCACACGCTGAAGGAGGGGTGGGAAGTGGCGTTTGGTAGGCAGTCAAGCGCTCCTCGTTCTTCTGTGGCAGGAAGCGAAGAAGCTTGTTCTTTGGGTGCAATCCTAATGGGGAGAGGAAGAAGTCCTGAAGGATTCGGTTGAGCTGGCTTTTGTGTGAACTGGCCGAGGGGGATTATGGTCTGCCTTAGCCTCTGATCAAGCCCGAGCGGGGGGTTGCCCTGCACACCTCCTGTGGCTGCCTGTTGCTCAGAAACTAACAGGAGCAAGGGAACAGCCCTCCATGCTGAGCCAACTTCAGGGAATGGACGGGCGATGCTTCCCCCGCGGGCTAAGCCTGCTCTCTTGCGCAGAGTTTAGGATCTACCGCTGCTTGTGGGGAGGAGGCCCACCCTGGGTGCAGGGACCTGGCAAGGACCCTTCGCTGTTTTTGATGAGCGCAGAAAGACTCTGCACCCACGAACGGGCTGCCTGGGGAGAGGGCGAGGTGGGGAAAGGCTGCCACCGGGGCAAAGTCCCAAGCTCCAGAGTCGCCCAAGGCTTGTTTCGGCGAACCCGAGACAAGGGTCAGCAAGTATTGGAGGTTTGCCCAGCGCTCGCAAAGTGAATGAAACTGCCCAGAAGCAGAAATCAGCTGTCAGAGGTCGATCTGTTCCTATTGCAAACGGATAGTAGGGGAGTGGCCTGTCTGGACGGTTGTCATCCAGCCTGGGGGAGGGGTGTCCGCGTTCCCACGTAAACACCTGGGTAGGAGCTCCGCGGGAGGTTTAGCTCTACGGAGCTTCCGGTGTCCCTTCTGTCAGAAACTCTATGGTTCTTCCTGCTCCGCCTCCGTCCGCTCTGGGCAGGCGTCTCCAGGGTACTTCCTGGGTCGGCCTGGTTTCCCCGCCTCTGCCGTAAAACCGCGGCGAAGGGACGTAAAGCGCGGCTGTCGGACAGAGCGGCGGCCGCGGAGGAGGCGGAAGGAGACGCGCGGCGCCGGTTGGGAAACAAAATGGCGGCGGCGCCTGGGCGTCCCGGGGGCAGCACCGGCGACGGGGCGGCGGGAGGAGGAGGAGGAGGAGGAGCGGGAGTCGCCGCCTCCGCCAGAGGTACCCGGGGAGGCCGGAGGGGCCGCTGGCCCGGCCAGGCCCAGCCCTCCGGCAGCCGCGTCGCGGGCCGAGGGGGCCCCGGTGCCCGGCCCAGCCCAGCCCCCCGCGCCGCTGCCCCGGCCGGAGCCTGGGGACGGGACCGCCGGGCCTGCGTGCGGGGCGGCGGGGCCTCGGCCGCCTTTGCGTAGCTTCCTCGGGCGCCCCTGCGGGAAGGGAGACCGCCCAGAGCGAAATGGGGGGGGGGGGGCGCCCAGCCCGGATCGCCCGGTCCCGCGGGTTGGGGCGCGAATGGCGACCGCGCAGCGACTCCCGGCCGGCCGCGGGCTCCGTAACGGCTGGATGCGTGCAGGAGCAGCCGGGAAGGGGCGGCGGGGCCCGGCTCGCTTGTTGTTCGGCCGCCCGGGAGGGAGGGTCGGTGGGAGGCCTCCCGCCTTTCCACGAAGCGCGGCCAAGGTTGGGGGGAGTCGCTCTTGCTGCCGATCAGGCGATACGGAATTATTGCCCTCCGTTGACTTTCGCCCTTCTGTAGCGGAAGGAAAGGAAAGCAGTTCGGGGGCCTGACCTTTCTCCCCCCACCTTTCTCCCTGACCTGGAACGCGGAGCAGGACGGCGCGTCCGGAGAAATCCGGGCCCGTTAAACGCCGTTTTCTTTCCCCCCGCTTAGTCTGATAGCCAGTTCCGCAGCGCCAGTTCGCAGATACTCCTAAGTCAACTCCGACAGAAGAGAGGAGGCAGGACAGGTGAGTCGCACCGCTGGGGTGAGTCTTGACTGGGCTTCGAGGACGCCCCCCCAATGTATAGGTTAGGGGGCTCTTCCGGGTGTGGGTCTTTCCCGAGGAGATGAGGTTGCGTAGCGAGTGCAAAGAGGGTGGAAGGGCGGTTCGGTCCCCATCTTGTAATCCAGCCACTTGGGGCTCTGCTGGTCAGTTTCCTTAGCTGTGGGGCCTGTGGGGCCGGGAGCATCTTGCCTCTATTGCCTGCTTCTGGGCCTGGGCGGGGCTGCAAGTGTACATCTTGTTTGGGAGTTCCCTCCGCCCCGGCCGTGACACGGGGTCCAGGGGCTTGAGACTCAGCGAGAGCTCGGTGGTTGCTGTGGCTTTGCCTCCCTTCCTCTTTTGCCAGAATTTCTCACCCCCCACCCCCACCCTCATGAAAGCTGTTTGGTTCAGTTTTCCCTCTGCTTGCCCACAGCTTTCGCTCTCGTCGTCTCGCCAGCCAGAAGCTGGGGGCCTTGCCTCGCCCTCCCTCCTCTTTCCCCCCTTTTTCTGGCCAGCTCAGCATAGCCAGCAGCCTCGTTGCCTTGGCCGAGCTGCCGTGGACATCACTAGTCCTTCCAGGAAAGACTGCATCTTTCCTCTTCCCTCCTCGGCTTCCTTCCTCATTAGTCGTCGTCTTCCATCTTCCCTCAGGATCGCTTCGTGGTCTAGGATAAAGTTGCTGGGGAGCCAGCTCCTGATCCTTACGTGCTCAGAAGTTCACTGAGAGCGCCTTCTGTTTTTTATGATCTCACCTTAGAAAGACGAGAGAAAACGGGAAAACAGCTGAGCTTTTTTGTCGATTTGGGGTGCAGATGTCCCCAGAGCTGATCCCTATGCCTCCCAAAGGTTTCTTCCTGGGGTGAAGCAGAAGGTGGGCTGCGATCCAAGAAGGCTCCTGGGCCGCGCTCTGCTTGTGGGCCCCCGACCTTCCCCAAGAGGAGGCTGCAGCTTGAATGGCCCTGGAGCCAGAGCCGCCTCCTGCATCCACACAAGGTTAAGGTTGGAGCCCTGCCTGTGCTGGAGTTTGGGGGCCGGTCAGGCTGCTTCTACGGAGGGCGTTGTTGTGAAAGCTTGCACCCCACGTACGTGTGCACGGTGTCTCTGTTAGCACCGAGGCGTCAGATCTGGCATTTGAAGACCCCTGTTTACTTGGTGACTGTTGCTCAAAAGCGTAGGTGTCCTCAAAGGGATGTTTGTTGTTAATTTCATTAATTATAAGCCATCTTGGTAACCATCTGGCTGTAGGTAGGGCGAAGTATCTTAAATCTGCAAAATGCTCCAAACAGAAAAATAAACGGGGGAATGTAATACTGCAGATCCCGACCTGGAAAGTCTCTTTATGGTTAGGGTTTGCTCATCAAGGTCTGGTCAGTCTCGGAGGCATTTTGGGACCTTCCTGTAGCTGATGGAGATCCACTGTGGGGCTCCACTCTTTGAAAAGAGCGCCCCCCCGCCACCGCCTCTGCTGGGGCCTTCCTCAGGAGGAGGCGTAAGAGCAGATGCTTTCTGAACAGAAGGGCCCTGGTGCCACGCCTCCTGGTGATCCAGATTTTGCGGGGCTATCTGCTCCGGCACTTTGCGTGAACGTGCGGAGGACCGGGGCTTGCCAAGGCCGTCTGTGCGCCCAGCTGCCGCCTTCGCCTGGGCGGTGTCCTTGCCCCGTCTGAAGGCAGCTGTTGGGCGAAGCTCTCTGGGGGCGGAGGTGGGGCGAAAGGGACCCGTGGACCCCCCTGAGGCCCGGATCAGCACTGAGTTGGGGGATGGATGGATCTTTCTAATTGTTCATTTGGGTTTGCCCTTTCCTGCATCTTCTTTCCCGATTTCCTGAGAGAAGTCTGAAGAGCGTTCCCTGTCTCTGTGGGGCCTTTGCTTTGGGCTTGCTACCGCAGCGAGTTGTAGGTTCATCAGATAACGCGGTTCTCTCTCTCCTCGGCATCGTTTACCGCTGATTCAACGCTGACCCAATTTAGCTGCCTGGGTTAGTTTGGAGAAATCCTTTGTAGTTAGGCCCCTTCCACCACTGTGGTCTGAGCAGCACTCTTGGAAGGGAGATTCTAAAGCCTCGGAGGGGTTACTTGGCCCTGTTCAGAAGCAAAACGCCAGGCAGGCGGCAGCGTTCCCTCCGGCCCCTCCGCTCCGCTCCTGAGCTTCCCCTCCCTGTCCTGCTTGGGTCCTCCCTCGGGGGGGGGGGAGATTTCTCAGGCTCGGCTTTGCAGAGGTCCTCGGGGGGGGGGTGCTGTTCTGCTTTCTAACAGTAAGGGGTCCAGAAGGTTCTGCTTCGGTGAAGGCCTTGCGCCTCGAGTGGGTCAGTTCACCTGCTGCTCTGTTCCCCCCCCCCCCCCTTTTCTCTCTCTCTCTCTCTCAGGGTGAATTCAGAAAAAAAGCATGATGTCAGGCGCGGGGAATAGCACAGATGGGAAAACCGATATGCCTAACGGTAAGAGCAGGGAGAGGACAAGCGAGCAGGAGAATTCCTGGAGTGGGTGGCTGCTCCCTCTGAGTAAGAGCCCTTTGAGGCAGGTTGCAGGACCGTGGACGGATCTGTGCCAACTCACCTGACAGCCAGAGCTGTGTGTGGATAATAGAGCGGGCAGTCCTGGGGCGGGCAGGCCGGGTCCGGCCCATCTCCCGCACGAGCCCGCCTCTGTCCGCCTCCGTGCCGGAGAGAGGCTCCCTGGGCCTGGCAGGATCGCAGCTCTTTCTCTGCAGTGGGGGGCGTGGACATGGCGGCAGGGGGGCCTGAGCCCCCGCACACAAGAAAGCCGGGGGAAGGCCGGCCAGGCTCCTCGGCGTCCTAACCCGGACGTGGCTTTCGCTGTGCAGGGAGCTTGTCCAGCAGCCCGGAAGAGATGTCTGGAACCACGGAGGGGCCGGAGACGTCTTCTGGGGTGGAGGTGGAAGCGTCCGACCTGAGCCTCAGCCTCACGGGAGACGAGGTGGGGCCCGGCCAGACCTACACGGAGAGCTCTACCGAAGAGAAGGACTCGGACAGCATGGAGGACACCGGCCACTACTCCATCAGCGAGCTGAATCGGACCTATGACCGCTCCCACTCGGAGGAGGAGGAGGAGGAGGAGGAGGAAGAGGGGGAGGCGGCGGAGCGGCAGCCAGAGGAGGAGGAGGAAATGGAGGCCCTGCGCTCTTGCTGGCGGGCGCAGCGCAAGCGCCCCAACCAGGACAGGGACTCCTCGGACGACGAGCGGGCCCTGGAGGACTGGGTGGCCTCGGAGACGATGGCGCTGCCCCTGCCGCACTGGCGGGCCATCCCGGCGCTGCGGGAGAGGGAGCTCGGCTCCAGCGCCCGCTTCCCCTACGACGCCTGCGGCGCCCAGGTCTTCGTGCAGCGCTTCTGCCTGCAGTACGGCCTGGAAGGCCACCGGGGCTGCGTCAACACCCTGCACTTCAACCAGCGCGGCGCCTGGCTGGCGAGCGGCAGCGACGACCTCAAGGTGGTGGTGTGGGACTGGGTGCGGAGGCAGCCGGTGCTGGAGTTCGAGAGCGGCCACAAGAGCAACGTCTTCCAGGTGGGCGGCGACTCCAGGGCGGACCTGGGTCAGGGCGAGCCGTTGGCCCGGGAGATGGGGCCTGGGAGGCTTCCCCCGTGAGCGAGGCCGAGGGCTTTCGCTTCCAGCTTTGCCCGGACGCTCTGAGGCGCGGATGGGGACTGGTTTCCCCTCCGAGCAGGCGCTGGGAAGGGCCTCCGCTGGCTCGGGGCGGGGGGCGTCTTGGAGCAGAGCTGGCCTCCCCACGCCAGCGTCGGCTGCTTTCCTCCGTGCAGGCCAAGTTCCTCCCCAACAGCGGAGACTCCACTCTGGCCATGTGTGCTCGGGACGGCCAAGTCCGCGTAGCCGAACTCTCTGCCACCCAGTGTTGCAAGGCCACGAAGCGGGTGGCCCAGCACAAGGGCGCGTCGCACAAGGTGAGGGCGCCGCCTCCGCTCCCCCTGCCCGCTACCCAGCGGGGCGCCTCGGCCAAGAGCCTCCGGCCCGTGATGTCACCAGGAGGGCCCGTGGCCGCTCGGCGGCCCCTTCCCCAAAACCCGGGCCTGGCCGCTCGGCTCCTGGCAGTGGCAGGGCGTCCAGCAAGCCGCCCCCTTTGCGAGAAGTTTCCGTGCCGAACGCCGCTGCCCGTCCCTTTCCTCTGGATAGCCCTGTAGAGGCAGAGCGCCGCTCTGGAGGAGCCACGGCAGCACGTTTTTAAACCGAGGGGGTTTCTGGCCAAAGTCCCGGGGCCTGGGTGCAAAGCTGGGCGGCTGAGGAGGCTTCCCGGAGCCTTCGCCTGCCGAATTCAGGACTGCGTCTCCCTCGGCGGGAGAAGGCGGCTCAGCCAGCCTCTCTCTCCCCAGCTCGCCCTGGAACCAGCCTCCCCCTGCACTTTCCTCTCAGCGGGCGAAGACGCCGTCGTTTTCACCATCGACTTGAGACAAGACCGACCGGCTTCGTAAGTGGGCTGCCGAGGGACTCCTCGCGCTGGCGGCCGGCGATCGGAGGAGGCCGGCAGCGCGGGCGTTTGGCTGCCGGCACCCCTGCCGATTCGAAGCGCTTGCTTGGCTTTCGGGCATTTGGCAGGACGGCCTTCGGACCTCCTCTTGGGGCAGATCCCAAGCCCTTGCTTTTGCTGCCCCTGAGTGTAGACGGGACCTCGTCTCACCGCTGCTGCTCCTCCTCCGTTCTCTGCCTGCCCTGCCCCGAGTGGCTGATAGCTTCCCCGGAGGCGGCCATGTGTGCCGGAGGCGGCCTTGCCAGGCCTGGCTGTCGTTTCCAGAGCCTCCTCCCTGAAAGTGCCCAGAGTTCGCCCAGCCCGTGAGGTGGGGCTGGAAGGAGGACGCCTGGCTTGGGACCCTGCGTGTTCTTGACGCGAAGCCACCACGGAGCTTGTTTGCGGGCAGATGGCCCTCGTCACAACGACAGAAACGGTGCCTCGGTAGCCGGGTTCAGGGCACGGTCTGAACCCATCCGGATTTTCCCTTTGTTTTGCGTTTCTAGGAAACTGGTTGTGACAAAAGAGAAGGACAAGAAAGTCGGTCTCTACACCATTTACGTGGACCCGGCCAATACGCACCAGTTTGCTGTTGGAGGCAGAGACGAATACGTCAGGTCTGCAGAGCCCCCGCCCTGCTGTTCCTGGGAGACGCCGCTGGGCTCGGGGCCCCTGGCGCTTAGCGGCGGCACCTCCCTCGGGCCCTTGCGCAGCAGGAAGGAAGGAGACCCGGCCCTGCCCTGCTTCTGACACTTGGGCTCTCGTCCCCCCTTAATTCTCGTTCGCCTGAGGACTAGAAGCTCGCCTTCAACTCGGCGGGGGCGCACCGAGGCTTGCGGCGCGCAGAACGGAGCTCGGCGTTTCTTCCTGCACCGCAGTTGGAGGCGATGCCAATCTCGGCCTTCCCCTTCGAGCGGGTCGGAGAAGATAAACGGGGGCTTCCCTTTGCGACCTTGGTCTCAGCTTTCTTTTTCCGCCTGTCCCTGCCCAGGATCTACGATCAGCGGAAGATCGATGAAAATGAGAACAACGGGGTGTTGAAGAAGTTTTGCCCCCACCACCTGGTGAGGGCTGCTTCTCTTTCCTCCCCCCCCCCCCAGCCTGCCTCGTCCTCGCAGCTCCCCTCTGACCCCAGCAGGGCGCTAAGCGGCTCGGGGCTTTGGCCCCTCAAAAGATGCCGGAAGGGGAAAGCAGCTTCCCGCCTGCAGCCTTGTGGCATAATGGGCCCCGGCTCCTTTGCTTGTCCCCTCACGGGCCTCGGATTCCTCTTTGGAGTGGCAGTGCGGGGCAGGAAGTAGGAGCTGTTGGGGGACCGAAAGCCCCGGGGAAGCTGCTCCCTCGGGGTCTCTCGAGCCGGAGACTTCCCTGTCTTGGCAGGAAGCCGGGGTGGCCCCCTGCCTCGGTCTTGGGGCGGGAGGCCCCCCTCGGGAAAGGAGGCCTGAAACGAGGCCGGGCCGGGCGTCTGGGTGGTTGGGAAAGCGGACCGCCCGTGCAGAGGGCGTCGCGCATCTCTGAGCCCTGCCCCTCGGCTCCTTCCAGGTGAACAGCGAGTCGAAAGCCAACATCACCTGTCTGGTCTACAGCCACAACGGCTCAGGTACGGGGCGCGGGGCGTCTGGGTCCCAGCAGGCTCAGTGGCCGAGCCGAGGCGCCTTTCCTCTTCCCCTCGAGGCATCGGAGCACCCTCGGACAGAGATGGGGGCGGCAGTTTCCCGGGAGGCTCGGTTGGCTCGTCTGCCCAGCGCAGAGCTGCGCGGCTCAGAAGGAGCCTGTGCTGCACAGACCCGCCGCGGAGCGAGGCCAAAGGCCGGAGCGCCGCCTCTTCCTTGCCAGGGCTGCGGTCCCCCTTCGGTCTGGGGTCTGGGTCCGTGCGGCTGCCTCCAGGCACTTGCTTGCGGTGTCTTGCAGAACTCCTGGCCAGCTACAACGACGAGGACATCTATCTCTTCAACTCGTCCCACAGTGACGGAGCGGAATACGTCAAGAGATACAAGGGCCACCGCAATAACGCCACAGGTGCGGCCTGCCCCCTGCCCCTGCCCCTCCCCGGCTGGCTGTGGGTGGCTTGATGAGGTCCTTGACCGAGTTGTGGCTGTGAGGAGAGGGGGGGTCTGCCTGACAAAGCCCGCTGCCGCCCCCTGCTGGCCAGAGATGCGAGTGGGGCTGTTAAAAGCTTCGAGGCGTATCCATGTAAACCGGAGGTTAGCCGTGCCTCTGGTGCCTCTGGGAATCTGCTCGGAGAGGAGATCAAAGGTCAGCCCTGAGTATACGCCTGTTCTGCCCTCCCAAGTGAGACATTTTTAATCAGAGTGGAAGGCAGCAAAGTTATTCTAAAGAGGACTTTTCCCTCTCCGAATCCTTGCCCTAACCGAGCGGGTTTGTCCTCCGGCCAGGAGGGGGACGTGGGGCCTTTTGGGAGGGACTCCGGAGCAGAGGCTGCTGGGCCAGTGTGGGCACCTCCCTTCCGTGGTCAAGGGGTGGGGTGGGGCGGGCGGGGCCTGGTCCGGCCTGAGGTGCCGCCTTTGCTTGCAGTGAAGGGCGTCAACTTCTACGGCCCCAAGAGTGAATTTGTGGTGAGCGGCAGCGACTGCGGCCACATCTTCCTGTGGGAAAAGGCCTCTTGCCGAGTTGTGCAGTTCATGCAAGGCGACAAAGGCGGGGTGGTGAGTGGCTGCCCCTATAATGGCTGCTGGGGGGCCTTTGGGCAGCGTCACGGGAGGGGGGGTCTGGCTTGGGCCGAGCCAACGGCGTGCCGCTGTTTCCTGCTCCTGGAAATGCCCGTGGTGCCCAGTCCCCCGTAAGCGACTCTCCCGGCCCCTGCAGGCGGGGCGAAGGGCCGTTCCCGGACTCGGAAGGGGCCACGGTCATAGTCACGGGGAAACGTGGTTGGGAGGGCCAGAAGCGGCTTGTGTGAGCTGGTGGCCGTCCCAACTGGACTTCTCTGGGGATACGTTCCCCGTCTCCTCCTGGGAAGGCAACCCGGAGCAAGGAGCCGTCAGCGCCCTAGAAGCGCCTGCCTGCCGCCGACTGGCGAGAAGAGCCGAAAGCGAGCCGGGCGGTCCCTCCGCAAACGTTTGCAGCCCCTTCCTCCTCCTCTCCTGTTGCCCTCGCAGGTCAACTGCTTGGAGCCTCACCCTCACCTCCCGGTCCTGGCCACCAGCGGCTTGGATTACGATGTCAAGATCTGGGCCCCCACCGCAGAGATGCCCACCCAGCTCGCCGGCTTGAAGGAGGTGGGGAGAGCGTCCCGGGCACGTCTGGCAATTCTGACCCGAGGGGCCTTGTGCCTGCGGGCCCCCGTGCCAGTCACGCGGGGCCTGCTTGTCTGCATCCTCTCTCTGCTGCCCCTCCAGGTGATCAAGAAGAACAAACGGGAGCGCGACAAGGACCGCCTGCACCAGACGGACATGTATGAGAGCCAGCTGCTCTGGTTCCTGATGCGCCACTTCCGACCTCGGCGGCGTCACAGGGTGAGCGATCCTCCGGGGCAACTCGGGGCCTGGGGACCCTTGGTGCGGGAGAGCGGGCCCTTCTGCAGGCCGCCCTGGGAGCCTGGCCGTCTCTGGGATGCTCGGACGGGGTCTGCTCCGGGGCCGCCTCGGTCGCCGTGTCTCTCGAAGGCCCGGAAGCCGCTTCCAAAACTGGCGTTGCAGCGTCCAGTAGGGAGCGGTCCAAGCATATCAGAGCCCTCCCCCCCCCCCCGCCGTGCCCCCAGCGCTGAAGCCGCTCCTTCCCTGCAGCACCCAAGAGATCCGGACACCGGAGCGGCCGACAGCGACTCCGAGGACTCCCTCAGCTCGTCGGACACCTTGGACGAGGACGAGGAGGGCCCGGATCGGGTGCAGTGCATGCCTTCCTGAGGCCCCTGAGGAGGAGGCCGAGGCCGCGTGGATGCTCGGAAGGGCGAAGAGCCTGCCCTGCTGATTTAGCCACCTTTCTTCCTGCTTTAGATGAGAGGCCTGCCCCTCGCCCCGCCCACCAGCCGTTAGCAGGGAGACGGGCTTGGCACGCGCCCGCCCTTGGACTCCACTCTCCAGCTGGTGGGGGGCGGTCCCAGCTCCCCCCTTCTCTCCCTCCTCAGCACCAGGTTTCCCAGAGGTGGGGGGCCAGATGCCTCGCTGCAGTTGCCACGCATTCCCTGCGAAGCTCCTTTGGGGTGAGCTGGCCTGGTTCCCCTCCAGAGGCACCTTGGAGATGTACTTTCATCCCTCTCCCCTCCCAAAGACACCACTGCTGCATGTCGCTTCCAGGATGAGCAAACTTGGACTCTGCTTTTTCAATGAAAATTGGGGAGCTTTGTTCCCTCTGGTTTTCTTTTTTCCCCCTTTGGTTCTTTCTTTTGGTGTGCTTTTTCTTCAGCAGCTCTATAGGCACAGAGGGCCTCCCTTGGGTGTCTAGAGCCGCCTTTGTTGTCGAGAATGCCCCTTTGCCGAACTCCTCGGAGCATAAAGTTTAAAAGGTTTGAAGGCGGAGGGCTCGAACCTGGCAGCTCCCCCTGACCTTTGAGCGAGGGGGGGCGGGGGTTGTCCCTGCGAGGAAGTTGCTCTGGCACCCCAGCTTGGCCAGAAGAGTTGTTTTTTCCTTCCTCTTAAGAATAATCTATTGGTTTTGAAAGCAACTTTTTTCCCAATTGCTGTTTAGAGGCCTAATTTTATATGTATTAAACAAGACAAGAACCAAATTAAACTTGGATGTTATCAAGTTAAAATTATTGTAAAAGTTTAAATATATATATATATTATATAAATGCAATAAATGAATTGAGAGAGACACCCAGTGGTATACGGCCAGCATCTACGTCTGTGACTGCCTCGGGCCTCATTATGGTGGCTTCCTGTCTCTCCTTCCCACACCTGGGGGTATTTTACCCCCTTCTCTCTCCCTCCAGGCAATGGGGGGGGGGAATTCAGTTCCTTCTTTGTTCTTTGGGAAAACTCTGTTCAGAGTACCTTCTCTGTGTCTGGGTACACAAAAGGTGGACCCCCACCACTCCCTTTTTCTGGCAAGCCCAGGCCAAAACCAAGCAAGAAAGAAAAGAATTACATCTTGTATAATTGTCGGTTACTATATACACAACACCTTCACGCTTTATTTTGATTCTTAGCCTTCCTTTGTATTTTGGAAAGCAAAGGGTGGCATAACAGAATAAACACAGCAGGAACTAATTTCATTTTTTTTTACTCCGCAAATGCAAAACCTATTTTCCAACTACGAACAAGCTTTGAGTGAGAAACTCTTAGCAAATGCTGGGGGTGTCCTTGCATGCTTGGGGACCATAGCTGGGGAGGGGGGGCTTGATGCTCTTACACACCCAACTTGTAAATCCACATCCTTGAGCCTAAACTAGATCACAGCCAGATCTGTTACAGCCGGGCCTCTTGTTAATTTCAGCAGCAAGAAATACTTGGTTCATCGAGTGGCTGGCAGGGATTTGGAAAAGCCGCTTAAGGGCAGGGTCGGCTTCAGAGGGGCTGCCCTCATTGCCCTGGGGAAGAGAGATCAGCGGAGACCCCAGCCAAGGAGGGGAGGGGGAGGCACAGCGTCACTCAAGGGATCAGACAGATGCGCCTTTGCGCTCCAGCCTCTGCGGCTTCTGCCGCTGTCGGCTCAGCACGGGAGGGCCGGTCGTGCGTCTCTCATCGGCTCAGAAACTGCCTGCCTCGGAAGGTGGCTGCTCAAGAGTTGGGTTTTCACTCAGATTTTACCCACGATACCCTTGGGGTAGGCCCCTGCACCTCCCTGCGCAACTTGTTCAGATTGCAGCGGGCCGATCTCGCTTCTGTCGGGGACGCCATACGGCGGCATACTTGGTTTCTTTCTTAAATAGTCCTGTTATCGTCAGAAATGAATGTGTTTTTGAAGTTAGAAACAACTATTCTGTTACAATTCCTCTTTGCTTTTTTTCTCTCTTTATTTTTGGTCCACTTGACAAAATAAGTTAACACTGAACACTCCATATTATATTTAATATACATATATTTATAATATATATGTACACACAGTTAGCACGGTCTGAGCATCGGGTGGGGGAAGGGGGAAGGGGAGAGCTGGCAGCAGAGGACAGGATTTGTGCCTTTACTTCCCTTCCGTCACTCCTCGGAAGACCCCGTCCAGCCACAACGGTCGCACTGGCCCGCCGGGTGCCGAACATGGCGGGGGGGGGGGATTCTTGGCAGGTGAGCAAAGGGGAGATGAAGCTAACTGGCCAAGCTGGTGGAGAGTTTGCTGTCGCTCACTGTGGGAATGGGCTCGGGGCTCTGCAGCAGTTGTGCGTGTGTGTGGGGGTGCGTGTGTGCTCATCTGCTGTGGGGCATCATGAAGCTACCAAATGGCCCCAGAGGAGTGCTCTTCTGCTGTGCCCCCCCTCCGGTGCCCATGTTGGAAAGCCTTGCTTGGCGAGGTGCGACTTCTGGAGAGGGGCCGAGCTAAGAAGAAGGTGTTCCAGGCAGAGGGGCGTGGGGCAGGCCGGTTTTAAGCCGATACAGGCCTTAAGCGGCTTTGCTCTTCGAGAAATCCGCTCGCTCTGAATCCTGCACCCCCCGCCCTCCCGCATACTATTTTTACTTGGTGCTAATTTTCAGTGAGATCAGCACCAACTGTTCAGCTGTAAACACCAGGAGAGAAAAATGCTAATTTAATAAGGCCAGTTAAAACAGAGACGAACCTTCCACTCTGGTCCCGGGTGACGGAGACCGGTCCTGACAGGCAGGCTGACCAAGGAGGCTTTGCTAAGGGGGAAGGCTTGGCCGATGAGGCGTTGAGGGGGCTTTGGGGAGGGGGCTGGCCTGCTCGGCTCCCACCCACCCACCCAACCTGCAGTACGTGGCTGCCAAGGAGTTCGGCCGCTTCCTCCAGCTAGTTCCCGCCTCCTGCAGACTTTTGCCAGCCGCAAAACACGCAGGCAGGTCGTTGGCAGCGCAAGCAGCTCAGGGATTCTAGGCGTGTCCAGGAGCGCCGATCCTCCTGCCCTCCCTCCATCTCGGAAGGGCACCTGTCCTTTCTGCCAGCTCTTTCCAACAGCCGTGGCGCCGCACGTGGCCCAGAGGCCGCCTTGGCCCTGGCGCCCCACGGGCTGTGCGTGACAGACAGAGGCGGGGAGGGAGCGGCGGGAGATGACAGGACACCGTGTTAAAAGCACAGCCTAGCCCAGCGCTCTCTACGTAACACGAAGAACACAACACGAGTGTCAGGGACAGGTCACGCCGTTTTAAGGGGCTCGGGAAGCCGGGATGCGCGGGACATCAGGGCTAAACAAACATCTATTAAACAGGGATGCTTAGCAGTCTGGCGCACGAGAGGCGGCTTCTGCCCTTCCCGAGGCTCCCCAGCAGCAGGCCGGGCGCAAGGAGCCGGGAGCTCTTTAATGCGGACGAACCAGAAGCGCAGCCGAAGTAGCCCTCTCCGCAGCGCCCCATCCCCAGCACGGCGGTCTGCGTCCGTGACCTTCAGCGGGGCGGGGGACGACAAATCGGGCCCTCCTCCTCCTCGACGGCTGCCTGGCGTTTCTCCCCTGGGTGCCCTCAGTGCCTCCTGCTTGTGTGCCAGAAGGCCACGCGGGGAGGGTGCCGTGGCGAGGCCAGTCTCTTCCTGAGCAGAGGCGGGTGTGCAAACCACCGGCAGGCATCCACATTGGCAACTGCCACGCTGTTGCCGCTTCGAGGAGGGGAGGCCGCCCTCCCAAGCCTCAAGTGCTGCCGGAGGTCAGTCGGGGCAGGAAGGAAGTCAGCCGGGCTCCCTTCTGCGTCCCGGGAGGGGGGATCAGTGGCTCCAGCGCCCCCGTGGGCGGGGCCTGGTTTCAAGGGGGGAGGGAGAGCCGGGGAGGGGGCTGCTCCTCCCCCCAACCCGCCACATGCAGGGGCAGCGCAGGGGCTCGAGCAGGAGCCGCAATGTGGCTGAGACCTTGCGTGCAAGCGTGGCCAAATGGGCAACTTACACCCCCCCCCCGCCAGAGGCACCGGAAGGAGTAGAAAAGGAGGCACCCATGGAAACGCCTGGAGAGGTCGGAAACCCAGGGAAGGCAACTTGTGGGCGGGGGAGAGGGGTCTGTGGTGGGGCCCGCTCCCGGCCCCCTGGCTGCAGCCCTGCTCCCCCTGCTTTTGAGGCCCCGTCCGGCTGGGAAGGAGCAGACGCCCCCATCTGACCTGCCTTGTGAGACCCCTGTCTCCTGGCCTGTCTCCCGACCGCTTTCTCCTTTCCTCGACCCCTGCTTTGCTTCCTGCGCCAGCCTCCTGCGCCCTCGGGAGAGCTGACCCTCCCCCTGCCCCCGGAAAAGAAGGGTTCCGTGCCTGGGTTCCGAATGGGGCGCCACAACCCTCAGCTCCCTCCCCCGAGGGCTTGCTAAAGCCAACCACAGCCATCACTGACTCCTACAGGGAATTGGGTACGTGTGTGTGTGTGGGGGGGGCAGAGGGTCTCTTGGGCAGCTGCAGAAAATCCCAGGGTCCCTGGCAAGGGCTGGTGGCAAAGCCTGCTGGAGGAACGATCTCCCCCCACCCGCCTTCAGCTTCTCCTCCCAGGGGGCAGATTGCCTGGCATTCCCCTGGCACTGGCCCTTTCCACCTCCCCCCACCTGCTCTCTTCTCTCTCTCTCCCCGCCCCCAACTTCCTCTTTCCTTCCTCCTTGCTTGCAAAATTGGCCCACCTGTTCCACTGGGGGGTCTGCTCTCGCCCAGTGGGGAGGGGGGTGGCCAGGGTGGAGCAGCAGCAGCAGTAGTGGGGGAGGGCTTCCCTAGCCACACCTTCCGGCCCCCACTCCGAACAGGCCTCGGCAGCAGCCTCCTAAAACGTGTGGGAAACGTGGGGAGGGGGAGGCAGGGCCCAGCGGCCGGATGACCCCCACGCCCCCCCCCTTCCCCGTCCTCTGGCTTGGAGGAGGGGAGAAGAGCTAAGCAGAGGGGAGCGGAGGGGAAGCTGGGGGGAGCGGAGGGGCAGGGGTGGCAGTGGTCCTCGGGGCTGTGCCCCTCCATCCCCCCCCCCGCGGGCTTTAGGCCTTTTTGGGTGGGGGAGCCAGTTTGATGATCTCTTCTTCTGAGGGCTGCCGGATGATGTCTGTGGAGAGAAAGACGGGCACGGGTCAGAAGTGCCAGGGCAGTTCCTGGGGGGAGGAGGAGTCAGCGGGGCGCGGAGGGGCTCCTGACCTTTGTATTTCTTGGCACTGGGGATGCGGGTCAGCTTGGTGTCCACCTCGTCCTCCTCCGAGATCTTCAGCACTTGCGTGCGGTACTCCACCACCCGCGTCAGCAAGTCTGGGCGGCGGGAGATCTCAAAGACGTGCTCTATGTAGGAGAGGTCGTCTGCAGCGGGGACACAAGGTGGCCGTGAGGGGGCGGGGGCGGAGGGAGGGGGCGGCAGCCGGGCAGGAGGGCCGGCGGGGACGGCCAAGGGCTGCCTCGGAGCCTGGGTGTGTTGGGGGCGCTCTGGGCCACCGGTTGCGTGTGTGTGGCGGCAACCTCCAGGTGCGTGCGCCTGCTGGCAGAGGCGCTTTCTGGAGTCACGTGGCGGCCTTGTGTGGGTGTTGCGTGGCAGTGCGAGGCTGTTCACGGCGCTGGTGCGTGGGTGGCAACAGTGCCGGTGCGAAGGGAGGGGGAGGGAGGGGTGGGAGGTGTGCAAACTCTCGCCGAGGGGAGCCAGCCCACAGCCCAGAGAAAGCAGCTTTCTCCTCTTCAAAACAAATGACGTCACTCGGCGCCATCTGCACCGTCCTCTTCCTTCCCGCAGAGCAGGAGGACCAGGAAGGGCTCAGCCGTCCAGCCGGGGAGGCCGGACACGGCCCAGGCCTGCGCGAGAGGCAGAGGCCTGGCGGACAGCAGCCCCGAGGCTCCCACCCTAGGCCCCGTGGCTGTTCTTTGGGCTCCTCCTTGGGCGCCTTGCCCCCTTTAGAAGAGAATCTATGTTCCCCCCTCTGTCAGTCCCCCAAAGAGCCGCCCTTCATCCCTCTGGCATGCCTGCGCCCCTCTCCTCAGCATCCTCGCTGGCACTCTCGGGGTGAGGAGCCGAGGAGGTTACGGGCATCACGGGGGCTCCAGAGGATCCTTTGCTCTGGCCATGGCCAGCCTGCTTTCCAGGAGGGTCCCGCACTCCTTGGCATGGGGGCTGCTGCTGGGCAGGAAGCCTTCGTTCATCCCGTGCCTTTTGTCTCTGGGGAAGTCTAGTCCTCATGCACGTCGGACAAGCGGCGTCCTAAGTTCAGTTCACGCGCAGAGCCCTGGTGGCGTTCATTCCTCCCCGGCTTCTAGGCAGGCTCTCAGCTTGCCACACGGCCCGTTGCGAAAGGGGCCCCGCGGCTCCCTCACCCCGGGACCCCCCTCCCCTCCCCTGCCCTGCTGCCCCTTCCCACCTTTGTCCAGCTTCTTGTGCTTCTCCAGGAACCCAAACCAGTCCTTGCCGGTGGCTATCTCCTCATGCTTCTCGCTCGGGATGTCCTCCTTGCAGGCCGACTTCAGCTGGTCCAGGTCTTCGTTGGTGATGTTCTCGGCTAGCTCCTCCAGCAGGCTGCTGTACTCCGCCATCTCTGCGGGGGAGAAGGGGGTCAGACCCCGAGAGCTGGACTCACGCCGGGCTGCGGCACCGCAGGGGACGGGATAAGGCCCCGCACCCTGGGCGCTGGTCTTTCGGCAAGCAATCCACCCTTCAGGCAGTGTCCTAACACAACGCGTCAGCTGGGCGGTTGGGGTTGGGAAACGGCTGGTTGATAGCCACTCTGCTGCCCCGAGCGGCAGAAACTTTGCCCTGTGGGCACAGGCGGCTTCTGTCCCCCCTTCCCCTTCGGTAGCCCCTCACCTACCTGATGCTGGAGCCGGAGGACCTAGGCGGGCCGCCTGGGTAGTTTAAACCCAGGTGGCAAGTTGTGCCTTCAAATGCCCAGAATAAAACCCAAACCCAAACCAGCCTGCAGACTGATGGGGGGTGTTGGTCCCCCTGGAGAACAGACTTTCTGCATCCCAGCAGAAGTCTGGTTTCATCTCTCTGCCCAGCAGATTAGTGATGGGGATTAGAGCCTTTTCATTTGAAAAGGAAGACAACAGGAAATAATTTCCAGACAGTGGCATCACCCAGCTTTCTAGGGCGCTCCAGAGTCCCTGGCCATGTGCCATCTGGCCTTAGACTGGAAGGGGGGGGGCAGACGTGGATCACGAGAACTTGCCTATTTTTGGTAAGAGGAAGATGGCACCCCTGCACCCACAGCCACGTCTCCGCTAGGCTTTGTCAGCCACCGCGGACCGACACTGGTTCCTCGCGGGTGCCACCCTGCAAGAGGTGTGCCACGTCCTTAAAAACCCTGGACATGCTCGTCTTCCTCACCCCGCATCGGAAGCCGAAGTCTGCTGGTTCTTCCAAGCTCGCCCGCTTTCTTGGCAGTCGCTCCTGAGTTTGATCCCTGCTTTCCAAGCAGGACCTGATCAAATCTCAACATGTGGATAGCTTACTGGCGTGGGGGGCTCAACCCCTCACTGCCAAGGGCAGCCTTTTCCTTCCTTTGGGAGCCTGGCAGAAGGGCAGGGCGTGCTGGAGATGCAGGGCAGAACTGGCAGCTGTAGATCTGCCTTCGCAAGGAAAGGAAACGGGGCCCTTCCCTTGGGCCACCCAAATTCCTTTCCCACACGGTTTCCTCAAATGTGAGAGTAGATTCTGGGATATTCATGAGGCACAAATGCATTTATTTTCCTGAAACCACCAATGGAGCCAAACATACCCTACCCCTCTTTATCTCGCTCAGAAACATGCCCCAAATCTGTTGTTTGCTATTTCACTGCAGTTGCTGCTCCCTGTTAATTCTGCGCAAAATCCAGTGATTTATTATCCAGAGGTATGGGAAATAAAGGAGTTGGATTTCCAGACAGTGGTTAAGAGCTCTCATTCCACACAGCCTACTTCTTCATTTGAAAAATGTATTTGAAAGAAACTCTTGCTCAGGGACTCTGTTCTTTAGCGGGGGAAGAAAAATGTGAAGTTGTGGGAAATCTGGATCTGTACGCCCCAAGGTATCGTGCCTAGACACACCGCAGGGGAAGCGACGCAATTGTAGGCGCGCTCACACCCTTTACAACAATTTTGTTCTTGCCCAGCTAGGAAATAAAGGCTCACGTGTGCTAATACAAATGTCACCGCAGTTCTGCCTCTGCGCGCCACGGACTGCCCTTTAAAGCAGAAGCACACGCACGCACGTCCCCAGCTCCCCGCACGGCGCCCCTTCCTGAAGACCCCCATTCCTGCTCTTCTTCCTGGCAGGTGGGGGGCTGCGCTCGGGCCCAGAGACCAACCCACAGTGGTCCCTGGGGAGCCAGAACCCCCTCGAAGGGGCTGCAATGGCTGCCCACCTCAAGCATTTCAACCACAAGTCTCTGTCTGCAAGACAATGGACGCCATCCAGGATGCTCCCCAACCAGAACAGCCCCATTAATTAATCTTCTCCCGTGCAATTACTCTCTTGCCCCGGTCACAGCTGCTCATTATTCCACACATGCACCAAAACATTTATTTCTGCCGCTCCAACATCTCTGTACTACTCGCTAGTTTCCTAAAGCCCCCCCCCCCCCCCACGGAAAAGGCTTTGCAGTCCAACAGAAGCACATTCTCTATGCAATGTTTGCCAACTGCTACTTCCCTCCTGGGTGAAACTGACTTGTTCCTTCTCTGTAATTCTGGGGCACAGGAGTTTCTCCACATACCCCCACCCACGCCTGTGCCCAGGGAGGGGGGGAAGCCCCCAGAGGCTCTGGAAGAAACCACAAATTCAGCTTCAGTCGGTGCTTGTTTCCCTTGGCAAAGGCAAACACCCCAGTTGTGCACCCAGGAGTGTGCAAAACCAGGGTCTGCTCTTCTGCCTCTTCCCCTCTCGCTCTTTCACTTGCTCGCGTGGCCCCTCCTACAGACCGATTCCCACGGAATTCCTGGCATTCCCCTGGGAGGGATCCGTCTCTCTGGGGCACAGAGGGCCCTGACCTGGGGGCCCACATTTCAGCCGCTCTTCCCACCAACTCTTCTTTGGCGGAAGAGGTGCAAGACGGGAGCTGGCCTTCCAGACACCACAGAGGCATAATGGGGCTGGTGTGGGTTTGGCTCGGCGGTTGCGTGCATGCGGCCATTGCGATTGCTGAACCGCAGTTCCAGTGCAATGCGTTGTACGAACTCAGCTTGTTCCACAAAGCCCCTTTCGGCCAGCCGGGGCCTCACTCCAGGGGGAATCCAGTTCCGCCTCCTTTGCTCCACCGGCACCACAGTCGGCGGGCCAGCTTTTGTCCCGAGCTCCGTGCATAAAGGAGGGTGGGACGCAGGATGCCGATCCAGCTGTGGCTGCAGCAGGGAAGCGAAGAGGCCGGCGTGCCCGGAAGAAGGGGCTTGGGGCCGTAGTGTGCTTGGCCTCCTCTTCTCCGGCCTGCCTTCTGCTCTGCCGGTGTGTCCAACCTGCTCTGCATTCTCCCGACTTCCACAGGAAGAGGAAATTCCTGCTCTGTTTGCGAAAGGCAACCCCCTTTCCAGATGGCTGTCCTTTCTGAGCCATGAATCACGGAGGGGGAGAGGGAGGCCAGCCGGCTCCAGCCGGTGCAAATGGCTTTTCCACGTTTCCTGCCTCCCGCATGTTCCTGGCATTTCTCCTCTGGGCACGCAGGATCTGGGGCAGCTGACTTGCCCTGCCCCCTGGACCCTGTTCCCTGCAAGTTGGCCTGGGCAGTGCTTGCGCCTTTCACAGGCTCCCGAACCCACAGGAGAGCCTTTGCCTGGTGCAGCGGAGGGCGGGCACTTGGGGCCGGCCCAGCCAGGCAGACGGGATGGGAAACTCCAAGGGCCGGGGAGTGGCTCCATGGATCCGACGGGCATCCACGCATCTCAACGTACAACGGTTCCTGCGCACGGCGTTCCCACGTCAACGTGGTGGCTACGCCAGCTGCTCCCCGCACACGGTGGCTTCAATTCTTCCTCCAAATGGCCGCCTTTGCCTCAGCAATCTCCCTGGATTAAATCTGCCAGTCTGCATGGGGGGCAGAAACGCAAGAGGATCGGTGGCCTAGATTTGCTTGGAACGAGAGAGAGAGTCGCGATACCGGCATATTTTTTGAAATGCCTTATGTAGGCCAGTTGCTTTTCACCGTTTGGGGGCTGATGAATCCCACGCCGCAACACAAGGAGGTGGGTTTCATTATTGGGCAATCTAGGGCAGCTTTCCCACAATCTGGCCACCCTCCAGAGAGGTTGGGCCACAGCCCCCATCATTCCTAGCCGCCAAGGTCAATTGTGCTGGACTGCCTTTGGAAAGGCTCGGGTGCAAATCCTCACGGGACCCTAAGAAGGTGCACTGGGCAACTTTAGGCCAGCCGTGATTGCTCGGCATGTCCTACCTCGCAGAGTTGTTGCAAGGGCACATTGCATTTGCAGAGGGAGCCAAGCACCTTTGTCATGGGATGGAAATGCCAGCCATCCGCACCCAAATTCCAACTGAGGCTTTCTCAGGAGGTGGGGGGGGACTGCACCCTGGACCTTTGCATCCTTCTTCCTTCTGCAAACCGCCGGCCGTTCCCTTACTCAGCACTAGTCTATGCAGAAGGTCGGTACTTCTCCCAGTATGGCCAAAGGCAGGAGACTGCGGAGATGGCCCAAATATCTGCTCTTCGCTCTTCCTCTCGCTCCTTCCGGACTGCTTCTTGCAAAACCCGGTTGTCACTTTAAGAACTGAAGCCAGACTTGCCTTGGTTTTTCTTCTTCCCTCCCCGCCCTTTTTCCTTTTGTGCTGTGACTGATCCCTTGTGACTCTGCAGGCCAAGGACTGCTTTGTTCTGAATTTAAGTTATGCAAAGCACATGGAAGCCTGAAAAACGGGGCCAAATGCCTTTAAATAAATGAAATGGCCAGGCTTTTAGCCACATGTGGGCTGAATGCAAGAGCAGGAATGGCTGAATATGGCTGGGGGGGGATCAGCTGTGGAGGCCTGGAAAAGTATTTATACAGGAGGAAAGGAGCAGTGTTTTTTTTTTTTGCTTTGGGGAGGCCAAGGGAGCCTGCCACTTTTCTTAGCAAGGGAAAAGCAGGGTTTTTTTGTCCTTCTATTTTACAAAAGGAAAGGCTTTCTTTTGAGGCACAGCTGCTCTCCAAGATGCTGCATCGCCTGCAGATCTGGAGTCTGAAGTTTGCTTTTCTGTTTATTTGGAGTGGCTGCAAGACAGATCTGGAGGAAAAGCGAATTTCTATCCAGAAAGGCTTTGCTAGGGTCCTTTTTCCTCAGGCAAAACCAGGAATCTGGGTTCCTTCTCTGTAATAAGAAGATTTCAGCAAATGGGAGACGTTCCAACATGGCTCCTGTTAGTTGAGCAAGATGGCTCCTGAGTTGAGCAAGATGGCTCCCAACTCTCCAGTCAGAACACCCTGAAGGCCCCAAACACTGAGGGGAGGCCATTTTCCCCAGAAGGAAAAAAAGTGGTAAAAGGAGTAGCTGGGTTCAATTTGCTTCCAGGTTTTGCTCCTTATCCCAACAGTTCAACATGGCTCCCGGGGGGAGACAAGCATTGAGGGCGGCTCACTTATGGCCACTTAGGATTTCTCTCTCACAAATGCAAAGCTGAGTGGCATTTGGTCAAAAAAAGGGGTTTTTATTTATACAAAAGGTCAATTTCTCAGGGAATCGCAAGCAGAGGACAACAGCCCTATTTTTTCCAAGTTGGTGCTTGTTGACAAGACCCCTTGACTTCTGAGGGAAATCCAGGGGGTCTGTAGTCACAATGCAGTTAACAGATATATTTTTCCCTCTGACCCAAATGTTCCTGCCTTGGAGGCTGTATTTTTAGCTTCCCTTTATTTTTAGGGAAACATTTAGAAGGTCCTCAGGAACTGCCACAAAGGCAGACATTGCTTGGCCTCCTGCCAGAAAAAAAATACTTTGCTTGGTGCTCTCTTTATCCCTAAAAGAGAGTGCGTGTTTCCCAGCCAATGGCTTGCCTGCCATTTGCCCTCGCTTGTGCACCTTCTCATGGCGTGAGGGAAGCCATTTTGAGAAGGATGAGCAACGCTTTCCCCAGGGCTCTAGGATTTCTTCAGCAAGTTGCCCTCGCTTTGCATTGAATTAAAAAGAAGATTTCTGGAGCAATTTCCCTCAGCTTAGGGCACCTTGGGGTAAAAATTGTGAGGGAGTCTTCGTTGAAGAATGCTATTTCTTAGAGCAGCCTAACTTCCCTTCATTCAAGAATGCCTCCAAGATGGATCCTGAGGGAAGGCTAATCTCCAGTCGGAAAGCTTTATCCAGTTTTGCTCCCCAGTTTCTCTCTCAAGCAGGCATGCAGTTCAGAGGAAAACAGGAATTAAAATTAAAAAGAGGAAATCTATCAGACAAGAAGCAGAGCGCAGCTGCCTTCACAGTTCCCAAGATGGCTGCCCTTCAGCTCAGACGGGCCTCCGAAAGGAGAGGAAGAGTCTCTTAAACACAAATATAAAACCACATGCTGGCATTTGGCAATTTCCTACATTAGCCAGGAGCAACCTAGCTTTGCTCAATTACTAAATATGGATTAATTTCTCGAAGAAATCAGCTAGGGAGGGGAAAGAGGCAGGCCGTGGACTTCTGTCAGGAGTGGAAAAAACCCAACTTATTCCTTTTTATTTTTTAAACATAGTTCTTTCACTTAGGAGACCAGCAACAGCTCCTGCCTGAAGTGTTTTGTGTTTTGCTTTGTTAATTAATTGCATCTAACTTTAGGCTGCATTCTCCCGGTGCCGCAACCTCCGCAAAAACACAAAACACGATTAAAAGCAATAAAAAACTATGGTAATAAAACAGATATTCTGCCCGCAATGTGCTACAGCCCCCAGACCGCTGCCGCCTCATAAACAGAGAACTATGTCTGCAAAACGACTCTAAAGTTTACTCCGAGGAACCTTCCAGTCACGCTTCCTTATTCAATTTCTTAACTCAAGATTTCTAGAGAGATGGCTTTTATGAGAAGGTTGAGGGGAAAACTCTGCTCCAAAAAAGCAAAGGATGCTACGGGCATTGACACGTTCTCCAAACTCCGCTCAACAGCACAGGGGGAGTCCCGCTTCGTGCGTTTAATCCTGTTATTGGAACAAGCCAGTTTGGGCTCAGGCACCCCAAAGGCAATCTGCTATCCTATCCAGAACCACTGGATTAAAGCTTGTGCTACAAAACACAATATGCCTCAAATCCGTGGTACCACTGGTTTCACAGGGCCATGGAGAAGCCCCACATTTGAGATCAGCAGGAAAAGCAACCTGGGGGCTTTTCCATGGGCTGGGGTTGCAGAAGCCGATGAAGGCCTGTGCAATAGACTGGAGAATGGCCAAAGCCCCACTGGACGCGGGAGAGCCCCCTGGAAACACGGATTTCCTATCCTTTAAGACTGCAAGGATCGAGCCTTTGAACCCGAGATTTTCACAGACAGAAACGAAACCTAAAACGCTCAGAGAAACCACAAAAAGGACAATGGAAGTCCAGGCTCAGGTGCTCCTGGCCATCAAAACGCTCTCCAGCACCTCCCACTTTCCCCTTTGCAAAAGGCATTCCTTGCATTTGAAATTTGGGGGGGGGGGGGAGGTCGGCACTCTCGCCTACAGAGCAGCAGTTGCATGTCGGAAAACTCCTGCCACTGCACTGCCTTCCACGCGGAAGGAGAACTCTGGCTAGCAAGGCAGGGGCAGGGTCTCCCTCAAGCGCAGAGCCACCCTGAACAGCCCCTCCCTGGCCACTGGGGTCCCCCACAGCCCGTGGGTCTAGCTCCCCCTTCCTGCCGCGCACACGGAGATGGGAAAAGGTTTCTGGAGTGGAGGAGAGCTGGCCAACCATGGCCTTTCACTGGATTCCCGTGCAAGTTGCAAAATGACAAAGCCAACCCAGACATACTGGGCATTGAAAGGATTTTATGCCTGCTTCGGTGCCTGATGGCAAGACCAGGCAGGGCCTGAATTTCAGAGAATTACCTTCCCCTTAGAGGTAGTTCTTGGAAAGTTGCAGAAGGGGCAGTGAAAATGAAGAATGCATTCCTCTCTTTCACTGCCGCAGGGGCCCTGCTGAACTTCCTGGACAGAAGCCTTTCTAAAAGAGCTCCAGCCACCTTCCTCCGTTTTCTCACATCGTCAGGTCTGGTGGCCCTGGAGAAGCCACAAATTAATAGAAGTACCAACCAGCCCCTAGGAAGGCAGGCCGTGGAGCAGGGAGCCTGGCGCGTGGCACCGCCAGACATCGTGCGCCGGAGACAGTCTGTCATTGCAAATCGGAAGAGGAACCGAGCGCTGGGATCCAGCCATGTTAGCATTTCCTAATCACAAAGGGCTGGACATTGCTCTGGATCTGCAACAAATCCTTCCTTCCCAGCTGCTGACATCTGTTGAGTTCAGTGGGCCCCTAGCCAGACCTGTGGTGGGAGGAGGGGCATCCCAAGTCAGGAAGCACAGGAGCTCAAATTATATAATAACGCCATTTAAAGTCAATAGCCTTTGTTTAATTTTATCTGAAAACTGGGTGGATTTCACAGCAGTCGTAAAAGAGTAAACTCTGAGGGAAAATGAAGGAAACGCCCAAAGGAGAGGCCGTTTACTGTTCCTGGGCTTCACTCAAGTAATGGACACCCTAAGGAGTTGGTTTAAAAGGGGTTTAATCATTGCCAGAAAGCTGGCTGAAGGAGAGGCATGGAAATCCAAAGATATTTCGGAGATTCTTTTGCACCCAGAACAAATAAATCTGCAAGCTTCATTTGGGTAAGGACTTTGGGTAAGGCTTCCTGGGATGACTCATTGACGGATACTTAAGATGCATCACTCCAGGGCACATTCCAAAAAATGTGGATGGACCTCATTCCCTTACAAAATAGGTGTGAATCAGCTTTCTAGCCTGGTGACCCTAGAAATTTCCATTGTAATGCAGAGCAGATCCCTGAGGATCTGAGGGGATTAATGATCCTTGTCTTGCTGCTTCTCTTGGTCTCCTAGCTGGTGGCGGGGAGAGGCCTGCGATGGCCACAGATCTTCCAAAAGGATGCAGCACAGCATCCTGGCAGGAAAGGCGGGGGAGGAATCTTCTGCCAAGATAAAGGACTTGGCCACGATGCCGCAAAGCCCCAGCACTAAAAAAATTAATAAAAGCTCGGGCAAGTGTTTAAACTTGGACTTGCACAAAGGATGGAATTGTGTTGATGACAATGCAGCATTAAGGGGGGGGGGGGTGAGGAGCAGCAGCAGCTGTTCGCCTGGCTTGCACAGCGGAGAGTCACACCGCACTGGACTCTCTGTGTGTGAGGGTGTTGTGGCTACCTTGTGCACATGCTTCAGCTGTCACCACTCGCACACCCGCCTTGCACTACTGCTACGCCTTGAAGAGATCCTGCCAATGGCCCAAGCGAGGGTGCCCATGGTTGCAGCAACCACTGAAGTCAGCTGCTGGCCCTCCTGTTTGTACGTTATGGGAGCTGAAGCGTGGAAGAAAAGCATATCTCAGCGATATGGAAAGGTCACCCCTAGCAGTTCCAGGCTCAGCAAGTTGTGCAGCATCTCCTTGTCCTGGAATAGGCCAGAGAGAGGCCCAGCCCTACTAACAAAAACAGCAGGAGCAGTTACCGGAAGGGTTGCGAGCAATTTCTTTTGTCTCCATTCATGGCTCCTATGCAAAGCGGATCATCCATATGCATGAGGCGGTTCATTCATGAAAATCAGCCCTTCTGCAGGCACAGCAGCTGGGTGGCGGCCTGCCGGAGGGAGGGAGGGAGGAAGGAACCGAACCGTGGGGAGAAAATAGAACTGTGATGAGAGCCATTATTCCTCCTTGGGCCCTGCCAAGAATATTTTCTCACAGACCTGGGGAGGGAAAATAAAGCTGGACTGGAGGAGCCGGGGAAAGAGGCTTGTTTCGGAGCTCGGAGAGAATACAAAGGTCTTTCCGTCCTGAGCTGTGATAATCAGCGCCACCATCAAACTCACTACAGTAGCCAAGAGTTAAAAATGGCCTCTCAGTGACTTGGAAGCTTTCAGCTGGAGCATGGATTTAGTTTTTTGTGGACAGCACAGGCAAACAAACAGGAAGCAGGACTCTGTCCCCAAATCTCACGGGGGGGGGGGGCAGAGGAGAAGAATGAGGTGCAGCACTGAAGGCACCAGCGGTGTGTCCCCAAACTCGGGAAAAGCAGCATGAAGTGGTGACAGTGGCGGCAGCAGCAGGAAGATCAGCCAAAATCCCTCCGTGAGCAGAGCCGGATCTGCTTCTTTGGGACAAGATGCTGCTGTAAGAAACGTCCTCATAGGGTCCCCTGGGTCCTCTGGGCCAGGGGTCTCCCGGAGTCAGGAACTGGGACAAGCGCATCTGCTGGTCTTGCCCTCCTTCTGGAGGCCTCTGTGGAATCTGAGACTGCCCTCAGCCTGGAACCTTGCAGAGCAAATCTTGTGGGTGTTCTTCTGTATTTGCCTGGTCATCTCTGCAGGCTCAGAGTGAGCTGAAGCCGTGGGTGTGGTAGGAGAGCCGTGGGGAGGGCAGATTTTGGGAGACCGGAAGACTAGGCGCTTAACGGATCTCCTGGCATCAGAGTTTCCATCTCTGTCTAGCTTGATGGTCTCTCTGCCGGTCAGATTCTGAACTGTTCATGGCTGCTTCTCAGGATGGTAAAAGGTGGAGATTTTCCATCATCTTTTTGTACACCTATGCGGCCCTCCGGCTCTTGCCAGAGCAGCTTGCCAAGTTATCCTCCCCAAAAGTTGAGGAGTGCGGGCGTGTGAAAGTTATGACTAATACCCACTATGGAGCTGAAGATTAAAGCGTGCGTTGAAGGCTGAGGACTTGGTACCCGAGAAGAACTGTGCAGCCAGCGAGTGGCAAAAGGGAGGTTTGGGAAGGAAGATCAAGCAGAATCAGCGGTGGGGGTAGGAAGGATGACAAGAGTGATGGGAGCTTTGTCAATGCAAGAGAAGGTAATGGAAGATGATGCGGTGAAATGAGAGTCAGGATTTAGTTGGCACTGTATCTTAAGATGGAGACCTAGGAGGGGAAAGCGAGAAGAGGATGGGATTGGGTTTCACTGCCGTGGCTCTGGAGCCCAGGCAGAACCGTCTCGGCAAAGAGGCAGGGCGCCCCCACCTTTGCATTAAAGCGGGGGGGGGGGCGGTTCTGCACACAGGTCCCACCTGCTTCTTGGCCGCCTTGCTCTTCTGTAGTGGCCCAGAATGGGGGCTCGGAGCGCAAGGATAAAAACCGTGGGCCCCTTGTGGAGCAGAAAGGACAGAGTGTGCCCGGCAATTAGGAGTGTGTATAACTTGGTGGAACGGAGCGGGGAGGGGGTGAGTGAAAGCCATCCAGCTTGAGTTTACAGGAGCAAGAGAAATTGCCATGGCAACTGCTAAGCAAGATATGCCTTTCAATCTCTCCCCCTTCTCTCCCCCCCTTTCTTTCTCTCTCCTCAAACCTATCGCCTTTCTCATTAAATCTGAAGTCCTGGAGGTTGTCACAGGAAGCCAAGCATTTTGCCCAGCCAGTAGCCCGGTCCGTTGGGCAGGAGAGATTTCTCCCAGTAATACCTGCAGAGGGGCCCAAGGCGTTTATGGACAGGCGGCACTCAGTGGCCCCTTCCTTGTGTAGATAGATAGATTCCCCTCTCTCCTGCCCCCACTCTCTTGGGGAGGACCTGGCAGAAACTGGCAAGAGCCCAAGTTTAGGGGTCAGGCGTTGGCTTGATTTACTCCCCACCCTTTGGAGGCGCATGCATTTGTTTGAAAGACAGAGACTGGACTTGAGGTGAGAAGAAAAGCCACCAATCGTGCCCATTTTCATTCCCCTCCTATGTTTGATTTCTGTTTAACATCTAAGGAGAACTGTGTCTGTATGAGTTTCAGGAGGAAAACAACTCAGAAAAACTCATTGAATGGAGTACATAGACCGGCAAACATTTTGCCCTCTTCCCGTTGCCATGCCACCTGTGAATTCACATTTCAACATAATAGAAACTTCCAAAGGAGCATTTTCAGAAGGGGATCCAATCCCCCATGCTGAAAATGAATGCCCCTTTCCGAACCCCTCCCCACTTGGTGGAGTCCTTGGCCATTGTGCTGTGAGCAGGGACCCCCTCTCGCTCACGTGGAGGCTGAGACCCTTGGTCCTTTCTGCAAAGCAGTAATTTAATTTGTGACACAATATGGCTGTTAAACAAGCTGGCCTTTAACCCCAGTGATCTCCCTTCGGGCTTTTTCATCGAACTGTGGCCTCTCTTTGATAGAGAGGAGGGACTTGCCAAGGTCTGGAGTTGGTGGTGCCGGTGGCTAAATTCTGGCTGTTTTCCCCGAAAGGTCAGCTGAGCAAGGACAGATTTCCGAAGGATTGCTCAAAACAGCAGTCGGTGTTCAGAACAAGAGCCACTGTTCCAAGGGAAGAATGAGGGTTTTGCTGTACCCTCAAAGATTAACCAGTGGGTTGACCAAGAACGTCCAATGCCAGAATGTGCAAACTTGTGCCCTAGGAAAGATGAAGGCTTTGAGGCCATCATGAAGATGAGAAGTTCCACCAGGAAAGGCCAATAGATGATGAAAGGATGGTCTTCACTCTACGTCTGTTCCTCCCCCATCCAAAATAGGAGGCAAAGGACCAGATCCCAACAACAAAAACCCTCCAAGAAGGCCTGAATGGGATTCCTCTGGCCCGTGGACAGCAAACTAGGAGCTGGAGGGGTCGTGACCCAATTAGGAATAAAGCAACTTTTCAGTTCTCCAGCTTTTGAAAATGCCAGCCAGCTGTGGGCGTTCTTTCTAGGCCACCTGCCAGCCACAACTGCAGTTGCCAATTGCTCCACAAAGGGACGGACCCTACTCTGGAAAGAGAGGGCCTGCATGCTTCCATTTCTGGGGGCTGAAAGGGGAGGACTGGGGCAAGAAGATGGTGGTGCTCCCCGGCTTCCCACTCCACCCCAGGAGGCTGGGGCAGGAGAAGACTCGGGAAGTGGCCTCCTTGCATGAGAAAGCCAGCCAGCGACCCAGCTTCCTCCCTCCTGCCTTCCCCTTTGTCCATCGTTCTCCCACACCCCTCCCCCCTCCACTGAGACCCACAGATAATGGGGGGGGCACATACCGGAGGGGCGAGTGGAGGAGACGGAGGCCACCCCCTTCAGATAAGTGCACCTGATGCGCAGCACAATAAGAGCAAGTATATTCCCAACGCTTGATTTATGGCATTCTATAAAGACGCCTGGATTCATTCTGCATATTTGCACGTTTCCTTTGAGGCAACTGCACTGTGTGGTGTGCCTCTCATTGGCAGGCTGTCTTCCCAAATTCTGCGTGGTGGTGTCTCTCGGGCCCTGTGGCAGACTGACGGATGTACTCCCTCTCTCCGTGACAGCCTTAATGCTCACTCCGTCTTCTTTCTATCCTGCTTTTGCTCTGAAGAGCTCCCATTAGACTGTTACCGCAGCCCTGCGAGGCGGGCCACACGGATGCTCCTGTCTTTGATCTCTTCACCAGGAAAAGCATTCCAAGAGAACCATCACAGCCATACGCAAGTCAAAATGGGGCCGAACTTAGATGCACTGCGTGTCTTCCGGGCTGAAGCCTGGTTCCCAGTTCCAGTTAAAAGATGGGGCAGGGATTCCTCTTGGCCTGTCCCACAATTGACTTGCAGGCCGAAGGGCATTCCTGGGAGAGGCTGGGGCCACAGAAGAAGCCCACCATCCTCTCTGCCTGCTGAGGCTGGCTGAATGCCAGGCCGCCTTTGTTGGCTTCACACAGCTGGGCTGCGAAGGGATGCCCCACTTCCCAAACAGAAGAGACGGTCCCTCCTCCTCCTCCTCCTCCTCCAGTTAGAATTCCTCTCCCAGCAGATGTGGAATGTTTTAATCTGAAATTCCAGCCATCTGCCCCGGCTGGCAAGTTCAGCTTCCTTTGCACAGACGGGAATTGCATCAGGCGATGGAGCCGGTTCTTGTTTCCCCAGCCTCCCTGCTCGCTCGCCCTTTTCTACTGTTTTGTTTCATGCTCCTCATTTTAAAGAAAAAGCAGCTGTTTCTGACATGTTCTGCAAGGGCCCCACCAAAGGATGCACCGCCCCTCCCCCCCCACCCCACCCCCGGAAATGGAATGGAATGTCCGTTTGGGGGCTGCATGGTGGGGAGGAATATGGAAGGACAGGGAAACAAAGGCGAGGCAAAGCAATGCATTGCCCGAACAATGGCCTTTTTGTTCGCTTCCCCAGAGGCCAAATCCTGAGACAATGACAAGGGACGGGCTGATCCGTGCTGACACCCAGAGACAGATGCAATTGGGGCACGGGGAGAACAGTTAACCTATTTTCTGCCTGGCGGGCGGGGAGAGCGAGTGTGTCTGGGACGGACCGGCTGCTTCAGGGAAGCCAGTTAATCGGGCCCAATCTTCCTCGGTTCTGGAGGAGCAATTTATAACGGGCCAGAGATGATGTCCACCTTGGAAGCAAATTGCTCATCGCCTGGAATGAAAAACACCAACTCGCCCCCTGCTCCCTGGAGCTGCCAGCCCACGGCCCAAGATGCCAGCTCTCTTGCTTCCTTCTTTTTCTGTAAGGCCCCTGGCACAGCCATTAGTCCCCTGCATCCGGGTGATGAAGCAAAAGGATGTGTACCAGGAGGGAATCAGTACTGTGTCCCTTGTCTTCAGTTCTCGATTTTTTAATTTATTTTCTATCCCGCCTTTATTATTTTTATAAATAACTCAAGGCGGCAAACATACCTAATGCTCCTTCCTCCTCCTGTTTTCCCCACAACAACAACCCTGTGAGGTGGCTTGGGCTGAGAGAGAGTGGCCGGCCCAAGGCCACCCAGCCGGCTTTCATGCCCAAGGCAGGACTAGAACTCTCAGACTCCTGGTTTCTAGCCTGGTGCCTTCACCACTAGACCTAACTGGCTCTATTGAAAGCCCCTTGAGAGAAAGATTGAAAGCCCCTTGAGATAAAGAGCTGTTTCCCTGTCTGTACTTTTTAATGAGCCTCGCACTTTGACCATAGAACAAAGTCATGCAAACATTTTGTGGGAACATATGAAACTCCCTTATCTGTGCGAAAAACACTGTACGGGCAAAAGATACAGCCGAGCAGGCCAGTGATCGAAAGAGGGTTGGCGAGCTAATGATGTCCAAACTCCTGCAGCCATCTTTGCCTGCTGGTCTCTAAAAATAGTTTCGGTTGGACAGCAGAAGAGTGTATTAATCTGCCTTTTCCCAAGGAAGTGTCAGGGGGAAGTGATCTCCCCCCACCCCCAGCCATGTTCTATTCCTTGCAGAACTTGGGTTGACATGTTCTCTGCTGACATTTTAAATTGAGCACAAAAGAGGAAAAGCCATTTCCACTGCCTAGTTTTCACCGGTCCTGGAAGCGGAGGGCAGAAGAAGCTCAATCTGCCATTATGTGACTCCCCAAGATCTTCCAATATGTCACCCAGGAGCTCCTGAGGCGTAATGGGCAGATGGTGGGTGAGGAAGACTAGGGTTCGAATTCCTGCTCTTGAGCCAGGAAGCGTGTTGGGTGACCTTCGGCCAGTCTTTTTCTCTGCCTCCTCCAGCGTATCTCAAAAGACGGTTATGGAGGCAGGAAATCCACAAGTACTGGAGCTGAGCAGAAAGGGAGAGAGAAGAACAGCCCCCAATTCCCACAGAAGATGGAAAGGGCCTGTGAGGGTGGTCCAGATCCGATGTTCTGGCCCGGAATGGTCGTCGAAAGGAGAAACCAGATCACGTTCGCTGCTGGGGAACCCTTCAGCGCAACCCTTGGAATGACAGCCCTGCGAAAGCTGAAAGCTGACCAGGCGGAAGAATAAACTAAGGGGAATCGCAGGAGAGGAGAGAGCAGCGAAGGGACGGATTCAGCCAGCAGAAGAGCCCCCCAAGCAAGCCGAGCGCTGTGGAAGAGCCGGGGCACATCAAATCAACGGACGCCAAGTGAAGGAAGCGATGTCGAGCTACAAAGTATTCCAAGAACAAGGGGGGGACACATGGTGGGGGCAAAGCTGAGGTCCGTGTTACCCAGCGCAGAGGACGGAGGCGTCAGGGGGATCCCAGGCGGGACACGGAGCACCCGCCTCCTGTCCCAACCCCAGGCAGGCGGTTGTGGGCCAAGGACCATCCCAGCGAATGAGGAAGAGTTCTGCCAGTGAGTCCGAACTTCCTCCTGAGACAATCCTGCTTTCCCTCCGCAAGGCAAAGGCTAGCGGGGCCCCGCTGGACAGGCTGCTCCCTGGGCAGCCTGCTCCAGCGGGGCCACCCCACGAGCAGAGGGCTGCCAGACTCCACCCCCCGCCGCAGCCTGGGGGCCCCGGTGGCTGAGGGGGCTGGCTGCCCAGGTAGCGGGGCTGGCGTACTTTCTGCTGCCCTCCCCGGACAGCTTAATTGGAAGTGAAGGAGCTGCGGACAGCCCCGCTTAGTCCGGCGCTTGGTTCGCGCCGCGCCCTCGGACAGACCGGCCTGCCCCGAGCCCTTCCTGCCTGGAAGCCACCAGCCTGGAGAAGGAGCCCGCAGGTTGGGCTGCTCCACCTCCCCGCCTTCCCACCCGCTCCCTGTCCGGCCCGCGCTCCTCGGCAGGAATGGGGACTGGTTCCTGCCGCCTCCATCGTGTCCTCCCCGTTCCCCATAGAGGCAGCGGGCCGGGCGGGCCGGCGCCCCCGAACTGGAGACCTTGGACGGGGGGAGGCGCCTACGAAACCCGCGCGCGGCCGGCGGGGCTTTGGAGGGAGACCGGCGACCGCACTTTCGGCCCGCGCTCCGCGGGAAAGAGGCCGGTCCCGCCTCCCGCCTCCTCTCGCTTTTCCCGGGCCGGACCTTCTCCGACCGGCTCCCTGTTTCCGGAGTGAAGGCTGGGCGGCACCCGCAGCCGAAGGACCGGGCGTAGTGCTCCCAGCGGAGGCGGGAAGGAGCAGCGCGGGCGGGCGGGTCCTGGAAAGGCACGGCGGGCAACGGGCGGGCACGGCGGCAAGGAGGGCGCGGGGGCAGGAGGGCGGGCCGGCCGGCGGGCGAGCTCTCTGGCCGTGTGGGGGACACGGAGGGCCGGGGCGAATCGCGGGGGGCGGCGGCCGGGACAGAGAACCGCGGCTACCCCTGCGGTGCAGAGCTAGGGACGCCCCCCGGGCAGCGCGCAGGTTGCCGCGCCCCCTTTCCTCCGCCTTGGTCGCCCGGCCGGCTGGACTCCGAAAGCAGGCAGGCGAGCGAGCGAGCGAGCGAGCGAGCACGCTGCCTGGGGTGGCCGGCCAGGAGCTAAGCCAGCGCGGGCCAGAAGGGCGGCGGCGGAGCTCTCTAGCAAGCCGCTGGGCGGCCGGGCGAGGGGCCAAAGAGGAAGCGGCGGTAATGATTCACACGGGCTCCGCGTTTGAGTCACCGTCACGAGGAGGAGGCTCGTCGGCCAGAGGTCCCCGGACCCGTCTGGCGGCTCTTGGGACGGAAGAGGAGAAGGCGCCTCGGCGCCGGTCTCCCGGCCAGCTCTGCGTTTAGGCGTCGCGGCCGCCTCTGCCCATGTGCAGAGCGCCCGCGGCCAACTCCGGCGCCGCCAGCTGGAGCCCGCCCGCTCCCCTTTCCCCCTTCCGCGGAGCCCGGAGGGCGCGCTCGCGTTTACCGGCTGGCTGCGCTGGGCTGGGGGGCGCCGCCGGACTTACCCGCGGCAGAGAGACGGCTGGAAACGAGAAGGACCCGGGCAGCGCCGGCCTCGCGGGTGACGGGCGTCCTGGCTTCGCCTGGCGGGGCGGGACGGGGCGGGACGGGCGACCCTCTAGCTGGGCGTCGCGGCTGCCCAGGCGCAGGGCGGGCGGCTCCGGCTCTCTCCCGGCTCTTCTCCCGCTCACCCCACCCTTCCTCCTCCTCCTCCTCCTCCGTGCCGAGTGATGTCAGCGGGAGCGGCTGAGCTGGAGGGGGAGAGCGCTGGCGGCTGGGTGGCTTTTTGTGCGCTGTGGCTGGCTCCGGATCGCCTCTGAGAGAGCAGGAAGCCGCGAGCGAACGAGCGAGAGGGAGCGGGAGCGGAGAGAGGGCGCGCGTTCACACGTGACGCCCGAGGAGGAGGAGGAGAAGGCAAAAGAAAGAGCGTGCGGCCGAGGGACGTCCAGCCGGCCGAGGGGAGGAATTCAGCCGCTCTTCCCCCCTCTCTGCCTTTTTTAAGACGTGTGGCGGTCCTCTGCTAGTCCACGTTGAGGAACGTAGGTGCCCTCTTCCGTGGCAGTGCCGAAAAGCCCTCTGTTCCCCAACGGCGGCCCCGACAGACCGGAAGCGCCGGCGCCCGCGCGAAGCTCTGCTTCCCAACCTGCCGCCCTGCTTGAGTGTTCATCATCCTTGGGGAGGGGCCTGGGGGAAGAGACCCACGGCCCGGCCTGCCCCAGCACCCATCCGGAGACTGGCTGCGGGTCTTCCCCTTGCCTGGCCACCCCGGCTGGAGCAGCCCAGATGGAAGGCCCTTCCTGCCCCTCCACGGTAGTCCAGAGGCCGGCAAGGCCAGGAGGACGCCACCCCTGCCTGGGCTTGAGAAGCAGAGGACGGGGCGCCCAAGGCCCCCTCTGGCGGAAGGGGCAGCCAGGCCGGCCGTGGGGAGGGGCCCTCTGAAGTCCATGTCCAAGTGGTTCCCAAGGCAGCCCGACCAGCGGCGACGGATTCAGGACAAATGTCAAAAGACGCACTGCTGATATGGGCAGAGAGTCATTGGGCATCCCTAAAAATGCTTGCGGGACATCCAGGGGAAGAAGAAATGTGCACAGAGGGGAGCTTCTGGGAGCCAAGCCCTCTTTTCACGGGGGTGCCTGCAAAGTGGGGGTTCCCCACTGGGGGAGATGGGCGGTTATATAAATTTAATTAAATAAATAAATAAATAAATAAATAATGGCCCCACGGCCCACCCGGGGGTTATTTGGAGAAACCAGACTAAGTCGCTCGACGGGGGCGCACGTGACGAGGGCTGACGGGAGGGCTGGGCGGGCTTCTGGATGCAGCCAGCGTGGGCGTTCTAAAAGCAGATCCGAGAGATCTCCTGTCCTCCTTCCACAACCCCAAAACAGCCGTGGGCAGGAGCAGCACAATGTTGACCAAAGATTTTGAAGCCCCCCCCCCCCCAACACTCCCTGGGCCTCTCGACTCCGTGGGTCGCGGAGGGCTGCTTTCCCTTTCCCATCCACAGCTTCTGTGGCTCGCTTCCTGTTCCCTTTCTGCTCTGCCAGGAATGGAACAGGAAGTCTTCTCGGAGCTGAGGCTGAACGAAGAAGCTGGCCCGCCCTGCTGCCCTCCAGCATGGCCAGAGAGGCCATTAAGAAGGGACCCTTTGCGGAGAACGAAGAGCGGAAGGGGAGCCCGGAGTCTTGGACGGGCAATTAGGGGAGCCCGGCAGGGACACGGAGGCAACACCCGGCTCAAAGGCAGGGGGGTCCGGGAGTGGTGCGGGCCTTGGCTTAGCGTGCTGCGTGGCCTCATTTCCTCTTGTTAGTTCATCATCACTAACAAAGCTGGAAAATGGGCTAGCTCAGAAACCAGACTAAGCGTGTTGTGCGAGTGCCGTTGCGTGAGCACAACCGGAGGGCAGGATCTCTGGATTGGCTGGCCCGGAGTCCTTGAGGAAGTTCCTCTTTCACATTTGAGTCCAGCCACTCCATTTCCTTCTGGTAGCCACAGGGAGAGAAAGACCATCGGGTTTACAATTCATTGTATAATTGTAAAGATTAGTTCGTGTTTGTTGATGGCAAGCCCTGTTGAGACCTTGAGAGAGAGAGAGAGAGAGAGCTTTTGGGGTAAGGAGATGTACTGGAAGCACCTTCAAAGGTCCCCCCAGCAGTGACGGGGGTGGCTTTCCTGCCATCCCTTTTCGTGAGCCGTGGCTGCACCCAACATCAGGAGCAGCCGCTGCCCATCTCTGTCCGCCTGCCTTTGGCCAACCCCTCGGCCCCCACCTCGCCCCCGCCCCAAAGGTCCTCCCCACCTCAAAGCTCACAGCAAGCATAGCCAGGGGACCCCAAGCGCCTTCTGCGCCTCTTTCCCACGATAGGAATAGATTTCTCAGTTGCTCATGTCTCAGCTGCTCATGTCTCACCGTCACCCACAAAACGGGTGCATAAAAAGCTTTTACAAGAGTTGATATTAATAGACCAGCAATGTTCCGCATGCATTTTTTATGCACGGGGGGGAGGGGGGGAGGAAAAAGCTGGTGGCACCAAAATACAAACGTGAGCCCAGCCGGCTTTCTAGCTCGGCCGAACAAATGCCCTTGGCAGCTCCGCCTGCCGGCCACCGTGGCCACTTTGTGGGGCAAAGGAGGGTTTCCTCCTCCAGAGGCACAGGAATGGCACCTGGCAGGGGCAGGCACCTGGCTGGCATTCAGGAGGCAGGGAACTGAACTGAACTGAACTCCTTGGACCAAGAGAGGCACCCGTTGGAAGATCAGACATTTCCAGCCCACAAAAAAGAAGCTGCTTGCCAAATCCCTTCAAGCCCCCGCCCCCCCGTTCAGCTCCCTGCTTCCACCGAGCCATACAAAAGCAACAATCCTCCACCCATTGTTGGCAGCTAGTATGCAGGTGAACTGCCTCTGGACATGGAGGCTTAATTGGAGGCCGCTAGAGTGGCCACTGATGGGCGGATCCTCCTCCATGGCTTCCTGTGATGCTGCTTTAAGTTGCCTGGCTGCCCTGTTTCTCTAGGGCAAACCCCTCCGCTCCTATCCCTCTTCTGCTTCTCTCTCTTGGCCTCATTTCTCCCTTCTGTGAAATGGGAGTAACCGCAGCACCGTTTCTGAGAGGGGCAGCCGAGGCCAGTCCAGGAACGATTGCAGAGCCAGCGGGTTTCTAAGTGCTGGGGGAATGATTGATGAACGGAGCATTTTTCAGTTGCCAGGGATGCAAACTTGGACGGAAGGCTGAACATTCCCTTTTATTAGCATATATTATTCAAGAGGCACAAACGCTGCTCGAAGGTGGGGCCACTGAGGCTGGCCTTTAATTGATCGCCCTTGGCCGTGTGGGCTGCCCGGCAGCGGTCGGCACCCTGCAGCAGGAGCCGCGTGGTCTTTCCGTGCTTCTCCGGAGGGAACGCCAGCGCCCCTGGCGCCCCAGGGTCTGCAGCCAAAGGGCCGAGGAGGCAGGCGGTCTTCAGGAGAGGAGGGCAGCAAAGGATTCCGGCTCCCATCATCCTCAGGCAGCAAGGCCAGATAATGGCCCCTGAGAGTCGGGGGCAGCGGTCACAGGGCAGGGCTAGGACTGGGAAGACCGATGGGAGCTCCCTGGGTGACTTGGGGCCGGTCCCTATTTCTCAGCCCAGCCCACCTCACAGGGAGGGAAAGCGGGACGTGACTCTCGTCAAGTTGAGAATGGGCCCCTTGGGGTGGGGTGAGGATGGATCCGGTCCTCGGGTCCGGCATGAGCCCCGGCAGCGAAGTCGGGTGAGCCAAGCACGGTCTTGCTCAAGGGGGCGACTTCAGGCGCTGGACCGAGCGGAGGGCAGAACTGGATGAAAAGTGCTGGAACTGGATCTCACAATGTAGCTGCAAATCACGTCAGCAAAGCTCCAGTCTGGGATTAAGCTCCCCCTCCCATGGGAGGCATTTTTAGTCATGGGACGGGACGGGCCCGGCTCAGGGCAGAACCCACGTTTTGCATGCAGTGGACTAACAACGACAACAATAGCAGCAGCAACCAGAACTCGATGGCTTCTGTCCCTTTGTTTGTGGAGTTTGGGAGCAGCAGGTGACTTGTGGTGAGAACTGGCCTTTCATCTTTGGGGCACCTCGGTTGGCTCACGGGAGGGGGAAGAGGATGTGGGTCTCGGGAGGCCGCCTCGCATCAGCCAGGCGGCTCCGTGCGCAGGTCTCCGGTCCCTTCATGTGGTTCCGTGGCGGGGTGGGACGCACAGAGCATCTGCCCCCCCCCCCGGATGCCCAGGTTTCCAGGTGTGGCCGTTTCCATCGCAGAGTTGCCGTTTCCTTGGCAACACAAGACGCAAAGGAGATGGGGGAACAGGTTTTTTGGGGGGGTCAGGTTACAACCAACCTGAACACCTCCCTCCCACCAAACCGCTGGGCTGATGAAGCCGCGAGGGACACAGGAGCAGAGCTGCTCCCTTAATGCTGCTGCACCCCACTTTTTCACTAGCTGTTTCTGCTGCCCCCCACCCCTAGACTTGGAATATTCCAGACCTTCTGATCCAAGAACCCGTTGGCCAAAGAAGAGGCGAGAGGGAGAGGGAAATACCTCACCAGTCCCTTTTATTGTTTCATTTTTTAAAATCACTTTTGGTTGATCTGTACAAAGGTGTTGAAAAATATACAAATTGTACATTACGCCCCCCCACCGCCTGCTGAGCCGGCTCCCCCCCCCTTCACTAAAGATAGCGGGAAAATGGAGCCCGAATCTCTTTGCCCCTAAGCTCAGAAGTTAATTTGCATCTAATTTTCATGGTTGGCACATCTCTTGCTTCTTCAATTAAGTAGGCAAAATGACTCAGAAGTTCTCTTCCTTAAAAAACGGAACGCAGAGAGTTGAGCTCTTTGATAGGTTCATGATACCTAAGAGCGATGAGAGCAAAATCCCCTTCGGTGTGGTGTGTCTGTGTGTGTGTGTGAGAAGAGAAGAGAACCACCACAATTTTGAATGGACGTTAACAAGTTTGCCAGCCACTTTTCCTGTTTCTGCTGTTCTTTGCACACGGCTGGATATCTTTGTAAATTAAACTGCTGCCCTCTAGTGATTTGGGTTTATGTACCTGAAAAGGCGAGAGCGTGGTGGCCAGAGTCCCCTCACAGCCGAAACTGGGCTGGGAGTGTTGACATTGTCCCAACCTGACGGCATAAAGACCCAGATGGGATTTGGAGGGGGCATCAGCGGAGTGTTGCTGAAGATGGCCGCTACTTTTATTCCAGCATTCCACCTTTTTTGTGGCCCCCAGATAGAGGGGCGCCTAGCCGAAACTCTATTGATAAGAGCAGCCTTTCCAGTTACGAACCCGCGAAGCGCTCCGAAGCAGAAACACAAGAGTGGATGAGAAGGACCGAGTCTCGGGGTTGAGGTGCATGATGGGAAATTCATCGAGCCCTCAAGCGGGGCTAATCACGCCTTTGGTGATGCTAGGGGGAAACCCACCAGCCACAGGAGGCTACAATGCAGCAGCCCTTTCTGGGGGCTGGAAAGGACTTGACTGGTGTTGGAGCCCCTCCCAGAAAAGGTGGCATTCTCACGAAGGGAGTCCACCTAGCATCTGGCGCATCGAACGGGAGGGCGGGAGGAGAAGACCTTTAGAGAAATCCAGCTCTCCCCCTGTGCTTGTCAGGGGCAGACTGGAGTTCCCAGAGGGGGAAATGGTCAGGTTGTGGTGAGGGCCTTGGACGTAAATAAGACCAATATAAAAATATTTTCTCGCCGGGGTCTGGTGGCCCGTGGCATTTTCGTGCAGGCTGAATGGGCTGCGGTTGTGGTCAGCCCTGTGATGCTCTAGGACAAGATGGGACGTGGGTGGAGCCTCCCAGGCAGGGCCCGCCTTGCACGAATAATGGGGAGGGCCAGCCATTAGTCGTCGTCGTCGTCGTCGTCGTCGTCGTCTTCAGTATTAATTTCTCCCTCCAGCACATCCTCAATCCAGTCTTCTAACTCCTCTGCAGAAGGAAGGTCTTCCTCGTCGTCCATGTCCAGCCACACACTGTCAGCCTGTGAGGAGCACATAGAGGAGGGAGCCGCTGGGCGAAAGTCCAGCTGGGCCAGGCCCAGGCCCCCCCACTTCTGCTCCCTTGCTCCGCCCAGCATCGGGGCCTTGAGGGACCCCTCCTCCTCCACTGGTCCATCTCGCCCCCCCTTTCCAGTCTCGGTCTGACGGCCCTTAGTCACACGTTACGCCCATAAGTTCCTAATGAAGAGTGTAAAGATATATTTGTGTTGACTTTTCCCAAATTCATGCACGTAGGAAAGCACAGGCCTAGTCAGCAGGATCTCCGTTCCTCTTTCCCTTTGGGTCAAGTTTGTAACTGCCTATTTGAAAAGTTAGTTATTCCCAATCCTTGAAAAAGTTTCTGGAGCGATTTTCAGGCCCTTTCATAGACTTTTTTGTTGTCGCTGTTAGCTTTTGCCCCCTGCCTCTGGGACAACTACTGACTATTATCTAAAGCCGGGCTGTTTGAAGGCAGGGTGGAGCGCGCAGGGTGGCGTTGGTGGTTTAGCTTTCCTTTCTGCAAGAGAGGAAGCGGTCCGAAGCTGGCTGGCTTATCTGCAAACCTGGCCGGCTGGTTTTCACCTGCAGTTTGGAACGGCTTCCGGGCACCTGTCTCCCCGTCTGACCTGCCTGAAACCAAGGGGGCAGCGCGTCTTTGACTGTACTCACATCCGTTACGTTGACCACACCGATCTGAGGCCGGGACAAGTCAATGCCAAAAGTTTTCTCCCAGTACGGGATCAGCTGGGAAGGAAGAAAAGAGAGGGGAGAAAACCTATTAGGAGGAGGAGCCTCCTCTGATTTTTTTTTGGGGGGGGGGCTGAATGGGGGCAGGTGGGGGTGAAGCAGTATTTGAACCGTGGGTGAAAAGCACCTTCCCCTTCTCTCAGGATGGGACACGAATTACAGCGACTTTCCCCCCCGTAATTACTTCTCCTTTGGGGTTTTGGTCTCATGCTCCATTCAGATATTACCCACCACTTGGAAGGTTAACTCGGACCCTTAAAGAGCCAAAGGCAGGCATTTGGGGCAACCCAGGCCTCCTCTGCTGGGGGAGCCCCACACAATGCTGCTCGCCTTGTGGGCTTCTCTGACCTCGTCCTCCAGCCAGATCAAAACGCCTCTCTCCTAAGAGTTGCGCCTCTCGCAAACGCCACCCTCCAGCCCGTGGCCCGTGGCTCCCGCCCCGTGAGACCTCCGCAGGCTTTCTACGGGGGCAGACAGAGACGCCCCCTGCAGCACGCTGGACCTTGCAGGGCTGGGAGGAGAAACGGCAAGGCCCACGGGGAAAAGGTGCCCACACGGTTCCCAGATTGGCCTCTGGCAGCCCCCTTCTCCCCCCACGCTTCTGAAGGGCGCAGTGGACTCTTCACCAGGGGGAACTCCTCGGGATCGATCCAGATGATGCTGAGGTCTGGGTTGTCCGTGTTGTCTTGGGCAACGTCTTTCAAGATCTCTAGGAACTCGAAACCATCTGAGGAGGGGAGAGAGAGAGCAGGGGGGAGTGAGGGGCTGATTTGCCCCCATCGCCACACGTCCATCAACCTTCTTGCCTGGAGCCCCTGAATGAAGCCCCCCTTGCCTCCCCCCCGTTCCCCGTTTGCGGAAATCTCATTTTCCATGGGAACAGCTCAGCCCACGGTAGACAGGAACCGGCAGCCACGGAACCTCTTCCGACGTTCCTTACGCGGGGGGTCCTTGACTGTCGGCGAGATAAACTTGGCCTGTGTGCCTCTTGTCTTTGTGATGACCAGGACACGGACAACACCCTTGCTGTTTCATCCGCCTGGTATTAGCCTGATCTAGAATGACTTACCAGGGTCGTCCTCCTCTGCGAAAGCGACAATGTGAATGCCGTCGATATCGTCCTCCTAAACAGGGGAGGCCAAGAGGAAAAAGACAGACTTATGCTTGGCGACTTTATTGCTCTCATTTTGCATTGCTATTTATTACTGACAGACCGCCTGGTAAAGGATGACGAGCTGGTTTGCAAAACCGAACCAGGGTGCTGCCAGCAACAATACTCAACCACTCAGGATCCAGCATTCAATAGCCAGTGCAGCAGCACAGCATCCGGAATTGTGCAACCCAACAGGCACGTTTTTCCTAGCCACGAGAACCTCAGCCTGTAAGGGCCAACGAGTCTCCAAGGGGAAGTTGGGTCCTCTTTGGACTCGTCTGTCGAGGTGGCTCTGATCCCTGTAGTAGGGCTGGCCCTTCCAGTCGTACAACACTATTTCCCTGAACAGGGCCTGGGCTATAGCAAAAGAGGAAGGTTTGCTCTAAGGCAGTTCAGAGTGCATTAGTAATAATGCTTTAAACGCGGCTCAGAAGCGGGCAGTGCTTTGGCCAGGCACGCGTGGGGGGGGGGGCTGTTCTGCTGGGTCCCTGGCTGTTGCAGAGAAGCCAGCTGGTTGTCCCCTTGTTCAGGATCGTGCTCAGCATTGGTCATCAAGGGGGCCCTTCCACAGGCAGACTTGCCACGACTTTTGGAGGGTTTGAAAAGGTGCAAGCTGATGCCTCTGGATGTTTAAAGGTAAAGCAGGGGGAGATGTATTTATAATTTATTATCTGGCCAGGACAAAGTATATGTTTTCACCAGAAATGCTGGCAGTGAAGTGGACACTGGGCTTCCAAGGATCAGGGGAAGCGGGGGTGGGGTGGACTCTGGGTCTGGGGTTCCACTTTCTGCTCGGCTGTGAAACCCCCAGACTTTCTGGACCAGTTCTTCCTTGGCCTTTGGTGCTTGGGTTTCAGAACAAGCCCCCTCCCCTTCATGCCTTTCACTGTCCTGGAAATGCACTCTGCACTGTGCCTGGATGCATCTTTCCTTCTACTCATCGGCAAAAGCCAGCAGGGCAGAGCAAAGACCAGCTCAGCTCCTGGCTGCCCCTCTCCTTGAACTGTTTCCAACGCCAAAGAGCTTTGCAACTGAAAACAGGGACTCAGGCTGGTGGTCAGTTCCCTCCTCCCTCCACGTCCTCTTTCCTTTTACGTTGGATCTGTGACTCAATAAAACTGAGACTTGGGACTGGAATGGAAAAGACAGAACTTTCAAATAAGCAAGCCGGCAGCATTCTGCAAATTAATGATGTTGATACACCCCCTGATAAATTGCTGCAAGAAAGTCAATCCTGAAGCAACTGCGCCCAGATCGATCGCAATCTAGTGTGCAGCGGGCACAGGAGTTTTCTTTCTTTTTCTTTTGGGATTGCTGAACAGACTAGTTTCTCCCTGAATTGCCATGTCTTGGTTTCTTCTCCCGTGGGGAGGCAGCTGGACTATTTAATGAGTGCCCTTTCTCGTTATTTTTGCTATTTAATAACAGAACAGCGTTGTGTCGACTGGCAGCCCTTTCGGAAGGATCTGGTCCCGGGAAAGGGCCCTGCTGGTGAATTGGGCACGTGCTAAATTAGATGCTATGTGGAGCCAGTCGACTTGGGCTTCCTCCTGACTGCGGACAGGTTGGGATATGGGGAGGGGGCGGCCCCTGCAGTGTCTGGCCCCCCACCCTTTTCCAGCCTGCGAACATACCCAAGTTTCATACATGCTGTCTGGGTGAAGCTTTCTCAGAGTTGGCCTGCAAGAGAGTAAGAGAGCAGTTTGAGGATGGGCAACAGGGCAGATGCGAGGAAGGTCTCTTTCGGGCAGGGTGATGCAGGGACGGACCCCTGGGGGAGCTCAGCTCCCAGGATGGCTGCCTGGCAGAGAAGGCTTTTCAGCTTCCCAGCCCAGGACTGCCTAGTGCCCCCCCTAGTGGAATATTAACCAGCCCTGGCCCTACTTAGCTTTTCCAGATAGCTAGGTGCTCCCTGTGTAAACGCACTCACACTATCATTACAACACCCCTTAATTATAGCCAGGCCCTGGGCATTCCCAGGTCCCTTTGGCCGCTGCTGAATTTGTCTGCAGGGAGCGTTCCAGTCAGCCCCAAGGAGTGCTTTGAAAGGACACCGGATTTCCAGGGGTCGAGTCTGGGGGCAGCCACACATCTGTTCTCTTGAAGCACTGTTGAGCAGCTGCGGCAGCGAGACTCCGGGACCGTGGATCCCGCTGCCCTGGGCACCCTCTTTCCAGGGCCTGGATGGGTCACCCCTTGGGGAGCTGGTGGGGGGTGCTCGCTTCATGGCCTTGGGGCATGGTGGCTGCCGGCTGCCAGGAGACCCCCTGCTTGGGGGCGGGAGGAGAGGGGGACCCCCTTTGAGACGTGTTCCCCAACTGGGTGAGGGTTAGAAGCAAGAGGCCGTGAAAGGCCCTCTTCCCTGGGCCACGAAAACAGGACCGGGGGTGCATCTCATCCCATTGTGAAGCAAAGTAATCCAAGAGCCGCTCTTGCCCCCGGGGCCGGGGGGGGGGGGCGTCTGGGCTGATGCTCTCCGCCAGCGCAAGGCCACCAGGCACCGGGGAGGGGAGCGACCGTTGGGGCCAAATGTGTGCTGTTTCCATGGCAGCTGGAAGAAGAAGGAGGCATTTAGGCCGCTGCTGCCGCTGCTTCTGAGACGGCTGCCATGGAAACGGATGAATGCCTCCCCATCGCGCCGGGCACAGCGAGCTGCTTGTGAAGGTACCCTGCTGCAGGGGGGCCCGGGGGGAGCAGCGAGCCTTCACCTCTTGTTCTCTTCCATGAATTGGACAATTTCTTCCTCGCTGTTGGGCTTGTCTGGGATAGTGACCGGCTTCTCCATAAAGGGTTCGTAGTAGTCAATCTCGTTCAGCTTCAGAGAGAGCTTTTTTGCAACCTGCGAAGACAGAGGAGAACAGGCTGGACAGGCAGACCTTCCTGGAATGGGGGGGGGGGTTTGCCAGCTGCCTCCTGCCCCCCCCCCAGCACTCCCTAAAAACGCAGGACTCTAAATTATTTATTCCTTGTAAGAACCAAGAGGAGGCTTTTCCATTGCTTTGTCAGGGCCAACTAAAACCTTGCAGAGCAGTGAGCAAGCTGCCTGTTCCCACAGAGCCCTTCTTCAGTCTAGGGAGACGCAGGCGATGGCTGGAAGGGCCCTCGGATCTGCCGGCAGGAACCCTGAGCTAACCAAGGCTGCAGCGCTTCCCAGGGAGAGAGGCCCCCTTCACTCAGGAGGGCTGACTTCTGGGGAAGCTGACCGGCCGCCGTGTCCGCCCCAGGGTCTGCTCTTGCAGCCTGCCTCCTTTTAACTGGCCTAAGAAAGGGACTGGGCTGCTGATATGCCTGTGAGTTTTTTAAAAAAGAAATCACCGACGCTTTGGCTTACAGGGGTATAAGGAAAGGAGAAGCACGTCCAGTTGCCCCCTGGTCCTGTTCTTCCAAAGGGGACTGGCACAGGTGGCGATTGCTTCCCTTGAAAGGGGACTGCTTGTCTACGTGGACACCCAACCTTTCCCTCCTGCTGAGGGTCCTCTCTGCAACGTTTCGGGGACCCTCCCCCCAGCCCTGGGGTACCTTGCTGTCAAAAGTTGCAAAGAAAGGGATGTAGGGATGGAATTCTTCAGCAGCGTCTACAAAGGCCTTGAAATCTGGAAAAGAAGGAGAGGGTCAACTCCTCGCACCCGTAGCCCCAGCAGACTCCCTCCCTCCCTCCCTCCCTGCATCGGTTTCTTTGGTCTGAAATCTCGTCGTCCTCAGCCCTACCCCCATCTTGGCTTCTTCTACCTGGATGTTCCGAACCCCATTTCCCTTGGGACCTCCTTCCTCCAACGATGGACTTACGCTCCGAGTCCTCATTCTTGAAGTACCCGATGAGTTTGGGCTCATCGTCGATGTTTTCAAAGGCTTGGAGCTCGTGTTCTCCGTCAATAAACTCCACAGGGTCTTCCAGGACCTGCAGGAAAGGGTGAGGGTCAACTCTGCCCTCTCTCTCAGACTGTAAACTTTTTGGGGGGGGGGCGCAGACCCGCTTGTCTAGGCGAAACTGCCTGGCCTACCCAGGGGATTGTTCTGCAAAGCATGGTTGGCTTTTCTAAGGGAGGGAGACTTGAAGCCAGGACATCAAGGTCTCCATGCGTCAGACCCACTGATGACATCTCTGCGGCAAGGAGGTGGGGGGGTCTCCACGTTTGGGTCTGGAGTCCATCCGTATGGGAGAAAGGCTCTCTGCCCACTGAAGGTTGGAGGAGGGCCATCAGCACCCTGGACAGGGACCGGAAGCAGGTTGTTCTGCCCCCCTGTGAGTACTGGGCAGTTCAGAACTAACTGGGGGTAGCAGAAGGAATTTCTGCTGCGGGAGCCCTTCATGGGAAGGCCACCCTCAGCCTTAACCCAGCTGTGCCCCCAGGGGCCTGGACCAGAGATGGAGATGGAGATGGCTGTGATGGGCCCCGGCTGAAGGCAGCAAGACCTGATCTGGCTCAGCTGCAGGACGTGGAAGGGCTGGTCTTCGGTGCCCAGAGAAGGCCCTTGAGGGGTGGGAGTGGGCCCAAGGGCCCCCAGCAAGGCGGGGCTGGAAGAGACTCCTCTTTGGCTCTCCCGCCTTTACGTTAGGGAACCCTACCCCCTGTAGAAGGGGGAGGGGCCGCAGGGGGCTAGGAAGGTGGTCCAGGGGTTACTTACATCGAGGAGAAACTCCACCAAGGTGTCAGCTGAAAATTCCCCGTCGTATTCAATGACCTCATCTTCCTTAAAGACGTACACGCTGTCTTCCTCCACCAGCCCTGTGGGAGAGTCAAAGAGGGGCGTGAAAGGCACCCAGAGGTTGTGTTTGGACCTTTGAGCAGGAGGAGGTGGCAACCTTTTTCTGAGGAAACGGGCACCCCATGCCAGGGTGGATCTGTCCCACAAAGGGTAGCGTCACTTGCCTTCCATGCAGTCCCTTTCCTTCTTTATAAATTTCCCCAAAATCAGGCAAGAGAGGCTCAAAATGGCCAAATTCTGCCATGAGGCCAAATCATTCACTGTAAACTTTTGGGGGGGGGCACAGACCCGCCTGTCTAGGCGAATTCCAAAGTCCCCTAGAAGGAGACGGTGTTGCATAAAGACAGCCTGGCAGCATCCACCGCCCTCTAGTGGCTCATGGCCTCCAAAGCTCTGTTTCCAGCCCAGCCCAGGCAGAAAGGGTTCCTTGGCTGGCCCTTGGTGAAGAAAAGGTGGATCCCAACCAGATCCAGCTTCCAGCTTGGGCGAGAGGGAAACGTGCCTCCCACACCCATGTCTTCAGAACAGAACCCACCACCACCCTGACTGGCCCAGAAAGGTCGCCGAGGACATCAAGCATCACCTAGTTTTTTGGCCACGGCAGCATCTTTCTCTGAGTCCACGAGGCCAAATCCGATCCCTTTTTCTTCCAGGACTTGGGCTGCTAACTAGGAGAAAGAGCCGACACGTGGGCAGACAGACGAGGCAGAGGCAGAGAGAGAGAGAAAGAACGGGATTGAACACATTTCAGAGATTTTCTTGAAGGGTTTCTGGGAAAGGGGTCCAGATCTGCAACCATCAGATCTATTGATTTATTGACTTGTTAGATTTATATACCACCTGACCCCCAAAAACCCAGACCAGCCTAGGTTGCAGCAGATAAAACAGCTGACTTTCCACACCCGCTGCTTCTGTGTTTTTAACAGTAGCCAAGCGCAACTGTTCAATAAAAGCTTCACGGCGCCTTGTTCCTCCGAAACTTCACAATGCACTGTCCTCTTTCCCCTCTGAATGGCTCAACCTTGAATTACTGCAGGGGAGAAAGCTGTCCCCCCTGCCAGAGAAGGGAGTCAGGGATGAAAGTTGAATTTCTGAGTGACAGTTGGAGGCCCGTGGCTCTCCGGCAAGAAGGTCGGTAAAGGGTGTCTGTTTAAGGAAGCTTCATTCTGAAGCAGAGGAAAGCTCAGAAAGTCTCTCAAGTTGGGTGACCACTTTTATCAGTTTTTGTCCTTTAAAAAGTCACCCGTTGGCCTTCTTTCAGAATCTGTTCAGGTCTGTCACCCGTTGGAGGGGGTATACTCCTTCCAGCGACTGAAAATCTATGTCAGGTCTTAGATGGGGAAGCAGGTGGTGCCCCAAAGTTTCTACGTTTAGACAGTGACTGCCTGGATTCACCCCATATCCCTGAGCCATAAACCCTGGTTTTCAACCAGAACGGCTTGTGGTTCATGCACCATTTAGATCAAACCCATCCAATGACATTAGAGCTGAAGAAGGCAGGGGATGAATGAAGCCTGCGTGGTTGTCTGCTGGGGCATCAAACCCTCCTGAGTGTTGATTGACCCAAAGAGAAAGAACCCCTCTCTGGTTTACAAGCAGAACCCCCAAACGCACCCAATCTGGCAAAGGAGACTTTTTCTAAAGCAGCATCTTTGGGGTCAACCGCCCTTCAGGGCACAACTGCCGCTTTGGTGCAACAGGTTTTCCATTAGCTGGTCACCTCCCTCGCTGAGACTTCCTGCCCAGACTTGCAGCAGGAGGCGTTCTCGGCCCAGCCGTGGATCTGAGTGTGTGCAAGCAGGGGCCCTGGGCTTCTAGAGACAAAGCCAGGATCCTGGTTCCAGGTCACCCCATCTTGTCTCCTAGAGAACTCCACTTCGGCAAAGGGTTCCCATCTTCACACACATTGCTGCAGACATGAGGACTAGTGGCATGAAAGCCCTTCCTTCGGCCACGGTTAATCCCAGCCCTGAGGACAACAGTCCAGTGGCAATTCCCCCCCCCCCCTGTTCTTATCTCACATTCTCCTCCAGAGGATGACCCCCCCCCCATATAGTTTACCACAGAAGTAAATAAGACAAAATGGCAAGATGACCAACTCTGACCCTGAATCCCTTCCGTTGGCTGCCTGCCGCCCCCTTCTCCCCCGCGCCCCTTTTCTCAGCCGCCTTCCCTTTCGGCCCGAAACGCTGCAGCCTTGAGGAGAGCATCCCTGGATGGCTGCCTGCTCCCTCGGGTCAATTTTTAGGGTTTTCATGTTTAAGGGAGGTAAAGGTAAAGTTGTGCTTTTAAAATGCCCGTCCCACATCCCGACTGCTGTAACAGTCATAACGAATCCAAGCCTGGTACTCCTTGCCCCTCCCCCCAGTTCCAGAAGCCCCTTCCCCTGTGCTCTGCCTGGGGGGGGGGAGAGGAGGTAGGCCGCCCCGAGGCAGCCACTGGCCTCTGGCTTCGCTGAACCCTCTCTCTGGGGTCACCTTCCTGCTCCACCTGGCAGCCAGTCTGATGTGGGCCCCCCGAGCATCGTAGATCCCTGTCCCGGGCTGCCCCCCTTCCTCGCCCCCCCCCCCCCCCGGTCGCTACCTCCAGAATCAGCTCCTCCATCTCGAACTGCCTCTGCGAAGCCTTGTCGTCGCCCACCGGCTCGTGGTAGAGCAGAGCCAGGACGTCAAACTTCTTCAAGATGGCCTTGTAGTTCTTGAGGTTGACGTCAATGACCCGGTCGACGCCATCGTATTCGGGGAAATCCAGCCCCTCCTCGCCCCGGGCCCCGGGGCCGGCCGAGGCCAGCAGCAGGGCGGCCAGGATCAGGCCAAGCCACTTCATCCTGCCCTGAAGATGCTCGGGGGGTCCTCCCTGAAGACGAGGCACGGCGGCCCTGGGCTTCCTCCTGAGCCTCTGCAGCCCGCTCGCTGGCTCCCTCCCTTCAAGGTGGCAGGCAGGACCGGCGGGCGCGGCAGGCACCGGGTGGACTCGCTGGCTCTTTGCTGACACAGGCAGGTGCCCCGGAGCTGGCCGAGGAGGGCGACAACCACACGGGAGGGCGCGGAGTTCCAAAGGCGGAGGAGCCCAGCTCCAGGCAGCGCATAAAAGTCCCTCGGGCGGGGGAGGGCGCTGGGCCAGACGGCCGTCTTATCCACAGATATTTGGCAGCGTCCCCAGCCGGCCACCTCTTGCTCCCTGCCTATATATGTCGATGGGGAGAAGGTGGTGACCGGGCCACCTGATGGGGAACGCCAGCCCCCCCAAGACCCCTGCGGGCCCCTCTGCGCCTGAGGATGCTGGGGCCCGGGCTCTCCCTTTGCCCCCCTGCAGGCGGATGCCCTTGTTTTCTTCCCCTCTTCCTCCTGGCCCACATCGGAGGCCCCCTCCTTATCACGCAGCCCTATTAAGGAAGGGGGGGCAGAGAAGGAGGTATGTGAGGCCAGGGGCAAGACGGGAGGCTAAAAATAAGAGGAGATGAGTCGGAGGTAAATCAAGACCGCCTTGTGCGGATGGCAGGGTAATTAGAGAGGGGTGGGCGGCCTGGGTACTGTACACCAGGTTCCTGGGGGCTCTTGAGTTACAAGGGGCAGTTAGGTAAGTGCGTGTGAGCGGGGGGGGGGCACTTAGGGAGTTGCTCCTTTGTGGGCCTTCGCCCTGCCAGGCATCTCTCGCTGGCACGGCTCGGCCAGCCAACGTCATCGCCTGGGATTCAGGGGAAGGAGACGCGGCTTCGAAGCTCTCCTTCGTGTGTGTGTGGGGGGGGGGGGGGGCGGAGAGCAGCTCAGGCAGAGGCCCCCTCGCCCTCCGGCATCGTGGCCTGAGGGCCAGCCACTTGGTTTCTAACGGGCAGGAAAGGCACTGGCCTCTGCCCGCCTCCTGCCAGGGCTCCGCTGGTGGGTGTCCATCGGGTGGCCTGGAAGAAGCCGGGAAGGTGGCCCCCACGAAGCTCAGGGGGGCGGGAGAGCGCTGTGCAGCCTCAGCCTGGGAAAAGAGGCCCCGAGGCCGGCCGGCAAGCTCTGGTCTCCTGCGGGGAGCCGGGGGTGTGAGGGAGGCTGCGTGATTTCCTGGCTTCGGCTGCCCCCCTCTTGAGCCGCTTCTGGCCAAGAGAAAACCAGGCAGGGACCAACTTGCAAAGGCCCTAAAGGAAGTTCGTTTGGGCCTGCCGCGAGGCGCACGGGGTGTGTGTGTTGTCCTCTTGCAAAACTGGGCATCGCCACTTCACACCCAGGGCCCACAGGATGTGCCCAGAATGGAAAGCCAGTCCCCCTGCCCTCCCCGTCCCTGCCCAAGCCGCTCTCCTCTAAGTCGGAGAAGCCAGCACGCAGCAGATGCCAAGGAAACCGGATCGCCCCTTCCAGGAGATTAACAGGGCCGGGCGGCAGCCTCCGGCTCCTCCTCGTCTGGGGGATCGGGCGCAGGGCGGATGCCGTTCCCCCCATTTCACAGATCTGTGGGGGAGCTGACTTCACTGCCTGGGCATCAGGCGCCCTCAAGTTCTGCGCTTCAGTTTAATTTTGAGGGGGGGTGTCGGAGACCCTGCAGTGCAAAGCCGTCTCGGGGCTGACTCAGGGGCACTAGGTGCTCCGTGAAGTCTGCATGGGCTGCGCTGAGGGCTTCCTGGCATCTGGGCTGATGCTGGAGGGTGACATCCCTGGTTGGCATCGGAGGATCCTGGCGGGCACAGCCTTGCAAAGGCAGGGGCAGCTCACTCAGGGAATCGGCTTCCTGGGGATCTAGACCCTCCACCCCATTAAAGGTCACCCGTCAGAAGGATCCCCCCCCCCAAATGCAGGGAGCTGGTTTGCCTGTGAACAGCTGTCGATTTTGAGGGTTTTTCTTCAGTCCCATCAGCCTCATTCCCCCCACCCCCAATGCAGGCTAATTGTGCTGGGCTGTTGATAGAGAACAATGTTGGGGTGCTTCTTGGGGCTCCCCGCAAAATCTGTGTAGGAAGAACTGTGGAATTGTTTGTTGGGAAATGCCAGGGGCTGGGACGGGTCAGAAGAGTTAATGGGTGAAGGAAAAGGGCACCGTTTCTGGTTGCCAAATGGAACTTCCATGTTCAGGGGCAGAGTATCCTTGTCTACCAGTGGAGAAGAGCTGTGGCCGAGGGCTGGCCCCTATGATTGGGCAAGAGAGCGCCGGGCTCCTCCGGGGAATCCGTTTCCTGGAGCCCTTTGAAGACCCTTCTCATCTTGCCTTGAGAAGTTTTGATGGCCAAAAGAGAAGGAAAGGAGGCCACTTGGAAAGTTCCTCTCCCCCAGTCCAAGAGCAAGGACAGCTTTTTTGGAGCAAGGCGGGGGAAAGAGCATTATTGATAAGGCTTTCCTCCCTCCATGCCCATCCCCCAACCGGCAGCTCTGGCCCCCCTTTCATTAGTGCCCCCAGGAACAGACCTGTTTTCAAGTGACCTTGACTTTGGACGTCCTTATTTTTAACCCCAGGTGGATATTTAAACCCCCTGGTGCGAGTGAGCGAAACCTGACCCCCCCCCATCCGGCTGCTCTGGTCCTCCCCTGCTGCTGCAGCCTTGCCCCCCCCCCCCAACACTATTTCAGGTTCACTTGAGTCAGCACCTCCAGAAGATGCCCTTCCCTTCAAAGGGGGGCACTTGTGGGGCAGGTGGAGATTTCCTTCTGCGAGTCTGGGGAACTCAGCTGGGCTCCAGCCCCCCCACCCCGAGGCTGGGGAGGGGAAAGAGACAGGGTCCCCCCTTTAAGGCCAGTCTCGCCTTCCTTTCCAGCGTGATGACCCTCCTCCCATTCTAACTTGGCTTCCTTTTAACTCTGATCTAGTTTTTTTAGCTAACCGAGCTGGTTCAGCCTGTGGCACAAATGGATCAATGGGGCCTAAACGCTGAAACATTTTTGGGGGGGGGGAGTTAATGCTGGGGATGGAAGACGTTAACCCCATTTACCTCCAGCTCCCTCAAGATCAAAAAGGGCAGAAAAACTGGCCCCGTCTTCCTTTTAATGTCAGTCGCAGCCAAGAAGCCCCGATCCCACCAACGGGGGCTCCCCAGTTTACCAGGACAAACGCCGACGTTTCTTTGGCCAAAGGCGGGGGGGCCCGTCTCTGAATTTTCAGAGGACGACAGCGTTGCAAAGTAGGGCAGGCAGCTTGTCCTGACGTCCTCCTTGGCCTGGTGTGGGGCTGGGCCTTGCCCCAGTTGTCGTCCTGGCCCAGCTGGCCTCGCCCCTGGCTTGTTCTGGGAGCCCTTCCACCTGTGAGCGAGGCAGCGCTTCCGCCCTGGCTGTGTGCACCAACAGACAGCTGTCACTTGTGATTGATAACCGCCTTTGCCTGCTGCTCCTGGGAAGAGCGAAAGGGAAGTGGAGGTGACTTGCCGCCTCCACCCACCCCTCTGCTGGATGCGGTCAGACCTGGCACATCCTTTTCCCCCTGTGCCATAAAGTGGGTGGCACATTTCATCATCGGGAGAGGCATTTCAGCCGGGGAACGAAAGAGGACCAGCTTCTAATTCCAGCTCTGGGGGCTGGAAGGTCCCGCGCGATCTGCAAACCTGTGGAATTGGAACGGCGCCTGCCTTTTTTTCAACCCCCTCAAACCCGTTGCTGGTCCGTTGTTGGGGGGCTTGCAAATTTCATCACCCCTTAGTTGGGCAGCTCCTTGAACGTTGCCTTTCCTGTGTCTCTTGCCCTGACCCAACTGCCCACAGGGGCAACTCCTCCCCGGGAAAATGGGAGCGTTTTTCCTTTTCTTTAAAGCCTTTGCCTAGGTGCAACACCCAAGAAGTTTCTCTGGGGTCAGAATGCACAGCTAGACTCCCAGAGGCCTCGGGCCCCGCCCCGAGAGGCCCCCCCAGTCATGTTTGGTGTGACTAAAGGGGAAGACGGTTCAAAATATGAGGATGGAGACATCACTTGATGCTTGTTGGACTTTAATGCTTTCCAGTCTAAGTTTTCCCCTGTTCCCATCACACCATCAAAGGCTGTGGGAAGTGTGTGACCCACCCGAACAAGCCCCCCCCCCCAAGTTGGGGCACTGTTGCATGCAAAGAGCTGCTCCGGGGGGGGGGGGGCGCCAGGTGCTGTGAGGCTTTTGGTTGTCTTTAAGGCAAGCTATGCCCTAGAGGGTATTTTTAGCCTGGGCCTGGCCCGGCCAGCCGGCAGCTGCCGTTATTTTAATCGGTGCCAAATGCCGCTGGGCCCGAGCTTAAGTCACCCCAGGGCTATTTTGGCCCTTCTGCTGACCCACCACCTTCTTTTTAATCTGCCTGCCTGGCTGTTCTAGAGGGACCTGGGCCTCCAGGACACCTTGGGGTGGGGAGGGGGGCTCACCCAGGCAGAGCGAAAGAGCTGGGGGACCCGAGGACCTGCCCATAGCTTCTCCGGGGATCCCCCCAGTGCGGAGGTCATCAAAGGGAGGCTGCCAGCCCTCATGCGGGGAGGGGGCACCCAAAGCATCTTCCGGAGGCGTCTCTCCTGGGCTGAGCAGCGACGTGGACCCCCAGGCAGGCCGTCCAGGGAATTATGCCCCTCCCAGCCCCAAGCTGTCGTCCAAATAACACCTCCCACCCCCAAATAATGGACCGGTTGTCTTTTCTGCATGTCCGATATTTCAGGCCAACGTCCTGAAGAAACGACGCCGACCCCTTCCATCCGAGGCGGGAGAATGGCTTGGATGTGGCCCTTGGACGAGGCCAAGACGGGGCTGAGGAGACGTCATTTCCACCCCGCGGTCCGAGTCGCTGCCCACTCTCTTGCCTGCTGTCGCCGCCCTGCCTTTGGGGTCCCCAAGCCCCAGCATGCGTCTGCCCCACCTCTGCCCCGCTCTTCCACCAGGCCCCTCGCCAGCCCTGGCTCCGGCTTCTGGGGGGCAGACCCCCCTTTCCAGACCCCGAGTGTTCTTTCTGAATGAAGCAGCGTGGGGGGAAATGGCTGGACGGCCTTTATTGCGTCTTTCAGCTACCTATTTGGGCTACAGGCTGCGGGGGGCTGGATCCAGGAGGCCGTCCGGTTCCGCTCTGGGCTTAATAATAGGTCTCCTTCTCCACCCAGCCTGGCAAACGAAGGAGGAGAAAAGAGGGGAGTCAGGAGGCAGAGGTTGTGTGGCGTGTGTGTGTGTGTGTGTGTGTGTGTGCTGGAAGCAGGAATCTGGCCCCCAGGGCAGCCCACAAACCAGCCCCCCTCCCCTCAGATTGCCACGCAGCTTCTCGGCTGCTTCCTTCCAGAGGCACGGACTCCGAAGCCCATGGTTTGGTAAAGGTGTTGGGAGCCGCGGCCCATTTGGGTGACCGGAAGACCGGCTGCCTTGAGGGGGTCTGGACCTGCCCTTCTGCCCTGCTTGTGAGCCAGGAAGGAGAGTGCAACCCCAGTCCTCCCCCCATGCAAAAGCAGACTTGGAGAAGGGCCAGGGGGAGGCGGGGGGGGCACACTCACCCCCGGGGTAGCGCCGCAGAAGGAGCTTCCGAACTTCGTCGTAGACAAAGATGAGCAGGCTGTAGGGGAAGGCGCAGAACCACCAGGTCACCCTGCAAGGGGGAGAGAGGCGGCCTCAGAGGGCAGCGCGTGGGCACGCGGGCACAATTCCCCTGCCCGTGGCTGGCTGGAGCCCGGCAGGCAGGAGCCCAAGTGCTCACAGAGGGGAGGAGCAGCCTCACTCACTTGAGGGGGTACATCCGCAGGGCCACCCCCATCCCAGGGCAGTACGACAGGAAGGCAGCCAGAGCAGTTTCCTCAAGCAGGCCGAAGATCAGGATTTTGTTCCTGGAAGACAGCGAGAAGTAGGGCGGCAGCCGCGGGATCCAGGTATCCTCGGTGGGTTTCCATGGTGGAAGACTGAGAAGGGGACCTCCCTGGGCAGAGGTAGTCTACCTCGGGATACGGGCTCTGGGAAAGGGCTGTTCTGACTCTGATGGCCCCAAGGCATGGGCAGGGGCTCCTGCGGAGAGGGCCCCGAGAAGGAGGGGGCGTCCTGAAGGCTATCTAGCCCGCCGCATCTGTGGAAGGAACTGGGCGCTCACTTCATGCCCTGCTGGAACACGGAATTCCTGCGGGTCTTGCAGATGATCAGGTCGGCCCACTGCACCACCACGATGCTGGCGAAGAAGGCGGTGTGGCAGGTGAATTCCACCACCTTCCGCTGCTCGTACGTCTGCCAGAAGGGAGAAAACAGGCCACAGAATGGGACCTTCTAGAGATGCAGGCCTCCTTCTGAACCCCCCCCCCCAAACAAAGGCCCACCGAGCCCCATCGTCTGCTTCCGATGGTGGCCAACCAGATAGTCTGGGGAAGCAGCGATAGGCCGTTCTTGTAGGTGGAAGTTCCATCACGCCACAGCAACTAGCCACTGATGCAAGACGCCCTTCTGGGGGCATCTGTGGGTCCGGGCGTGGCCCGACTCACCCACTCTTGGCCGTAGCTGTCCTCAAGGTCGTTTTTGGAACGGTCGTCCCAGTCCAGGCGGATGCCCAGCAAGGTGGTGGGAAGGAAGCCGTTCTCGGCCAGGATGACAAAATAGGTGAAGAAGCCCCCGAGGGCCTGGATCATGCCTGGGAAGACACAGGGGGTTCCCTTAGCTGCTGGCAGAGCCTCCCTCTTCCGACGCTGGGCCATGGGCACCCTCCGGCCCAAGCAGGCCTGGCTCACCAATCTGCCCGTAGGCCGTGCTGATCAGGCGCTGGTTCACCAGCTTGTCCGTCTTCGGGTTCCTCGGCTGCCTTTTCATGATGTCGCTTTCGGCCGCCTCGTAGGCGAGGGAGATGGCGGGCACCTAAAAAGGGGGCCGGGGAAGAGGAGGCACATGGTGAATCCTCAGGCACGGTGTTCAGTCAGTGCTTGGAAACCGTTGGAGGAAGCCAGCAAGCCTCACCATGTCTGTGCCCAGGTCAATGCACAGGATGGTGACGGTGCCCAAGGGCAGAGGGATGTTGGCAATGATGAAAAACAGGAAGGGGGTGATCTCCGGAATATTGCTGGTTAGTGTGTAGGCGATGGATTTCTTCAGGTTGTCAAAGATCAGGCGACCTGTCAGGCAGGGAGGCCACAACAGTCTGCGGAGCCAACGGAGTGGCAGCCCGGCAAGGAACCCGCTGGCGCCCCCTCCCTTTGGCTCCCCAAGGGGCACGCACCTTCCTCTACTCCAGTGACAATGGAGGCAAAGTTGTCGTCCAGGAGGATCATGTCCGCAGCCTGCTTGGAGACATCAGAGCCGGCGATGCCCATGGCGATCCCGATGTCTGCTTTCTTGAGAGCAGGGGAATCGTTCACCCCGTCCCCTGTCACAGCCACAATGGCCCCCTGCAGGGCCGGGGGAGAGGGGTTAATGGTGGGGGGGGGATATCCCCAAAACCTTCCTCCCAGTGCACTTAACTTGGGTACTGAACCCCCTGTTTCTGGCGCCAGCCCTGGCAAGGACACCCAGGTCAATGATAATAAAGTGTAGCGTCCAGCGCTACAGTGGCGTCTCGGTCTTTCATTGACCTGGCGAAGCACCTAATGTGGACGCAGCCCCTGCGCCTATCCTGGGTTTCTGGATAGTAGGTCCCTTCTCTGGCCCACTGTATCCATGGCCCGAAGAGCCGAGCGGTCCCACCTGCCTCTGGCAGCCCTCTACGATGATGAGCTTCTGCTGTGGGGATGTGCGGGCAAAGACGATCTCAGTGTGGTTCTTCAGGATCTCGTCCAGGTGCTCGAGACTCATGTCTTTGAGATCGGAGCCATGGACCACGCACGCTTTGGCTTCCCTAGGGGGAGAAGCCAAGGGGCGTGAGCAGCAGCCGCGAGGGACAGCTGCAGCCTGGAGGCTGAGAGGCTGACCTACCGAGGATTGACCTGGTTGATGGGGATGTTAAGCCGGACGGCAATGTCTTCCACGGTCTCATTGCCCTCGGAGATGATGCCCACCCCCTTGGCAATCGCCTTGGCTGTGATGGGGTGGTCACCTGTCACCATTATCACCTGCCAGGAGACAGTTAAGGCATCTCTGAGGATTTTCCTCAAGCAAATGCTGCCACGTAGGATCTCATCCACTGCAGCGCACGCTTCCCCAAGTCTGTCGTACCAGCACAGCCCTTTTCTGTGCACCCACCAGGGAATAAGGCCTGTGCTTCGACTGCGCGGAACCGAGGGAATGTGGGAATGCCCACAGCCAGCCTCACCTTGATCCCGGCGCTTCGGCATTTCCCCACAGCATCCGGCACGGCGGCTCGAGGGGGGTCAATCATGGACATCAGCCCCACAAAGCAGAGGTTGGTGACCGGGAAGTTGACGTCATCTGAGTCAAACTTAAAGCCACGGGGGAACTGGTCTTCGGGAAGGTAGAACTGGCAGAAACCTGCAAGGAGACGACAAGGCTGCGTGAGAGACCGGACACACGTGGTCCTGCTCCGTGCGACCAATCCGTGTCAAGCAACTTCCCAATACCTCCTTGCTCAAATCCTTTGAGCACAACCTGCGAGCGTGAACATTTACCTGGCCCACCACAGACAAGGGGCAGAAAGCAGCCCGTGTTTTGGAATGCCAAAGTGGACATAAGTCGGAAAATACTTTTAAAGGCCCAAACAATCCAACGAGAACAGGTTGTCTTTGGGCACGAAACAGTTACCGGAAGTGGGGGACCAGAATAATCCAACAAGCCCAGGCCTGGGGTCCCCCATGCCATTCTGGCTGTCGCCCTCGTGTCCCTCTGCGCAAAGGACGATGTGTGGGTCACCACAAGTCCTGGAGTCCCCTCTGCCATTGGATGTGGAAGGCCACAGAGAGACCCCAAGACGAAAAGGAAGCAGCGATACGGGCCGCCATTCCGCCTCCTCACCCAGCACTCTCTCGCCCAGCCCGCCCAGCTCCAGGTAAGCGTTCTGGAAGGCGTCGCGCAACTCCTCGTTCAGGGGCACCTCCTGTCCTTGGAGGAGAATGGTGGTGCAGCGGTCGAGGACGCGCTCGGGGGCCCCCTTCATCACCAGGATGTGCCCGTTCGGCTTCTCTTCTGGCTCGTGGATGGAGAGCTGGGGGTGGGAGAAGAAGCTGCTGACGGAGAAGGGAACCCCTGGCAAATCTGCCATGGATGCGAAGCACACCTGCCCCCCCAAGAGGTGTCTTTGCCAACAGCGATGGGTGGGCTTCAGTTTGAGTGTTAGAGATGTGCCCCACAGTGATCCATTTTGTTTGCCAGGTTGATGGGTGCTCTGGGGTAGCAGACGCCTCCCAGCTGCCCCCACCCTGGGCCTTCTCCCTCCCTCCCTCCCTCCCTCCCCCCCTCCCCGCACCTGGTATTTGTTGGTGGAATTGAAGGGGATCTCGGTCACTTTGGGGTTCTTGCCACGCATCTTCCTGACGGAGCCGCAAGAGAGCTCGATGCACTTCAGGAGTGCGGACTCGGAGGCATCCCCGGCTGTGTCTCTCTGGCAAAATGGGGAAGAGTTGCTACTAGGCCCAGGCCAGCTAAGTGCCCTCACCACCCCCAACTCAGCGCTGCTACATTTCAAAGGAGGGGAAAGATGAAGTCTGCCTCAACTCAAGCTTGACTCCTGCTGACTTCACAAACACTTATGTAGACTTTCTTGGCAAGGATAGGGATGCCTTTTGCGTTGCCCTTTGAGGGACTTTTTCAGCTTCCCACTCTTGGGATTTCCTAGTGGCCTTCCATCCAAGTCTGGGCCTGTGTAGCTTTCTCAAGATCAGGAGGGGTTGACTAGGTGCTGCCATCTAGTGGCAAAAGGCAGACGGGCACCTCACTGTACCTTGGAAATGGGGATCTTGTCCTGTCCCGCCTTGAAGACGGCCCTGTTGCACAGCCCTGCGATGCGGGCCAGAGCTGTCCAGGTGTGTGAACGCTTGTCAAAAGTTGCTCCTGGGAAGGGAACAGGATAGAATTGGGATTTCAGGCGAGTGCCCACAGGCTCCAGCACACCCAGGGCAGTGCCAGAGAGACTGCAGCAACCAGACTGATCCCCTCCACAATTTTGCTCAGCCCTCACCAGATTGGTCCTCGGTGGTGTCCGCCTCGTGAATCTGGTTGTCGAACCACATGTGGGCCACGGTCATGCGGTTCTGGGTGAGGGTGCCTGTCTTGTCCGAGCAGATGGTGGAGGTCGATCCCAGCGTCTCAACGGCCTCCAGGTTCTTCACCAGGCAGTTCTTCCGGGCCATGCGCTTGGCGGTGAGGGTCAGGCAGACCTGCCATTCCGGGGAGGGGAAGGCCAGATCAATGGGGGAGGGGGGCGAGGCTTTGGGGCTGTCACGCTTCAGGGTAGACACGGCTATGCATCACTGTTATTCCAGAAACCCAACCCTCCTTCAGCAAGAAGATTGAGGATACCATGAGATAAGTCGCTTTATTGCAAGAACGGTCATGCGTACGCAGCATCTGCTCAGTGCAGAAGGCAGGAATCGAGCCCTCCCAAGGTTTAAGTCTTCAGCCTTGTCCGCTCATCCTTTCGGGGCCACAGATTTTGGGCTGTCCTTTTCCAGCCTTGAGACTGGCCTCCCTCTGCTCTGCTCTGCTCCAGCTCTTGAAACCAGCAGCCGTGAGCCATGAGCCAGCTCCCCTTCTTGTCTACCACACCTGCCCCCCTTTTGGAGGATCCTCCCCCCTACGGTGGGACCCCACCCAGTTTTCTTGGGAATGGGTACCTCTCCTCCTCCCGCACTCACCCTGCAGGAGCTGGCACTGCTTACCGTGACGGTGGCCAAAAGCCCTTCGGGCACATTGGCCACGATGATGCCAATCAGGAAGATGACCGCCTCCAGCCAGGTGTAGCCAAGGATGAGGGAGAGGATGAAGAAGGACATGCCCAGGAAGACGGCCACCCCGGTGATGATGCGGATGAAGTGCTCGATCTCCATGGCGATGGGGGTGCGGCCCACCTCCAGCCCGGAAGCCAGGGAGGCGATGCGCCCCATCACGGTCCGGTCCCCCGTGGAGATGACTATGCCCCGCGCAGTGCCTGGCGGGGGGAGAGGCTGTGAGGGCGGGGCGATTGCAAGCAACCCTGCTCAGCAAGCCTTTGCCTGCCCCCAACCTGGCAGCGTTAACCGAGGGCCCCGCAGGAGGCCGTCCTGCAGCCGTGGGCACGGCAGAGCAGGGCAGAGTGGACCGGCTGCTCCCCGACCCGCCTTTCACCTTCCACGCAGTTGGTGGAGAAGAAGCAAATGTTGCGCGTCTCCAGGGGGTTCTCGTGCGTGAACTCTGGGGACCGGGTTTGAGGCTCCGACTCGCCCGTCAGGGAGGAGTTGTCCACCTGCCCAGGACAGAAGCGCAGAGAATGGCCACCGAGCGCCTCTGGGGTCGGGGGCCCTCCTGGAAGGGACGTCCCCAGGGCGGGCGGCCCAGCAAGCAGCACACTGAGCCGAGTCAAGGGGGCCAGGAGGAGAGGAGCAGGGGAGGCCGTCGCTCCCGCCCCAAGTGACGACCCCAGGGGAGCCTTCTCCAGACCCCAAATGGAGCCCAGCACAGAACGGGCCATTTGCTCTCCATGCCATGAACCATTGTTGAAACGCAAAGCTGAAAAGAAGGGACCTTAATGCCACGGAGCCCTTTCGTGGCCCCTGCTTACCCTGCTTCTGTTCCGCAGGTGAGTTAGCCAAAGCGAAGGAAACCCCGAGGGCACCAAACAACCCCGAAACCCGCTCCGAAAACAGGAGCTCAGTGGAGACAGCGTTTAAATCAGCTAAACGTGGCTGCCGTCAGGCGGTGCCTGAGTGGCTCTGACTCCTGGGCTGCCCAGGCCTGCAGAAAGCAGGGGTCCCGCTGGAAGGGAGGCGATGCTCGTTGGAGCGGCGCCTCTTGCGCCAAAGCAAGAAACACTGCCTTTCCCTCTGCACACTCGTCTTCAGCCACAGGCAAAGTTAGGAAGGTGTAATGGCTTTTCCACCTGTTTCCGCCCTCGAGGTAAGGGCTGGCGTCTCCGTGCCCCCATTCCCTTCGGTTCCTCCTGGCAGATCTCACCTTGCACCCGTGAGAGGAGATCACCCGCAGGTCAGCAGGAATCCGGTCCCCGCCTCGCACCTCCACCAGATCCCCCACCACCACGTTTTCCGCGTTGATCTGGAACTTCTCTCCTTCCCGGACCACCAGGGCTTGCTGCGGGGGAGAGACGGAGACCGTCCCGGTGGACCCTCCTTCCTCTTCCAATGGGCTGCCCTCCCTTGCCAGGAACAGAAGGCCCGCTGGCATTTGCCAGGGAGGGCACTATCGGCAGGGGTTGAGGGCCTGGGGAGCTCCAGAGCCCCCCGGTCTCCGGGGCTGGCTTTGCACACACGTTCGCGTGTTATCTGGCTTTGCACAACATTTCTTAGGAGAGGAGGCTGCAGCCATGGGCTCCCCGTGTCCTATTTTTTTCCTCCAGGGTTCACCCTGGGGGGAAACAAGCCATCCTCAGAGCACTGAGCGGGGTTCCAACTAGAAACAAAAATCCTGGATTTGGCTGGGGATTGTGGAGGTGGCGATGACTGCGGTGCCCCCAGATGGGGCTGTTATGGTGCAACGGCTTCGACAGATCCAGACTTCCCTGCCTCCCATTGTGACCCGTTTATGTCCTCCAGACCCTTTTCTCACCCCCAAAATCGGTTTAGGGCCCAAAGCTAGGCCGGCTCCCCCACCGCTTTGGATCGGTAGTGCTGAGGGAGGACGCTTGCGGATCTCTCAGGGCGTAACGAAAAAGAAGATGGCGGCACCGAGCCCCCTTCCTTGGGGCCCTCACTTCATCCCAGGAAATGGAGCCCTGAGAGGAAGGGAGGCTCACCTGAGGCACCATGTTTTTGAAGGAGTCCATAATTTTGGAGCTCTTGGCCTCCTGGTAGTAAGAGAAGCAGCCGGTGACGATGACGACTGCGGCCAGCACCACGCCCAGATAGAGCTGGGAAGAAACGTTTGGAAAGAGGAAATCTGGTGAAAAGGGAGATCTGGCCAACCCCCTTGGTCTTTTCCTTCCTTGGTGCATCCCCAACCAGGTGGGTGCCTTGGTACCCTGAGATGGCCCTGAACCGCAACTCCCAGCATTCCTTTGGCTGAACACAATGGCTGAGGCTGCTGGGAGTTGTAGCCTAGCCCCAGCCACAGAGCTTCTGGTCCTTCACTTGGGGAGTCAAGCTGCTTTTGTGCATGGCAAAGAATAAAACCAGGAGGTTAGGACCGTGAACCAGCAAAGAGCACGGGTGGTTCTCCTGAGGTTTGTTGAGGTCCAACTCCCATCTTCCTCAGCCAACTCGGTCAACAGCGAGGGATGCTGGGAACTGTAGTGCAGCCAAACACCTGAGGGACCCATTTTGCTCATCCCTGTGCTGGACCAATAAAGCAAATGGAAAAGCCCTCCTGCACCCTGATAGGCCAAAGCGAGTCATGTGATAGCCCTGGCTGCCTATAAAAGGCCTGAAGAGCAGACAGCTTGGTTTCATGGACGGGTCTGCTGGGGCTGGGCGGGCGAGGCGGAGGGAGAGCCGGCTCTTTCCCCTTTGAAGTGCAAGAGCCAAAGGGGCCGATCGTAAATCTCAGGGGAGGCGTCGCCAACTGCAACTCTCAGGGCTGTAGTAACCTGGCTCGTGGGAGATGCTGGTCTTGGTGGTCCAGGGTCTCCCTTCCCTGCCTGCTGCTGGGAAGGCGGCCAGGGGGAATGGGGGAGAGCAGGAAGGGGGGAAAGCGAACGGGGAGGATCTTTCCCCTCTCCCCAAAGGGCTGAGCTTGGGTCCTCGTCCTGGAAAGGGGGGAGGGAAGACCCTCCTTCGAAAGTAAATAAGTGGACAGTGGGGCAGAACAGCTGCAGTCTCACTCGCTCTCTTGGAATCGGCTGGGGAGGAGGAGAGCCATTTATAGCAGGAACTTTTCTCAGGAGGGGGGGGAAAGAACAGCTTTCCAGTAGGAACTCTGCCGCGGCTGGGGAGCAAACCGCCTCCGCCTGCCTTTGTTTTTTATTTTCAGAAATGGGCGAAACAGATGCTTAAGCAAGGTTGTTTGACCTTCATGTGCATTCCTCCTTTCTATTACGAAGGAAGGAAAGCTGGCGCAGGGAACTTTCCTCAGATGCGGGTGTGTGTGTGGTTTGTTTCCCCCTTTTTAAAAAGAGACGTTTGTGAAGGAAGCTGACTTAGCTTCTGACTGAGGTTGCTGCTGGAATTGATTTTCTGCATAATGGCTCTTAAAGGGGGCTTCCCTCCCCGCAAAGGAATGTCTACTTAAAAAACAAACAAACACCACCACCAGGGCCAGGACAGACAGTCTCTCGTTTTCCAAATTGGGCTCTTTCTCCAGCCACCCCTTTCCACTCTGAACCCCCGTTCTCACAACCAGCTCTTGGCTCCAGGAGCGGAACCTGATAGAAGCTCCAGTCTTGCCTTTGAACGGGCCCTGAAAAATCAGAAGGATCCCCTCCGCCTAACAAAGAATCTGTTTCTGCTGCTCCTTTTCAACCTGACTTAAACAGCCCCCCCCCCTCGAACTGCTGGGCCCGAGTGCACCAAGCTTGTTTGTTTAAAGTTGATCTGCAACCCATAATCACGTTCTCAAGTAACTGCAGCTCTTAAAAGCCATTTTAGAGAAAAAAGCCATGAGAATGTTAAAAATATTGGGTGGGCCTGCTGGCAAAAGGAAACGCTGCCTTCCCTGGGGGGGGGGGCGTTCTTGGAAGTGCTGCTCCATCTGCAGGGAGGGGGCCGTGCAAAACTCCATCTTGGTGCGGCTCCTGGGGGGGGGGGTTGGCTTTTGTTCTGGCCCTGACCCACTTTGAGCTGGGTTCGGGTGGGTTTTGCTCCCATTAACTACAGTTCTCGGCTCAGTTTCTGGCTGTTCCTGGTTTCCAGTCCAGGCCCTCGTGGCTCGTTCGAATGATCTCATATTTCCACAGCACCTGCTTATGAAACGGCTTTGAGCTATTTTAGCAGCGGCTTTCCGGGCAGGGAAGAAACGGCGGGGTCTCTCTGCCTCCCCAGCTCAGTGGGAGTGGCTGATTTGTTTGGGGAGAGGCGAAATTGTTTCCAAGCAGGCACGCCTTTGGGGGTTACGCACCCAGTGGAGCCCGGAGCCTTTGCGGGTCCCCATTCCCTGCCGGGCCCCCGGTGTGTCCGTCGGAAAAGGGCCCTGCCGCGTTTGGCCGGCAGAAGGGCTGCCCTTCGCCCTCCACCGCGCTGGATGGGAATCTCAGCCCATTTTAATCGTGGTTTAAATCTGCACGAGGGTGCCCAGAATACAAAAGTTGGAAGTGCGTGAGTGTGCATGTGAGCAAGAGATGCCATTTTAAGAAAAAGTGTTTCTGCCACATCTGTGAATGAAAGGAGGGGTTCCTTTCGCTGCATTTGAGCCTTTCCTTCCGGGGTACAATGCAGGCCAGCAGCCCCCCTTCAGTTTTTGGGCATCCAGCAACCCCCCTTCAGTTTTTAAAGTTTCACTTCAAAGCAGTAGCCCCCCACATTGGGGTCCCTCCCTCCAAGTGCCGTGAAAGCCCCCGAAGCTTTGGCACCCAGCGGCTCAGGCTCAGGCGCGCTTCCCACGCCCGCAGGGCTCCGCTCCGGAGGTGGCGGGACTCACGTTGTCGTTGGCGGGCTCGTCCTCCATTGCTGCCTGGATGCTGTAAGCCAGGAAGCAGAGGATGGCCCCGATCCACAGGAGGATGGAGAAGCCTCCGAAGAGCTGCCGGCAGAATTTGACCCACTCTGGGGTGGTAGGCGGGGGGGTCAGGGCGTTGGGGCCGTCCTGGGCCAGGATCTCGGCAGCCCGGGTGCTGGTCAGGCCCTGCCGTTGCCAGGAAGAAGGAAAGGAGCAGCAAAAGGGGGCGAATGCGGTGGGGGGGGGGAGAGAAATTTTGGGGTAAAGCCAAAGGCCGGTCCAGTGTTTTGAAGTTCAATTGCCATTTTTTTAACAAAACAAAACAAAACAAAACAAAACAAAACAAAACAGAGAGAGTTCATGTGAAGTCAAATGAAAAATCACCCAGTGAAATAATAAATGGTTTAACTATTTAACTAGTACAGATTAACGCCAATATGTTTTTTGATAAATCATGGGCTATACAAGAAGAAAAAACCCCTCCCCTCATGGGCAAAGCGTCAGCATCAGGGCTTCAGCTCAGTTACAGACAAAACGGTGTTGCCGTTTCCCCTCCTGGAATTTAATGGGAGGAGAGAAAGACCCAGGCAGTTGTAGGTCCAAGTTTGCTCTGGCGCGTACAGCAAACGTCCTTATGGAGGAATGGGGGCTAGTAGTGGGGGGGTGGCTTGCCAAGGAACCCCCGGAGCAGGAAAATGGGTCGGGAGCCGAGAGCAAGCTGATGGGACTCACCTTGGAGAGGTCGACTTGGTACTTCCGGCTGATCTCGTCCAGAGATAGTCTGTGGTCCTCCTGGTTAAGGGAGAGGAGGAGCCCATTTCTCTCAAAGGCAAAAGCGCAGAGGTTCTCGGAGAGGAAACAGACCCCCAGGTCCTCTCTGCAAACAGAGGGCCTGCCCCTCCCCAAACTTGCGTCTCCCCAGAAGCTCTCCCCGGAAGTCTGAGCAGGGAGGCCGCCAAGGGACCCTGCAGCCAGGTACCCCCCCCCCCCAGGTGCTGGCAAGGGCCGGCCTTACCAGGTTGACTTCCTTCTTCAGCTCATCCAGCTCCTTCTCCTTCTGCTTCTTCTTCCCTCCGCCATTTTCGGCCGGGGCCCCCGGGGGCGCCGTCTCTCGCCCGGTCTGAGAGGGGGAGACGGCGTTGACAAGGCAGGCCAGGAGAGACGGGACCCAAACCCTGTTGGCCCCTCCTGCCTGCTTTGGGGGGGCAACTCAGCTCACCTTTGGGGGCCCTGAATCGGGGTGGGTGGGTGCATGAGCACTTTGGAGCCCTCTCCCTGGATCGGTGGGCACGCGGGGGCTGAACAAGGGTCCAGGGTGCAGGTGCTCCTTTTCTGCTCTTGAGCCGTGCCCTGTAACCCTGGCCACTTCGGCTTCCTCCTGTCTGCCACAGTTGTCACAGAACAGTTTGTTCGGCTTGGCAGCCCCTGATTGGGAACGTGATTGCCGGGACAGACTATTACTGTCCTGGTATTTCTGGCCCCAAAGGACACACCGGAAGGGCTGGGAGCTGCATCTGGAGGCTGAAACCCTGTGCCCCCGGGGTTGCCAAACTTCTGAAAACATCAGCATGCAAACTGAACATTTGGTGCAGCACTTGGGGGGGGGGAGCTGCTGTTGAGGGTCAACTGCTGGCCCCTCTCAAAGGAAGTCTGTTTGCTGCTCCTTTCCTAACAATTGGGTCCAGTGACCAATTCTATGTAGCCCCCAACCGGGCCTGGGTCCTCCTCCCACGGAGATGGGATGACGGGTGGGCCTGCTCCTGTCTCGTGCTGCCCAGGCGCCTGCAGCTCTCCGAGGTGCGAGAGGGTGGGCCACCTTCATCGGGAGGAAGACGCTCACCTTCCAAGAGGTACAGGGCCCCCCAGCTGCCTCCTGGCCTTCCAGCCCAGGCGGCCAAGCTTAGCTTGCCAAGCACAGCGCTTCCTCCCCATTCTTAGCAGGAGCTCGGTGCGCCCCTTCCTGCTCTTATGCCGTGCCCAGGTCTGCCCGCCGAGCCCCCTCTCAGCTCCATCGGTATGGAGAAGTGGCCGCCTCTTGGCACGGAGGTATTTTCTAGGTGGATGTACGTGCCGCCACCGCCGCCTCTGTTAAAGCCATCCACCCTGGGGGGCATTCCAGCATCACTCTGGTAGCAAATTCCGTGCGCAAAGCCTTTCTGCCATTCCTATCACAGCAGAGTTTTCCCCCTCATCCCTCTCCTCAATGCGGAAAAGTCCCAGACTTTTAAACATTCCTCGCACTACTTCACTGTTCTGCAGCTGCCCTTCTGCAGCTCCACCGCTCCCCAGGTAGAGCTCTGGGACCAGGACGGCGCATCAGTCCGGGAGGGGCTCTTCTCTACATTTGGGGCAACTTTGATTTTCAGCCGCACGAGTCCAGGCGTGGAATTTGCCTGTTCCGCGCGCACGCTGGGTCGGCCCTGGAATCTTTCAAAGCCAAAGACCCTTTTTCTACGTTAGGCCGAGATCAAACACCACCAGCAGATAACATCAGGATGTTTGCCCCATGCGAGGAAAGGGGGGTTAATTCTGAGACTGGTTTGCGAGGAAAAAGTCTGTGTGGCCCAAAAGTTCAGCTTTCGAAAGACGCAAAGATCTCAAAATCTCCCCATCACGGTGCTTGAAATTAAGAGCCTCCCCAGCATCTAGATTAAATCATTCTTTTAAATGTTGCACTGGGTGTGTACACAAGATGCAGGTCCCCCCTCCCCAAAGGCAAGGCTGACTCCCAGCTGGTTCCGATCCAAGCCAGAGACCCTCCGTGCCACAACAGTCACTTCCCCCCTTCCTCTGGAACTGCTATAGAAGGTGCCTGGACACGCCTTGCACTTCCTGTCGCAGGGAGCTGCGCCATGCGCAGAGGGAGAGTGCTGTCCAGTGACACCAGACTGGAGGGTGGGGCGCTGCCACAGACCCCTAAGTGCTCTTGGGTGGGCTTCGAAATCAGCCCTCCCGGCTGCTAGTGCCGTGGCCGTGAGCTGCAGGAAGCCACTGGCTGGGGCGGGGGGGAGTCACGGCTGACGCTGGTTTGCATGCGCGGCCAAGACCTGGGTCTGGGGGACGCGGCCATCAGCCGGCGCTGCCCCTGCCTTCCAGCTTGCATCTCTGCCCCCCTGCCCATGTCGGAGAGGGTCAGCGAGATTCTCCTGCCGGCAGGGTTTGGTGACATCTGATCACACCGGTGGCAGAGAGGTTTGGAAGGAGCAGGCAGGACACTCCGGCAACTCCCAGAGAAGAGGGAGGCTTTGGGGCCACTCTGCCCGGGCCCGGCTGCACCCCCTGGCCCAGCCCGGAGCCCTGCCCGTCCTCCTGGGCCGACACCAGCTCTGCGCTGCTCCCTGGCCTGCCCAGCGCCACCAGTGCCGCCTGGCATTTCTGCCCCTGCCCTGGGATTACTTACCCCTTTCCCCATCGTCCCTGGAGTGAGAGGGCCAAGCGGGCGGCTGGGTGGCAGCAGAGTCCCCCTTGCTTGAAATAGGCACTGGTTCTTCTGCTCCTTCTCTGGATAGAATCACTTGTTGAAAGGGGATCTTGAAGGGAGGAAGGCTCCTCCCCTCACGGACCCTCCCCCTTTTCTCAGGCTTTCCCAACCTCTCCCCTCTTCTCCCCCCCCCCACCCGCAGGCTGCCTTCAAGAGCCCGGAGTCGGTTGTTCCCACTCTCTGGGCAGGGAAGAGCTGGCTGCCCCTGGCTCAGCCCTCCTCCCCTGGCACCGAAGGACTCTCTGGGCACTCTAGCCCTCCACCAGCTGCAGAAAAGCCCCCTTGCTGCGGGGGCGGGGGGGGGCTGGAGAGAGAGAGAGGACTGCCCCATGATCAGAAATCACAAGCTGACTGCCCTGTGTGCCAGCTCGGGGCGACTCTTTCTGAGCTGGCCCTCCATGGAAGCCCCATGCTGGCAGAACCAGTCCGGGGATTAAATGGCCCCCCGCAAGAGAGCCAAACCCCAGCCCTGAGGAAGTGGTCTCCCACTGACCCATGGATTCTCCCCCCATATGCAGCTTGGAACGTTGAAACCTGAGCTGGCATAAGACACACCTCCCCCCCCAGCTACCAAGCCTTTTTCCCACCAAGGGGGCTAGAAACTTGCCCTGTTTTTAAAGCACAAGCTGCAATCCCCGGGAAGCTGTAGGATTTCTTCCTTCTTACTTTGGGCTGGGCCTCGCTCTGGGAGAACGGCGTCCGTGTTGCTGGCTGGGGAGTTCTGGGAGTTGAAGTCCACATATGTTAAAGTTGCCAAGGCTGAGAAACACTGCTCTAGGCAACTAGTGACGGGGCCTCACAAGACCGTGGACTTTTACAGAGAGGTGGGGAAACGTTGCCCATCATCTCTTCTCGTTCCTTCGAAGAACCACCGATGGTGCCGAGGAGGGAAAGGCCAGAAGAGCAACTGGGCCAAAGGCTTATGGGCAGCCCAAGGCAAGAGGCAATCCAGACCCCCACCCTCGCCCTCACCCTGACGTGGAAGAAGCCCCTTTGCATTCCTCGGGGTTCAGTCCCCACGGAGGACGTGGGGCTGCTGGAGGGAAAGGAAGCTCTAGCAATGCTTTGAAGGGGGCCAAACCTGCAGCGGGTCGCCGTGGCCGCCCAGATCTTGACCTGCCCAAGAGAGACCCCGGCTTGACCTCCCCGGGTTGGGGTGAGCCAATCCTAGCAATCAAGGCTGCTTGCGCGGGGGGGGGGGGGGAGGTGGGCCCACAGCACTCTGGAATGGCTGCCCTGCAGGCAAGCTGGCAAGCAGGGGCCTCCTTTCCAGCCCTGGGGGTGGGGGCTCGTGGCTGGAGGAAAGCAAAGGCAGCAGTGGAAGAGTTCCAGCCAGCCCTTGGGAAGCAAGGTTTTCCTGACTTTAATGAAATCTGACCTTCCCCGCTGCTCCAGAGGGATTTAGCTCCAGGGACAGAGGCTGGGTTATTTATTTCCAAATCTCTTTTTAATATGCCTTTGGAGGGCAGGAAAAAAACAAACTTGAAATGTCACTTTGGAGCCAGGGCCAGACTTGGATGCATCCTAGAGAGGTGTGTGTGTGTGTGTTGGGGGTCTGTGTTGGGGGTCTGTGTGTCTCAAGCATTTCCTTGGCATCTCCAGAAGCCCCTTTATTTTAAGGCTGGGCTGGGAGGGGAGGGGTCAGGTGTGTTCTGCTGCTCCTAAAAGCTTGTTTCATTTCCGTGTAGCTTCTTGCCAAAGAGAAACTTAATTGCTTTTTCAAGTGAAGTTTTAAGCAAACAAATATTCCACCAGATACAAATGAACCCAGAGCGTTTACAAACAACCTTGTCGGTTGCCCACGTGAGGAGCACGAAATCTGCACACAGCCGGCTCTCCTTTTGCTGCTTCCCACCGAGACTCTGCAAACTTGGCCAGGCAAGTCCCGGTCACGGAAAACCCTGCTGCTTCCCTCTGGACAGCTATGCCGGACGGGCGGACACCAGCGGGGGGCTGGCCCTGGCCTTCTGGCTTTCTTCCCTGCAGGAGGCCCTGAATGCCGTTGTTTGTGCAGTCGGGTCTCGCCAAGGCCTGCGGTGTCAGCAGAAAAGCATGCCAGAGAGGCTCATTCCTAAGGCCCGTTCCTTTGGACAGAACCTGCCCGCCCGGAGCCCCGTGTGCCACGGATCAGGGCCACGGGCAAAACTCCATTCGAGGGCGAGGGGGGCTGGTGCTGCAGCTGTGAAACCAAAGGCTTGCAACCCCCCCCCCCAAGACGGAGGATCAGACGTGGTCCAGCTAGGCGAGCTGCCAAAGAGAGCAGAAGGGGGCACGGCTGGTGGGCCCCCCAAGGGGCTTAGAGAAGCAAGGGCAGAAAGTCTGTTGAGACCTGGTGTTCAGAAGGCCCAGCCTTTGGACAGAGAGGCGGCGTTCAGTCCCAGCCGATGCAGTTCGCTCCTCCGTGCATTTGCCCAATGTTTTTCAAAGGCCAGACATGGGGAGCATCTTCAATGCGTTCTGCAATTGGGCGGCGTGTGGTACAATAGACTTTCCTTTTCTGTCCCAAGTCCCCAGCAGTCTAACTTCCCAGCATTGCAACAGGGGGAAGAATGTTTCTCCACAGCTTATCAATGAAGCTGTCCTGCACCCCTTTCCCTCAAAGAGGCCAGAACAGCTTTGGAAATTGCTCCGGGTGCTGAAATATCCTTCGGGGGCCTGAAGGGAGGAATCCAAAGCTTGAGCACCGCGGCTTTGGCCCGAATGGCTTTTCCAGCGGGAGGATCAAGGCCCCTTTTCACTGCTGTTAATATGGAGAGAGGGGAGAATTGCCCCCCTCCCCCAAATCTTTCCATGTCATGTCAAGGAAGACAAAACGTGTGCTTCTGGGACAACTCACATTTCTCTCTGGTGTTTATTTTTGCGAGAAGGGTTTCTTCTTCCACTTGACCCATATACTGCTGAGGGATCCCCTGGTGGGGTGGAGAGGGAGGAGGGGCGCAGCCTGAGAGGATCTGGGCCTCCATTGTAATTCCTAGGAAGTCGGTGGAATTGGAATGGAAAAAAAACAAGGGGGGGATATGAGAGACCTGTTTTCTGGCAGGGCCGTGTGGTGCGCCAGACAGAATGAAAGCACTTTGCCCGTCTCTTGCCAATGTTCCCGAGCGGGCATGGAATGAAAAGAGGCCTGGATCAAATAAATGAACCAACCCACCGATTCCCAAGAGCGGAAGGAGAGTCTCCAGGTGGCACCTGCCAGGCAGGGGGCAGCTTCAAAGCCGGACGGTGATGGCGGGCACCCCTTCGCAAGAACAGCTTCTGCATGCGAGCACCGACTCGAGTCGCAGCACCAGGACGGGATCCAGCCTCCTCCTGTTTCAAAATGGGACCCGGGAATCACCCCTGGACCCCCTAGGGAGCCCCCTTTGTCCCCTCTTCTTGGTACTTGGGGGGGCGAGAGGATGGGGGAGCCAGAAAGATTTTCCCTGGGAAGGAGGGGCAGGCCTGGGGTAGCCTGTGCGCTAGAAGGGGGGAAGAACGGGCTCCCTTCGTCGGATGGCTCCAGGCAGGGGGCCACCCACCCGCCCGGCTTTCTTCAGCAGCCTGGCACCAAGCTGGGCTGGCCCCCAGGGCCCCTTCAGCTCTTCTATTCTGTGAAAGTGGGGCAACTCGCTCAGCGGCCCCAGGTTTGGCAGGCAAAGGATTCCCATTGTGAAGGGTACATTGCGGTCTTGTTCCTTCACATCTGCAACCGGGGAAACGAGGAGGCTGCAGGCTGGGCGGGGGAAATTGGGCGGGGGGGGGGGTGGAGACAGCCCAGCTCCCAAAGAGTTGGAGAGGAAAGAATGTCGCTGTGAGAGGGGCTGGTCCCTCCCCCCCCCCATTCCCAAGCTGTGTAAATAAATGGCGCTGTGAAAGAGCGCCAAGTCCACGGCAGGGAAGGGGCCCGAGAGACCCGGCCCCGCAGGCCGCTTGGCTGCGGGGGGGGGGGGGCTCAGCTCCGGCCCGTGAGAGGCAGCAGCTCCCTCCCTCTCCAGAGAGAGCGGGCCTGGGTGGGAGGGAAGAAGACGCTTGCGATGGAGGAGAGCGTGGGGGGCTCCTGCCTTCTGGAGGATCCAAGGCCTCCCCAGCGGGACCCTCCCGGCCGGGGACTACTAACAGTGACCCCGCAGGGCTGTGATTCTGAGGGACCACCAGCAGGGGCAGCACTGGGCCTTCGGATGCGGCCAGGCCCCCCGTCGGGCAACCGTCAACCTCGCCCCTCTCGCAGGGTTGTTGTGAAGGAATTAGGCGTTCAGAGACGCCCTGAGCCTAGGCCTCCATCTGGCGATCTGATTTTAAGGCCGGCCAGTCGGTCCAGTTCACCGTCTCCCCGGGCTTTTGGGGAGCCAAGCCAGGTTCCGCAGGGCTGGGCCTCGTCTCGATAGCCGGCGGGGGCTGCCTTTGAACACGGCGGCACATTTCTGGTTTCTGGCCCAGCTGGTGGCCACCGCCACATCTTGTGTTGAGGAGTTCCACAGACCAATGTTCCCTGCGAAGAAGAAGGGAGGAGCCTGGCTGGGCAGTCCTTCAAGGGCGCCTGTGACCAGCCCCCTCCCCCGCTTCGGCCCTTCTTCGGCCGCCGCCCGTCTTTGGTGCGTTTAGGGTGCTCCTGCATTTGAGTTTTTTGCTCCGGATCCTGGTTCCTCCCCACGAGCTGCCGCCTTTGCGACGGCGTTTGGCGCCCCCCGGGGGCCGCGGGACCCGCTGCAGTGCGCGTGGCTTTGGGCCGGCCGAGGGTCCCGCTCGGAAGGTCTCCGCGGACAGGGCGTCGCGCGGAGCTCCGGTCTTCCCCCCCGCACTTTGCCGGCTCGTCCCGGAGTCCCCAGTTTGCCCCGGCAGGAGGGAAGGCGAGCAGCTGCCGCTCTGCAGGCGCGAGGGCTCTGAGCACGCACGGGCGGCCCGCGCCTGGGGTCTTCGCTCAGCCGCGCACGCGCGCGCCCCGTCCCTTCGCTGGCATAACTGGCGGGCGCGCGGCGGCGGCGGAGGCGTGGCTACTCAGTCGAGCCCCCGCATCGCCTGGGCCCGGGCGGGCTAAGCGAGCCTCCGCCCCCGCCGCGCCGGGCAAGAGCCGGGCCGCGCGCGGCCCCGATCCCGGCGGCGTGGAGAGGGTGCGGCCTCGCGGGTCTCGCTGTCTACCCCGGCCAGCCATGGATGCTCCTACGCGGGCAATGCACCGCCGCCGCCGCCTCTTCCTCCTCCTCCTCCTCCTCTCGCTGGCTGGTGCGTGGAAGGGGCTGGTCGGGACGCGGGGGGGGGGGGTCCTCCGTGGGCGCGCCGAGGCAGGCGGGGTGTGCTTGGCTGAGGCCGCGGCGGGGAGGGAGGGAGGGAGGGAGGCGGGCCGGTTGGCGGGCCGAGCGGGCCGGGAGACAGCAGCTAGCCTTGGCTTGCTCTCCTGCAGGCGGGGCGTGGGGTTCCGCAGCCCCCGCTCCCCGCTCGGTACAAGCTGTCCCGCCGGGCTCTGCATCCCCGGAGACGCTTTCCGCCTCCCCCCCCCCCCCGCGGCCCAGGTATTGCGTTCCAGGCTAGGGAGGCATCGGTGGGGGTGGGGGATCTTGGCTTCCGGGGGGGACTGGCCCGGCCCAGCCCAGCCCAGCCCCGCCCCGCCCCGCCCCTCCCCAAGGTTTGGGGGGTAGAAATAGCTTGCCCGAACCGGTCTCCCGCCTGTGGGGGCAGGCAGAGGCTCCGAGGCTCAGGTCAAGCCTGCCGCCGAGGACAGCCATAAGCTGCAGCCGGCCAGCACTTTCCGAGGCCGCTGGCACCTGCCCGGAGGTGCCGGGGTTCCTCCTTTCTCCCACCTCCCCGCCGGATAGGCCCAAGAAGTGCCCATTCCAGTCTCTTGTTGCCTGGAGGATCAGAAGGCTCTAAGGTAGATTTGGACTGTCCCTGGAGGCTTGACTTTGTGTCCTTCTGGCTAAGAAGACAATGCAGAAGAACTGGCTGAGTTGCCCAAAGGGTGGGCTGGCTTCCCTGCCTACTGATTTCAAGTGTTTCTAAGCGACTTTGGTCATAGGACTAAGTGGTGTCCAGCCCACCTGGAAAATGGCAGCCCCTTGTCCCAAAGAGGTTTGGCTTGGGTGGGGGCGTCAAGTGATTTTGCCAGCTCCCTTCATGGTTTTCTTAATCCTTGGAAGAGAGGTGAGAACAGTCGATGATGATGATGATGATGATGATGATAGTAATAGTACTAATAATAGCAAGAGAGGACAGATAACAGCTTCCTAAGGATTGAGTGGTGAATTTATTTGCATTGATTTAATCCTGAACGGGGAAGATGTGAATCAGGAGCAGAGGGGAAAGGAAACCCTGAAGTTTAGAGGCTGGGAGCTGCTTGGAAGTGGCGGGAAAGTGCTTGGGAACAGACTCACCAGCTTACATAAAGTGCCCCCCCCCCCCCCGCTTTCCCTGCTGCAGCTGCGCCCAGGGGCACTCTACTTGTCCCCAGAGCCGGGCGAAAAAGGCCCCTAATGTTCTTTGTTTACTGGCGACAGGGAGAAGACAACAACAACAAGCAGCTTCTCTGCGAAGCTCTAGAACGTTTCTCCCCTGGGGTTCCTGGAAATTTAACTGGCCGAGTGATGCAAAAACAGCCCTTTCAGTAGCAAGTTCAAAAGGCCTAACGGCAGTTCACAGGGGGAGAATGCTGAGTTTGACTCCGACTGACCCTGGGAAGGACCACGGCCTTCCTCCTGGTTCTGGGAAGGGCAGTGGAACGGCCTTGCCCAGCTGAGATTAGGTGCTTTTGAAATCTGCCACTGTGCGGTCACATGGGCACCCTCCCCCCCCCCCGCCAGCTGAGCTGGGATCGGCTGACTGGTTTCTCCCACAAGCCTCTGCAGCGCAGAGGTCCCTGCATGCACGCATGCACGCTTGCAATGGCCAGCTGGGGAGGTGGGGTCCGTATATGGCCCAGCCCGGCTGCCTGGGATTTTGCTCCAGGCCCCCTGCTGCCCCCCCCCCCAGTGCATGACTCTCCTTCCCCACTGGGTGGCTGGACAGGAGCAAGCCAGGAGCCAGGCTGGGGCTCCTCCTGAGAAGGCTGCTGCGTGTTGCCCAGGCGAGTCGCCGGGAGTCCGGGCGGCATGGAAATTTAGCAAATAAGTAAGGGCTCTCCTGCAGGAGGCCCCGTTTCCCAGCCCTTGCCCAGTTGCCAAGGGAGGGAAGGCCCTTTGCACCTGCTGTTCGCCAAGTCTGGGTCCCCGGAGGAGGACTCGTTTCGCTTAATGAGTCTGTTATGGAATTAGGCCCTCTCCTCTCGATTGGCTGGAGGGAGGCGGTGGGGTTCTCGGCCGGCTAGATCCGGGCTGAGCCTCCAGGGTGGCGGGGTGTCTCTTGGAAAAAGCCCAGGTGGAGCTTCAGTTCCGCGAAATGCAGAGTAGCCCAGAGGCTTTTCCTCAAGCTTTTTACCTTCAGGGAAAGGTTTTGCATCTTCCAGCCTCCAATCCTGCAAAGAATTTCTAGGGCTCTTCTGAGGCGAACATGCAGTTTGCAAAGGGCCCTCCTCTTCCCCCCCTCCAGCTGGGCATTCGGGAAGGGCACCAGGATGGCAGAAAGGGTGCCCTCCTCAGTGAAAGCCCCTTCCTCAGACAAGGCTCAGGGCCGCCTCTGTCACTCGGGTTCCGCATTCCCCTTTGCTGCCCCCAGAGCCACAGAGCTGCTCTGTTAGTCTCCAGCCGTTCTCCCCACGGCCGTGCACTCTCTTCGCAGGGGGTCTTTTCTTGTGTGGATGGACCTGCGGTGGCAGTGCAGCGTCTCCGTCCCTGGATGGTTTTTGCTGGTGCTCCGATGCTTAGTTAATGGCTGTCCCTCTCACTGGCCTAGTTACGCTTGTGGCCTGCGGTGGTTTACAGTTAAGCCAGAGGTGCCCAGAGCAGATCTGCTAACCCTCCTCCGTTGCCTGCACAGCCCTCAGCGGCGCCAGGAAGGTCCACCTGCCCCCGGGGCCCTTGTACCGCGTGGAAGGCACCACCCTCGCCATCCCCTGCCACGTCTCCGAGTACGAAGGCCCTTCTCTGCAGCAGTTCGAGTGGTTTCTGTATCGCCCGTTGGCTCCCGACATCTCCATCGGCATGGTCAGCACGCGAGAGCCCACCTTCCCTTACGCCATCTTTGGGCCCCGGGTGCAGGCCGGCAACGTCTCCATCCTGCGCGTTCGGGGCGACGCTGTGGAGCTGCGCGTTCGGGCGGTCCGGATGGAGGACACGGGTGTCTACGAGTGCTACACACCCACCACGGATTCCAGATACCAGGGCACCTATAGTGCCAAGGTGGAGGTCAGAGGTACGCCCGCCGTCTCGGGGCAGTAGGCTGGACTTCCCCAGGCGGGGATCCTGGCGATGGCAGCTCAGCGCAGCTGGGGGAAGAAATAAGTCCGTCTGCTTCCTCTGCCTCCCCTTTCTCCGTTAGCACTGCCCTGCCAGATTATCGATCGCAAGCTGCGTGGGGCAGGGATGTAGCCTTTAGGAACCCAGCCGGGGTCATGGATCTATGGGTTGGCTGCTCAGTTTGGCCTTGGGCGGGATCGGGATTTGGGAAGAGGAGAGCCCCTTGCTGTCCTGGCCAGGATCTCGGGTTGGGTTTGCTCTGCCCCCCCCCCCCCGCCACCGGCCCTTAACGGGGACGCAGCTGCTCGGCCCATACGTTCCACCTGGAGATGGTTCGCTCCAGAGGCTGGGAGATCCTTCCGGAGCCGCAAGCCGTTCGCCTCTTGGTCGGAGGTGCTGTTGCGGACCAGAAAGCCCAACCGCGACATCTCCGTGTCGGAAGGATACTTCATTCATTTTAGTTTCGCGTTTTAGTCGGCCTGGGCAGCCGGCAGCCGCGTGTAAATCAGTGAGAACAATTTGAATTTAAATGACGTGTGCATCGGGAAAGTGGTGTTGGACGAGGGAAAAATCGGTGTGGTTTGTGAAAGACAAACTTGAGCACCAGCTTGAAAGCCTCGCGCTCTCTCCTGCGCCAGGATGGGACCCGGCAGAGGTGGTGGGAAGGGGCTTGCTGCTTCGGGGTCAGGAAAACTGAGGGGATTCCTCTCCCTTTCCTTCTGCTCCTGCCCAGTTATCCCAGACCGGCTCTCGGTCTCTGCCGCCTCTCCCTCCGGCACGAAGCCCTCTCTCCAGGGCCGGGCGGCCACAGCGGCTTCCGCTCCCCAGGCGGTGCTTCTGGAGAGCCAGGACCTCCTGCTCACGTGCTCCGTGGCCAGCGGCACTTCGCAGCACACCCACCTCTCGGCCTCCTTTGCCTTCTCGGCGCCCGGCAGCCCCCGGCTCCTGCAGGAGGTGATCGGGCTGCGGCGGGACTTCGCTCTGGAGGCGGCCGGACGCTTCGCCCTGCGGCACTCGGGCCGTGAGCTCTCGCTGGTCAAGCTGGGTGACCGGCAGTACCAGATGGCGCTGGGCCGGCTCAGGCCAGAGGACTCCGGGACGTACCACTGTGCCGCGGGGGAGTGGATCCAGGATCCGGACGGCAGCTGGCAGCAGATCACCGAAAAGCGGGTAGCGCTGGCTCACGTCCAGGTCCAAAGCGTAGGTGGGTTTGCTCTCCCTGAAATACCCCTCTGTAGCTCGGGGGGAAGGAGCCTCACGGAGCTCCATCCCTCCTTTCCGGAGGGGGCCCCCCAGAGCTGTTCCCTGGGCATCCCTCATAACCTCTTGGCTGTGCAACTTTCTCCCAGTTGGCGCCAGCCTTCTCCCTCCTGGCGGCGTCTCCCGTTGCTCTTGACGCAGCACACTCGGGTCTCCCTGCGGGGGCCTGGAGGCTGTGCTGCACCAGGGTGTGCTGGGGCCTCTGGGACCGGGCAGTGGCGCGTGTGCATGCGGGACCCTCGTGTGTTCTGCACTCTGGGGAGGGGCGGGGCTTGTGGTCCCTTCCCCCGCCTCAGGCCTGTGACCTCCTGTGCTCCTTGTGCTGTGCTTGTTCCAGCGAGTCAGCTGTCGGTGTCTGCGAGCCCCCCCCGGCTCCTCCTCAGCTCTGGAGAAGCCCTGGAGCTTTTCTGCAACGTCTCCGGAGCCCCCGTCCTCCTCCTGCCCCACGCTGCCTTCGCGGTCAGCTGGGAGCTCTGGAACGACGCGGCCAGGGACGGGCGTCTGGTCGCCCGGCTGGAGGCCGGCGGAGGGCTTGTCCTGGGCGAGAACTATGCCAACCGCAACGTGGGCACCAGGCACGTATCTCTGCAGAAGCTGGCCTCCCCCCTGGGCACTTACCTGCTGCGGATCGAGTCGGCCCAGCCGGCAGACGTGGGCCTGTATCGCTGCGGGTTCCAGGCCTTCGCGCGTTCTCCGAGCGCAGAGCTGCATCCACTGGCCACTGTGAGCTCGGAGGCGGTCAGCGTGGAGATCAAGTCCGAAGGTAGCCCCTCTTCTGCTGCAAAGCGAACCCTGGTCTCCTCCCGTGGGCTGCGCAGTCTTTGGGCAAGTAGGGTGGCCATCCGTCCCTTGAAACGCTGTTTTGCCCAGCTAGTCCAGTTAAACTCATCTCCTGAGTAGTCTGCAAAGATTCCAAATGTGCTTTAGCGTTTCTCTTGGGTTGGGATCTACAGAGGGACCGGTCAAAGCCTCCCGGAGTTTGTAGAACCTTTGGAACTCGGCAGAACACTTAAAGAACTCCGCAGTAATTAACCATAATTCGAGTGCACCCAATCAGAAAACAGGGACAGGATTATAAGTATAACCTGCTAAATTCCAGAGGCCTCTGTGGGCTGATATCACTGCAGCCTTGGAAGCACTCAAAAGGGTTTTAGAAACACTCCTTGGCAAGAGAGAGAGACCCCCCTCCACTCACCACGGTCTAGGGGTGGGCTCAAAGGGTGTTTAATTTTCCAGGGCTTATAATGGCCTTGTTTCAGCTTCTGCATTTTGTACCATAGTTCTTTCAATTTCCTGAGGCTGGCTCAGCTAAAACAAGGCGGCGTATCGGGCCACCTTTCAGTTTGAGCTGGTTTTTAAAATCGGGTGGCAAAGGAGGGGTCGGCGTGCTTCACTTAAGGGAGGCGGAAGACGGGAAATGTTGTTCCCCATCAGGCCATTCCTCTCCCCAGAGGCCTCCTCTCAGGGCATCCTATAATTAAATCCACGATAATGAATTCCATTAACCTGTTAGATCTGTTTGTAGCGGAAAGAGCAGCAACGCTTAGCGAAGGCCCCCTCAGGACTGCTGACCTCTTGCCCGGTGGGAGGGGTGTTTGGGCTCCAGCCCATTCTCAGGGTGCCTCCTTCTCCCCGCAGCGGTGGCGCTGGAGGCCACGGCGTGGCTGCCCTCCCCCGCCCTCTACCGCGGGGGCACGGCCGACGTCCGATGCAACGTCTCGGTGGAATCGGCCCAGAAGGTGCACCTGGCGCTCGGCTGGTGGGCAGAGCTGCCGCAGCAGGGCTCCCCCCCGCTCGGTGCCATCTTGGCCACCGTGGACCGCGAGGGGGTGGCCCAGCTGCAGCAGCGGCCCTCTGGCGGGGCCGTGAGCGTGGACAAAGTGGGGCCGCGGAGCCACCGGCTGCGTCTCCACGAGGTCCAGCCGTCCGACGAAGGGGACTACTACTGCTCCGTGACAGCTTGGGTGCGTTCGCCTGACCGCAGCTGGTATCAGGCCGCTTCGGCGAAGTCCAACGTGGTCACCGTGTATCCGTACACGCTGCGTGAGTAGAGCCCTCCTGGGCCATTTCTCTCCCGAGTCTCCCCCTCCTCTGCAGCTGCCCCCAACCGCAGACAGGGGCTTTGGCAGGGCCAGGGCGCGTCAGCGATGCTCCTGAAGCAGCCCGGCCAAAGATCCTGCTGCTCTCGGGAGCCGCCGTCGTAAGGTGGCGAAAGGGGGCTCGAGGGTGGCAGGAAGGGAGGCGCGAAAGGCCCCCTCACTCGCCTGCTGCTGCTTGCTCCTGCTGCAAAGGGGATGCCCTTGTCCCTGAGGGCCAGACGCCGCTCTTCTGCTTGCCTCCTCAGCCGTCGACACCCTAATCATCCCGCTGGCCGTCGGCATCTCCAGCGCCCTCCTGCTGGGGGTCTCCATCCTCGTCTCGGTCACCTGCTGCTTCATGGCGAGGCTGCGCAAGAGGTGAACGTGGGCCGGGAGGACGGAGGTGAGCCGAAATCCCTTGGGGGGCTCTGTCCTGAGAAGAGGGGCCGCTGATCAATTCTGGGCAGGCTCCAAATGCTGAGCACGGGGGAAGCTGCTCCGAGAAGCCGGGATGCGCCGAAAGGAGTGCCTGGCCAAGGGGGCTAGAGCGAACCCCGGGCTCACGGCTTCTGAGGATGGCTCCGGAGATTTTGAGACCGAGCCGCTTTCCTGGGGGCACAAGGTGGCACTTGGCGTTTGCCTAATTTAGGAGAGTCTCAGTCTTTTGCCAACAGTTGCAAATCATTTGCTCTTTCCCCTAATATATACAAACTGATATTTTAGGCTGCTCTGTCTGTACCGTGTCTTCTCTCTGCACGTTCATATCTTTTCAGTCTTGCTAGTTACCGAGATGCTTCCTCTGAGACAATTGTTTCTGCTCTGTGTCAGTTTTCAGTCTGATTTGCTTGAGGGCTGCTGGGGATGGACTTCCCCGACGTCTTTCACCCCTGACCCCCTCTCCATTTGCAGACCCCTCCTGCTGCTCTGTTCTGTCTTCTTTAAAACGTTGGCGCTCCATCAAGGCAGCCATTTCATCCTTCCTCTCTCCGGTATGGATGGGCTCTCCTGAAGGACCTCTCTTCCTCAAAAGAGGGTGCGGGTCTCTCGCTCGCTTGAGCCGGGGGAGGAATCCCAGCTTGCGTGGGGCGCAGGCTTTTTCCAAGGACTTCTCTCACCTAGGCCTGGAGAGCTGGAATGTTCCCCCCCTTCTTCCACAAACTGCTGGCCTCTCGGAAGAGAGAGCGATGGGCTTGGAGGCTTTGAGATGTTCTAAACTCCAGCGAGGTCCGGTGGAGGCCAAACGGAAGGATCAATTGCCATCCTCCAAGAAAAGCTCAAGAAGCGGGAGAAATGCCCTGCCTTGGAAACCCGCCAGACTTCCCAAAGCAACGAGCGGCCGCCTTCTGATGCCCGGATTGTGCCAAAGAAACCGGTTTAGGGATCAGGGAAACCTTCTGCCCTGTGCCATGCCTTCTGCGGATCTGAGCCTCCCCAGCCTCGGTTTCCTGGTGCGGAAGTCCCCGATGGGCACAGGGAGATGCCATAGCAACAGGCCTGGACCCCAGCGGGGGAGCTGGGCACCATTGCGGCTGCCTGGCAGAAGTGCCAGGGCAGAGAGACCAAGCAGAAGAGTGGGGCCAACGTCTGTTTTTTGGCTTCAGCAGCAATGTTCTGCCAGCCAGGCCGTTTCCAGGCAGCGGGCTTTGTTTCTGCCCAGCTCTGCCAACTTCCGAAACACTTAATCCCAGGAGGCCTCCTTGGATTCCTCTGGGAAAGGCAGTTGCGCCACCAAGCGAAGCAAGTCATTGTTGTGTAGTTTGTGTTGTATGTAAACGTGTGGATGCAAGGGGGAGACCCTTGGTTGCCTCCCTTTGGATTTCCATTGCCAGCAAGAAACGCTCGAGACTCTGACTGCGGCCACAGCACCCATCCTGACAGAGCGACTTTGGGCAGGTTTGCAGAGCGACCGGGCTCCTGGCATCCCACCGGGCCGAGGAGGTTCTTCTGCCTGTTGCCACCCCAGGTCCAGCTCGGAGGGAAGGGGGCGAGACCTGCCCAGCCAGGAGGCTTTGGCGCCTGGGGTGCTTAAAGGAAAACGGGGGGGCCCTCCCCGTTTGGGGAAGAGAGAAGCAGTCAAATATCGCAAGGGATTTTGGAAATAATGTTCACAAGGCCAAATGGGATTTTAATAAAAATGTGGACCCCCGAGTCGTGCCCCGGGTGTGTCAAGTCTTCTGAAGCCTGGCCACCAAGAAGCCAGGGGGCTGGAGCAGGGAGAGGAGGCGTCCTTCTAAACAGGCGGGCTGGGGACTATGGGAGTTGCAGTCCCAGTGCATCAAAAGGGCACCTGGAGGGGAAATGCCAAACGGGACGGGATGGAGATGTCTGAAGCGGCGGGCTCGTTCCTCCAAACGAGGAGGAGGAGGAGGAGGTGGGCCCCGGAGGAGGTGGGCCCCGGAGGCAGAGAACGTCCCTGGGCTGTCCTAAGGCTACATTTGCTCACAGAGGCGTCCAGCGTGGGGGGCTGGCCGACCCCCCTAGGCCTAGAATCGCCTTGCAGTGGCCTTGGGGCCAGGGGGGTCCTCGGCCCAGGATTGGCCCCATCGCGGCTGTTTGGCCGGATCTCGCTCGGAGAGAAAAGCTGTGGGCCCCTGGGAGGAGCTGCACTACCCTTCCCTGGCCAGGGGCGAGGGGGGCGCTGCAGGGCAGCACAGCTGCATCTTGACACAACCGCCTGCAGCTCTTCCCCAGCAATGATGGGGGTGCCCAAAATAGGCTTTCAGGAAATGCAGAGCATCTCTCTCCCCCCCCCCAGTTCTCCAGGGCCAATCCTGTAAGCCACCTTCCCTTGCCAAAGAAGGCTTGCCAAAGAAGGCCAGTTTCCGAAAGGGTCTGCCTAGTTTTGTCGATTCCAGATTTGATAAGCTTCCCTGGCTCTTTAAGGCCCATGGAAGAAGAGCCCACAAACATTTGATACGCCTTTCTTGCACGTATTCTGTGCACTCTAAAACCAGACCTTCCCGGTAACCCTACTTGGGCTTTTCAGTCTCCTATGCAAATATATGCAGACACACAATTCCTTGATTAATCACTGAAAAATTGCACAACTCGTCTAGCAAGGTTTATTTCAAAATATGGAATGTCAGTATGTCTCCTAGTCCATATCATAGATCAATCCCCCCCCCCCTTTATTTTCTTGTCCTGTGGAGAAAACAGCCAGCCATACTGGGGTCTTCTGGGTGGGGAAAACTCGCTAATCGAAGGGGCCTCGTTTGCTGGCCGTTTCCGTGACTCTGGCCAAGGAGATTTTAAGCCACTTGCCAAAGCTTAAAAAACTCGCCGAGACGTCGTGTTGGGGTCATATTTCTCCATGCATCCTCCCTGGGGACCTTGATGGTCTTTGGCATGCCCAAAACGATCTGTGCAGGTTTTTTTAAAAACTGCCTAAATTGTGCAAATATTTGTCCGCTGGGAAGCAACGCGGTCTGCTGGGGGAGAAGCTGAGCAAGTGTGGGGGACGAGGAGAGCCTGGCGGAGACGTCGGTGGGGCGGGGGAGGCTTCGGCTGTCGCCACTGCCCTTCTTTCCTCTTGCACGCCACCTGTGCTGCCCTCACGCTGTTCTTCCCGACTGAGGGTCTCTTCCCCTTAGCTCGGAAAGCTAAGTAGGGTCAGGCCCGGTTAGGCATTGGATGGGAGACCACTAGCACTCTAGGCTAGGCTGGGAAGTCCAAGAAACAGGAAGCGGGAAGGGCGAAAGCCCCCTCGGTCTTGCTGCCGAGAAAACCAGACGGGTGCCTCTACGGAGCCCTCCAGGAGCCACAATGGCTTTGGACCCCCCTCGGATATTGCTTCCAATTCCACCTCGCCTTCCACGGCTTCCGTTGGCCAACCTTCCCTACACGCTAGCATTTTTAGGAATGGCTTCCCGGCGAAGACTCTTGCACAGCCTTTGCTGATGAGACAAGCGTCCAAAGCAGCTGAGTGCACCTGCTCTCCGCTTGCCCGGCTGGCTCCCCGTGCCCTGGGCATCTCCTGCCCCAGCCCAGGCTTTCTGGCTCGCTCTGCCCAGCCCGGCTGCCCGTTAAACCTTGGACTCGCTCTCGGTGGTGCCGGCGAGGTTCCCATTCCTCTCCTTGTCCCCCTCTCCCCCCTTCTCCGTCCCCTCCTCCACTTTCTCGTCCAGCCGGCTGGGGATGGACCAGTACAGGTGGGCGTCCATGCGAGCCGCGGCCTCCGCCAGCTCCCGGGCGCTGCAGCCGGGGGTGGGCACCTCGAAGGTCTGGTGGAAGTTGTTGTAATCCACCTCGTAAAATCCGTCCTCCAAGGTGAGGACTGACAGGAAGCGGTGTCCCCACAGGACCTCGTCCACCAGGTAGGAACTCCGAGCTTGGCACGTCATTCCTGCGTGGAAAACGGGGGAATTGGGTGGGTGGGTGGGAGGGAGGGAACAGGTCAAGGCCCAGGTCAGCTGCCTCGGCCCCAGGCTTAGCCACGAGCTCAGCAGAAGGGCTGGGCGTAGCTGGGGGGGTGGTCCCCTGCCTTTGCCCTCCTGGACACCCTGGGAAGGGAGGGGGGCTGCGGAAGAGGGCCGGTCTTGCCAGGGGGAGGGGGAGGGGAGCGAGGCCCTCCCTTCCCTGCTTTCTTTCTCCCAGCTCTTGGTCCTGGCTGGGGGGGGGGACAATTGGGAGAGTGGCCGCTTCTCACCCCCATAAGGCTGGGGGCTCTTTCCAAAACAACCTTGATGCAGACTAGCCGCCTTTGGAGGGATATGAATTCAGCAGGGAAACATGTCAACCATTCCCCTCCCCCCCGCTGGACTGGCTAGGGACAAGGCCAAAGACACCTCCCTTGAAAAGGGGAGACACCTGCGCAGAAGCCAGCAACCAGCCCTCCTTGCAGCCACCCCCTGCCCACCTTCAGAAAGCCTGTTCCGCCCTCCCCCCAGCAGCCTTAGCCTCGGGGAAGGGCCCCCCTCTTCCGGCCGCTCTGCTTCCCCAGCAGGGAGCCCGCAGCGCCCACCTGTGGCCTCCACCATCCCCTCCAGGATGACCACGATCTCAAACTCGTCCTTCCGCAGCTGCTCCTTGGAGACCTCCCAGAAGGGGCTGTGCTCGTTGATCTCATGGCTGATGATCAGCGGGGAGACGAGGAAGAGGCGGTCGTCGCCCGTCTCGAAGCCCACGCCGAGGTCCGTCTGGTTCAGGGGGATGAACTCCCCTTCGTGGGTCTGCTTCGACTTGATCAGCTTGGCCCGGATCGAGGCCTCGACGATGTGGGAGTTGCGCAGGTCTCCGACCCGGAACATGAGGCACAGGTGGTCGTCCCGCAGCGAGATGACGGCGTGGGAGGAAAACACCAGCGTCTCCGCCCGCTTGTTGGGCTGGGAGATCTTGACGAACATGCAGCCCACCATGAAGGCGTTGACCATGGAGCCCAGAATGGCCTGAAGCAGGAGCAGGATGATGCCCTCGGGGCACTTGTCGGTGATGACCCGGTGCCCGTAGCCGATGGTGGTCTCGGTCTCGATGGAGAAGAGGAAGGCCGAGACGAAGCCGTTGAGGTTGTTGACGCAGGGGGTCCAGCTGTCATCCCCGAGGTGGTCCAGGTCGCCCCGGCAGTATGCGATGAACCACCAGAGGAGGCCGAAGAAGAGCCACGTGATGGCGTAGGCCAGGATGAAGACCAGCAGGCTGAAGCGCCACTTCAGGTCCACCAGCGTGGTGAAGATGTCGGTGAGGTAGCGGTAGGTCTCCCGCACGTTCCCGTGCTGCACGTTGCACTTCCCGTCTTTCTCCACGTAGCGCTGGCGCCCTCGCTTCTTCTCGGCCTTCTCGGGGCCCTCGCCCAGGCGCCGCAGGGCCGCCGGCTTGGCCGGGTGGGAGGGAAGGGGGGCTTTGCACTCGGAGACGGGGGTCTTGGGGACAGCAGAGAAAGCCGAGTTCTCCTTGGCCATCTCAGCGCTGGGCATCCTCCAGGTCTGCAAGAAATCAGGCCAGAGCAAAGAGTAAGGTGGGCAGCATGAAGTAATCGTATGGAGTGTGGAAAGCAATAATCTCTCCAGGGCAATACGGAGAAAACTGAGCATGGTGGCACCAGGCTGCGTTTTGGAGCGGTTGTCTTAAACCGCTGGCTAGGCTGGCTGGGGATGATTGGAGGGGTAGTCCACCACATTTGGAGGGCACCAGCCTGGGAAGTCTGATCTAGAAAGCAAAGCTTGAAAATTGGACCATGTTCCCAGGAGGCCTCTGGTGTGTCTGCGGATGCTCAGGGGGGCGGAGATTTAGTCCTTTATTAAAAAAAAGATGCCTCGAACACCGAGGCAGCTCTGTTTCTATAAATACCAGCTAGGATTGTGTTAGCCATTTTTGCAGCCGCTGTCTACAAATGGCTCCCCTTCAGAAATCCTTCATCCCTGCTGGAGTAGCCATGAAATGTCACAGAGTACATTCACCAAAGGCTGAATGTATTCTTGCATTTAGAACGGGCAATAGGAAGACTACAGACAGCGGCTGCTCCTCCTGATGCATATTTAATATTTTCAATTTGCACCATGAGGCCTAGAAACTTATCATTCTCCCAAAGGATGTATCATCCGCCCATTAAGAAACTGGGAAAAGTTTATGGTTCTGCTTTAGTTGGTGGGAAAATTTGCTATGCACAAAAAAGTTGTCAGAGAACTGGGTTGTGGGGTGACATCCCTGGAAGATAGAGCTGGATCCCCCCCCCCCGTCTCTGCGCTCCCCACAGCCTGTTGTTAGGCGGCTCTTCTGCAGGGCACACTTCCTGCGAGGCAAGTGGGAGAAATGCACCTCCAGCAGCAGAGAAAATACCCAGATGGCCTTCTCCAGTTAACCAGCATGCTATTTTTACACAGTGCCCACACTGAAATTGATGGACGTTGCGCCATTTAAATGAGCAAAGGTCCTCTGCCAACATTCTCCTGGCTTTTTCTTTGGGAGGCGAGTGACCCTTGATCAGGAAGTGGCTGGAGGAAGATCCAATTTGAAACATGAGAACCTTTTATTTGGGTGGAGAGAAAAAGAGAAGCGTGTAGAACAGGAGCAGAGGAAAAGGGGTTTCTCCCCCCTCGGATACAAGGCTTCAGGTTATCCAGTGACTCTGCTGGGCCACAGATTCCGGGCGGGTGAATCAACGCCGGCTTTTAGGCCAGCTGCTTGCAGAATTTACTCCTGCCAGACAAGCTGCTGGTTTTAAAAAGAGGAACCTGGACAAACCCAGGGAGGCGGAAGAGGGCAGTTATGTAGCGATGGGGTCAAGGGAAACTCTGCAGTTTGAGGAGGGGAGATTGCTTGGGAAACGTTTTCAGCTTCTCATCCTGTTCAGAGTGTCTGTTTGGCTGCTGTGGGAAGAAGGGCCTGTTCTCCACCGGAGCAAAGTCCTTTTTCATTCTAATATCCCATTTACATTTTTCCAGGGCTGGGAGGGGAGGGGAGGGGAGGGGAGGGGAGGGCTGGACTATCATGAAACCCTATTTATTTCCCCCTTTCTCCCTAGAGGATAGGGAGTGAGTTGGCAGCTGCAGGGGTAAATGTGCTGAAGGACAGGCCGCCCTGCTCAGCCTCCATGGCAAGTTTTATGTCATATTCAGGGCGGGGGAGAGAAGGGGGACCGAAGCCCCACCCTCCTGGCACTGAGGCCCCAGGCCACCCAAGAATCAAGTCTGTTTCTACGGGGGTGGGGGGAGTTTAGATGCTCAGCAGGGCCCCCACTCCCACCACCACCACCACCGCAGGCATGGGGCCCACTGGCCTTCCCACCCTGCCTGGGCCCAACCCCCCCCCCCCCCATCGCATGCCGGAAGGGAAGGTGGAGGCCGGCTGAGGCTCCTTGCTCTCCACCCCTTGCAGGAACAAGGCCTGGGTGGAGGCCATGCTGGCCAGCGGGGTCCCACACACCCAACCCTTATGCCAGGGGCCCGCAGGGCTGTGGCCCTTTTTCAAGCCCCTGGTGCTGAGTGGGGCCTACAGGCAGCGCATCAGGCCCGAACTGCCTCTAGTCTCCCACCAGGCCCCAAGTCTCTCTGGCTATGGAGGCTGGGTTCCTCCAGAGTTTGTGAGAAATGTCCTTTATTTAGCCTGGTTGTTCCTATTAGGAAATAAGACTAATAGCAATAATCACATTGACATACGTATGGGAAAGAGAGCCTGGTGAAGTTCCTGGGAGAAAGCCGTAGGTTCTCTCAAGAACAAGCTCTCCCTTGCTCTTACTGTTCCTGCTCCGCAGGGTTGTTTTGCAAGCCCAGCACACGCTTTAGGTTCATAACCTGGGGGAGCCCACCTGTGTTCAAATCCCACCCCTCCCCCGAATTTCACCAAAGATGGCCTATCGGACAGGATGGCTATTCCAAACGAAGGACGCACCAGAAGGCGCCAGAACTCCCGCCGCTGCCCTGGTTGCCGAAAGGAAGGCGCCAACGAATTGGGGGGCCTCAGAAGCCCCCGGAACAGGGAAGACGGGCGGGCGAGGCCCCCGCTCGGGCGGAGCCGCCTCCCGGCCCGGGACCCCAGCCCCCCCACTCCCGCCGGCGCCGGCAATGCGGCCGGAGCTGTCCTCACCTGGTGGTGCTGAAACGGCTCTGCGCTCCGGACTCGGCGATTGCAGCCGCTCCGCCTCGCACGCTCATCTCGTCCGCGGCCCGCAGGACATCCCCGGCCAGGGGTGCAGCCCAGACCCAGCCGCCCGGGCCCGCTTCCTCCTCCTCCTCCTCCTCCTCCTCCTCCTAAATTTAGCTCAGCTCCGAGCCCGATCTCTCTCTCTCTCTCTCTCCCTCCCTCCCGATGTGTGTCATCTACCCCCTTCCCAGGCACCCTTTCTTCCCTGCCGTCACCAAGGCAACTGCTCTGGACGTCCTCCGGCTGCGATGCTGAATTGCACGGGGATGCGCGTGAAAGCCTGCGGTGCGCAGATCCCTCGACCAGCAGCCAACGGAGGGGAGCAGGCTCCTTTCTGGCGGTTTATGGGCTTGGGTACCACCAGACCAATGCTTCCCAGCCAGGGTCCCTGCGGGGCTGGTGGATTACAACTGCCATAGCCCCCAGCTGGCACAGCCTCCTGACAGCCCTTGCAGTGGGCCAATGGGAGAGAAAGAGGCATCTCTTAAAAGAGGCGGAAAGGCAGCAGATTCCCCTTCCTCCACTTTCTTTGGGTTGGGCGAGGCGCTGAGCTCCAGAGATGTCCCCGTTTCCCTGCCGCAATTGACGCCTCTCTGCCCCTGGGCCACGGGGGCTTTTCTGGCTGCAACCCTCTCTCACACGCCCTGCCCAGGCAGGTGCTCTGGGTGAAATGGGAGAGAATCTCTTCCTCACCAGGATCTGAGCAAAGCAGAGGAGGAGGGTCGACCTGTGATGGGAGCAAAGCCAACTTTTGACCGGAACCTGTGAGAGCACAGCCAGGCACCTTGCGTGCTCCCAAGAGAAGGCCGAGCACTTCAAGGCCCGTTGCCCAGACCGCGGGGGATGCGTCCCTGGCTACAGCCGCTGGCAGTTCCTAGTTAGCCCTGGCCGATCTTGAGAAAGTTAAGCGGGGTTGGATCTGGTTAATGCTTGGATAGGGGACCACTAGGAAATCCCACGGCTGAGGGCTAGTCTGAGGAAACATTCAGGAAGAAGGAATGGCAGATCATATCCTTTTGGTTGCCAAAAAAAAAAAAAAACTAGTTTAAAGGAAGAATTTACTTTTTCCCTGGAAGTGTTTGGTCCCTGTCCACAGAGCTGCTCAGCTACAGAAACACAGTGCAATGGCCACGTCCACCATCCTGCGCTACCATTTTTTTTGGCAGGTCTGGCATGCCACAGCCCGAGGTCTGGGCGCCTGGACAGCCAAGTCCGGAGCCCCGGTGAAGGATAGGCAGAGAGGGGATCCAAGGGAACTCCAGGCGAAAGGGTGGGCATGCTGAGCAACAAGTTGATGGATCAGCGTGCACCTTTGGTTATCTGCTTAAGCATTATCTGCTTAAGCCGTTTCCAAACGGCTAGTGGCAGAAGAAGAGCCTTGACTGTCCCTGAACACACGTGGTCTCCGATGCCCTGGAGAACAAGGAAGAGAGCGCGCGAGAAGGACGAGGCCGGCCGCAGGGCAGGGCTGTGGTTACGCAGAGAATTTACTTGTCCAAAGGCCTGGCCGCGAGCTCCAAGATGGGGAAGGATCAGTGAGATACAGTAAGCTGGTGTAAGATACCAGTGATAACCACGGATATATCATGAACACCACACCCTCTTCATCATCAATAAAGCCAAGCTTGTGGGCAGAGGCTCCGCTCTTGGCTTGGAGCTCCTCTGGCTTCTGCGCCCTGCACAACGAGGGGGCCGCGGCTAAAGGACCCCCTCCTCCTCCTCCTCCTCCTCTGGGATGGCAAGGAACGCCCCCTCAGCAGATCTGAGCTTGGAGGAGGAACCGAGGGAGGGGCTCCTTTGACACCGAGGTCACAAGCACCGGAGGGCTTTGAACTTAGACGTGGCTTCTGCCACGAGGGGATCCAACCTCTGCCCCATTAATTAAGAGCTGCCGTGAAAACAGGCCCAGTTCTGTTGGGCCAGAGGTGCCGCTAACGGTCGTGGATGCATCTGGCCTGCTTGGAACGGAGACACGTTGCGGCAGCTCCCCCGCAAAAAGGCACAGCGGAAGGACCGGGGGGAGCTGCCGAGGGACACAGCACCGGAAGGAGCCAGGCAGATGGCCAGAGGGTGAGAGGCCCGTCTCCTAAGGGACCGGACCGGCACCAGGAGGTTCTTCAGCTCCACCCGTGCCACCGGAAGGGCCTGGCAGGGCGAACCCCCAAGGGGCCGGGGCCGCTGTGCTCCCCGGCGACCGGATCCCCGTCTCCAGCACTTTTGACCCTGTTGCAAGGCTGGCTCTGCCAAGCCAGTCTATCCAGGGCCACCAGGCTGGCTTTCAAGCTTCGACCCCAAAGCTGATGGAGGTGCCTGTAAATGCCGACAGCTGAGGCTTGGTTCACAAGTCCTGCTAAATCATGGCTTGATGAACCTCAGCTTGGTGAATAAGCCGTGATGGGCTGGGTGGCCCAGCTGGTTAAGCCTTGGATCACGGCCAAGACTTCCTCATGGCTGGGCAAGGGGGTTCTGCTAGAGTGAGGGCTGTTCGGTGCCCCTGGGGATTTGGAACGCGTCTGAAGGAGTGGCGCTCCCGGCCACAACAATGCTTTCCTGTGGAAGTGGCGGTGGGGGGGTTCACAGGGCCGAAAGCAGAGATGGGGTTTAGACAGAACAGACGGGCCTGCCTTACAGCTTGGCATCTTTTCCCAAAGCTACGAGTATAATTTGAAAACAAAAAGAAACCAAGAAGGAAACAAGAAGTAGATTTAGCTTAGGAGCAAGAGAATTTAAAAAGCAGGAGGGTTTTGCGGGAAACAAGATACAGCCTTGGAAAGAAGGGAACCCGTGTCAAGGTTAATTACTTTCATTATCTAGAACAAGAAAGCGAAGCAGAGCACCTGAGTCTTGAGTGAAAAGGAAACCAGGGAATGTGTAATTTTACCTGAGTAGGTCAGCCGCCAGGCCTGCATCGCCTTCTCGCCCCAGCAGTTCCCCGCTTCACAGGCAGAGGGCGCAAGGGCCTGCGGAGGGCCGGAAGCCGCCAAGTTGCTGAGATGCGCAGCCGCCGTCAGGGTAGTGGCCCCCGCCGTCCCCTCCTCTCGAAGCAGCCCCAGTTCCTAGAGGGAAGCCCGTCGAGAGGATTTCAGAGCCCGCTGCCCCTGGACGTGGGGGCTCTGTTCCTACCCAGATGAAAACCAGACTCCTCCCTGTATGTCTTCAGGTCCGGTCCTTAAAATCATTGTCAGGAGACCCTCTCAGCTTGCTCAGGGGCTGTTTCCCAGTAGCATGTGCATCAGAGAAGCAAGGAGACAGAGACAGATGATCAGAGAGAGAGAGAGAGAGATAAGGTGGCTCAACTGGCACCTCTGGGGAACTCACAGCTCTAAACCCACCACATACAGGGGTACCGAAGGTGCACGCTGATCCGTCAACTTGTTGCTCAGCATGCCCACCCTTTCGCCTGGAGTTCCCTTGGATCCCCTCTCTGCCCATCCTTCACCGGGGCTCCGGACTTGGCTGTCCAGGCGCCCAGACCTCGGGCTGTGGCATGCCAGACCTGCCAAAAAAATGTCTGAGGGTGGGGGAGCACAGACGAGAAGCACGCAGAGCTCTGCCTGGACTGATGCAAAGCGCCCGGCGTTCCTGGAGGGCCCCCCGACAGACGTGCCCGTTGTGCTGGGTGCTGGGTGCCCTGTGCTGTCCCCAGCAAAAGCGCCTGGCCAGAGACGAACGCACGGTCTGGGCAGAAGGCGCGTGGCTTTTAAAACCCACCAGGCACGCTGGCTGCAATGATGTTCTGCCCCCCCCCGGCTCCTCCCCTTGCTGCCCTGCCTTGGCCACTGCCACCCGCACTGCCCGCCTTGCCTTGTGACCCTTAGCCTGGCGCTTGGTTCCCAGCTCATTAACTTTCTGCTAAAACTTTAACCCTCTGGCTTCTCCGGTGAGGTCCCTTCCCTTCCCTAACCTTCCCCTCCCCTCCTCCCATCCAGTCCATGGCCAAATCCTTCCTTCCTTCCTTCCTTCTCTTCTCTTCTCTTCCTTTTCTTTTTTTCTTTCATTCTCTCCACTTCTCCTCCTCCTCCCGCTTCTCCTTTCTCCACAAATTCTGGCAAATCAAACTCTTGTCTGATAGGCCGACTGAAGACGTCAGTCGCCTTCCTCAGCTGCCCCCTCCTTTAAAAAAATAATCCTTTCATTCACTTGAAGTTCAACAAACTTTTGTGAGCCGCGGAGAGGGGGGAAAAAGGAGGCATAAAATCCATGGGGGAGGCTCAGCCTTGCAGAGCTGGGCACCGCTGATCGGATGGTGGAAACTCCTCTCCGACCTTCTCCGCGGTCGGTCGGCGCAGCCTTGCAGCCTCTGGATCCCCCACCCCGTGGGGAGAAGAGCTCACCCCCAGGTCCTGATCAGCTGTGAGAAGGTCCACCCGGGGAAGGCCACCCGCTTTGCAGTCCAAGCCTTCTCCAAGCTCAAGGTAAGAGGCGCCAGCCTTGGACGGAGGCAGGAGGACACGGGAAGGTTCAAAGCGTCCGCAGGGTCGGGCCCCGCTCCTCTGGTACATCTGGTGGGGTGATGCAGAAGACGGGAGGGGGTTGCCAAGGAGCCTCAGCAGGTGCTGGGGGTGGGCACCAACCTGCCCGAGGGGACGTACTTCAGTTGTCTCCCTTTTAGGCAGTCTTGTCTCTGTCTGCCTCCCTGCGAGACAACCTTTCTCTGCTTACTTCCAGCAACACAATCATGGTTTATTCCGCCCAAGCTCTCAGATCCCCCTTCCTGGGATCCTTTCCTGGTTCTCCCGAGGGAGACAGTTGCGTGGGCTTGGAGGACACCAAGCATACGTGGATGTGGGATGTTACGTGTGGGAAACCCAAAGCCTTTGCAGGGAATCTCACTGCCCCGATGTTCCCTGTCTGGGGATAGCTGGGGGACCCGTGTCCCCCACGCTGCTGGGCCTTTCACGAGAAGTAGGAGACCGAAAACATCCACAGGTGCCGACAGACGTGCCGCTTCGGGGCTCTGGGGTTTTGGACACTTTTCGGGAGGTGAGGCGGGCTGAGCCATCTCTTGCAAAGGGCAGATGTCTGCTGAAGGGAATCGGGGAGTCAGTCGTGTGGGTGGAGGGAGAGAAGAGGAAGGGAGGCAGCAGAGAGAGGCTTCTGGCAGGCAGGGAAGACGGGCAACCCTCTGAAGTTGGAAGGTCTTCTGTTCCGACTCCTGGCGGTCTCTCAGCTCCGCGGAAATTATTCCAAACTGGTGCCATGACCCTGCCGATCGATCTGCCCTTCCCAGCCAGAAGCCCTCAGGTGAGCCAGGTTCAGATGCTCAACTCTCTGTCCCTGCGAATATTTCTTCAACCTCTATATTTCTCTTCTGGTAACCAACCTTAACATTCCAGGAAAACTTTTTCTCTTTCCCCCACCCCTCTCCTTTCCCTTCTTTGGAAAAAAATATTTATTTCGGTGCCAGTATTTTGAGGAAGGGCTGAAGTGGTGAGGCATTAACTGGGTCCTGAGGCCAAGTGCCTTTTCCTTTGGTGGATTTTGTAGCCTCAAGGCAGCTAATTGTTTCGTTTTGTTTATTATTTTATTTTATTTTGCGAGGACAAAGGTTGTGGTGGATGGAGCAGGCAAGCCAAGGCCAGGAGTTTCTGTATTTTCCTGATGTTGTGAGTGTGAATTTTGGGGTGCGCTTTCTTTCCTACTAAAATGATGCCAAGATGTTGGGAGTTTAGGATTTTTGTGGATTTCCTGCCTGACTTCCAGAACTTTGCTGTAGAAAGGGGGAAGCTGAGATAATTTAAACCACTGTGGAAGCATTGCGTAAATAATCTTGTGGCTCGGCTGTGTGGGGCAAGCCTTCCCACTTCTCCAGAGAGGCTGAGCGGTTGGGCCAGGCTAAGGACCCCCAACTCCAGGCGAGCGGTGGAGATGCAGCTGGGCGGAAGGAGAACAGGCCGACTTTGCGAGCTTGGCTCTTCCTGGGCCTCCCGGGGAAGGAAAACCAGGGCACCCCAAATAAATGCTTGGCAAGCAGAGACCGGGGCAATATTTGCCTGGGTGACGGGCATGGCCGTGCCCCCGTGTTGGCAGAGAGCTGGAGGTCAGAACAGGTGAATCCCGGAGGGGTGCAAGGAACAGATCCCAGCCTGAGGAGCTCATGCCCGCCGGGGGGCCGAGAGAGAAGGGGAAGGGGAGGCCGAGCCAGAGAAGGCCGCTGCTCCCCCTGCGCATACTAACAAGCCGGCTTCTCAAAGCTCTTTTGTCTCTCTGGAAGCTCCATTCAGGCCTTCTCCTGGGGGGCAGACAATGGAGCTACTGTCTGGCCCGCTCTCCTTACCAAACAGTCAAATGCTTTCACTCCCCCCCCCATCTCCACCCCCTCCCCACAAGCTGGCCGGATCCTCAGCAACTGAGTTTGATGGTGTCCAATATCTGCTGCCCCGCAGAGGTTCAGTGGGGACTCTTGGCCCTCCCCCCCCCGCACCCCCCACCCGGTCTTGCAGTGGGGCGGGTCAAAGGAAGGAATGGGGCTGGCCGTGTGCCCAGGAGAGAAAGGGGTCTCGTTTGCCACAGGGGAGGGAAGCAGGGCTCCTTTGGGGAGATGGGGGAGCCTCGGTGCACCTGGGCGCCGGCTCAGGCTGGTTGGGCCCCTCGGAGCCTCTGGTCAGCCTGCAGGTGCTTGGCTGCCATGTTTTGCCCCGGCTGCTGTGGGGAGAGCACGCGGAGAGGCTGCGCAAATCCAAAGGAATTTTGCTGCTGGCACAGAATTCAACCGGGAGCGCAGGAAGGGCTGCAAAACTGTTCCCTTAGCTTAGAGACCCCAGGGCAACCGGGACGGACCCTGCGCTGATGTCCGGAAGGGCCTGAGTCGGCGGAAGCCCCTGCACCCGCCCGTTGGAGCCAGGCGCAAGAGCCGCCCCGGCCCGGCCTGCAGGTGCCCCGCGAGATGCCCCGGTTGCCCTGCAGCTTTGACTGCACCACCGCCCGGCTGCACCCCGGATGATGGGCCCGTCTACTTAAATGCCACCTGTGTTTCCCCGACCCCTGGTCTGCTTTCCTCCCACCAGCCATGGTGCTGAGCATGATGGGAGTTGTTGTCCAATGCTGCCAAAGGGCAACAGGGTCAGCACGGCCCAAGTGCCGGTGGGGAGCAGCGATTGTGCCGCTCCGAAGCGATTCGCCTCCATAACGTTGTCGGTCCCGGCCCTGATGGACAGACCGAGGGACGCCGGCTGGCCTCGCATCTGCTCGGCTCCTCACGAGTTCTCTGCCCCAGCCGGACCCCTCGGAGCCAAACACAAGATTTAACAAGCTGCTGCTTGTTCTGTGCCACCAACTTGCCCTGGAGGCAGGAACTTATTTGCAGCACAACCTTTGAAAGCAACCCCAGTTTACAGTTTAACCACATTTGCTGAAGGGAAGGAAGGAGCTGCGATGTTTGCTTCTTAGCCTTCGGAAGGCATTGTCAGAACATTTCTGGATGCCACCTTTCAGAAGGGGGCGACTGGCTGGCGTGGAAGCCACGACCAGGAATCAGTCTTAAGAAAGCGGGCTAAGGAACCAGTTTCTGCTGAGCCAAACTTTTTGTGTATTCAGCACAGCGTTGGGCCAGCTGATGACGGGGTGGCCAGGCTCACCTTCCTTAGCTCCTCTTCTGAATCCGTCTCTCTGAAAATCCCTGCTATTCAAAAGACGGCATGGAAGAAGGTTGGTTTCTCTTCAAACGATGCACTCACTTCGCAACCCAAAGCTGGCACAGCCAGAATCCCACGCAGAAGGGAATCTTTAGGAGGTACCTCCGGAGGCACCTCTGGCCAGACTTTCTAGAGGAAAAAATAGTTATATATTATGTTCTTCTTGTAAAACAGGCTGTAAACGTTTACGCACTGTGGCAGCATCATTCCTGCCTAATGAATGCAGGCCGAGGCACATGTGGTTAATGTTTAATGCCTCCAAGATGTTAACAGCAAGCCACCTGTGGGGCCTATTGCAGGGACAGCTTTGGGGCATGTGGGGACCAGGTTGGCGGGGGGGGGGGGCGGCTGAGGGCGAGAAGGGGCTGTTTTGTGCAGAAAAGAAAGGCAACATTTCAACAGGTGCAGCTTAATGGCATCTGGCAAATAGTGTCCTTCATAAAGGCTAAGAGGGCCCACAGTGCTCTTCTGGGAAAACTTGGGAGATTTGGGCGGGGGGGCTGGGGGGGAGACCGTGAAGGCTGCCATGTCCACAGATTGGAGCTGTGGGTCCTAGGATGCCACCCAAGGGATGTAGTGGTTTATTTTATGTTTAAGATGAGCAAACTTCAAAAACAAGTCTGCGCTCACTTGCAAAGCTTGATTCAGGAACCAGACTGCAGTTTGCCACCGCTCCCTCCTGTCAAGCCCTGAGTTTGGCCACCTCCCCACAACACCCATAACTGTGTCTCCGAATTACTCCTTTTTCTCGGTGGGCAAAACTACCAAGCGTTGCCTGTGGTGCAAATGCCACAATCACTATAAGCACTGCTTTTCATGGGAAAAGGGCCTTTGTCTTTCCGTCGGAGTCCCGCCGGCCTCCCTCTCTTCACTTGAACTCAGAGCCCGGGTTCGTTCTCACGTGCACAGCACGTCTCCCTGAGCAGCACGTGAGCACGGGGTGCGAGGGTTTTCCCTTGCGCCGCACCGCACCACACAGGTGTGGTTTGAGAAACAGGCGGCCATAGGGAGTAAGTCAAACGGGGGCTCTCAGAATGCCATGCAAAATGTAAAAATCAGCCGTGGGAAGTAAATTGGTACCCCCATATTCCCCGCCCCTTTCTTCTTCCAGAGACCCGGAGAAACTAGTTCTTCTCCTGGGAACCTGCTTTTAACAAACCCGATTATCTCCCCCCCCCCCCGCCATTTAACTGGGAGTTTAAGAAGGGACTTGTTTGTGCCACAAAGAAAAGAAACAGATCTGATGGGGGGCGGACTGCAGAGTTCTTTGATCAAGCGGTGGCACAGGAGGGGAAGGCTGGCAACTGAGCGAGAGCTGGAGATAAAAAGGGACAGATGCCGGGTGAGGGGGACAGAAGGGAAATGGGCCGGCAGGGGAAACCTCTCCCAGCGAGAAGGGCCCCCTTTGAGGGAGGACGCAGCCTGGGCCACAGACACGGACTTTGGGCGCCAACAGCGAGGCAAGGCCTCTGGCCCCGGGGCATCTCCTGTGGCCGGCCAACCTCCTTGCTCGGGGTGTGGGCAGCACAGGGGCGGCTGATCCTCTGCCAGGGGGCGGCTATGAGGCGGCCTCTGTGCCTTTTTCCTGCTGGGAGAAGAGTCAAAACTGGCGCAGGGCAATTGCAGGTAGTCCTCGACTTACGACCACAATTCGAACCAGAATTTCCATCACTAAGCAATGCGGTCGTAAAATGAGACGTCACATGACCAAGGTATGGAAGAGCTGCTGAAACTGCCCCCCCCCGAGCTTTTCTCCGGCCAAGTGGCAGGTGGGCCTTTGGCCATGACCCCCGGAAGTGTTGGGGATCCTGGGAGGGTGCTGCTTCTCTCCTGTGAAAGTGCTGGGGGGGGGCCCTCCATGATCCTGGTTCGTCGACATTCACTGATCCTTAAAAGCCTCTTGCTGCAAATTTGCCCCGTTTTACTGTCCGGGTGGACGGAAACACCAGAAGGTGCCTGAAAACAGGGGAGCAGAGAGGGGGGTGCAGGCACGGCCCCTCACTCCTGCCCTGGGTGGGGGGGCTGGAGAACATTGTGGCGATCCGGATGGCCTGCTGAGCTTCCGCTTCGCTTCGGCCCCCTTTCCCCCCAACGTCCCCTTTCTCTCCAGCTGCCAGGCTCCCTTCTGCCCTCCTTGAGTCTTGTGGGGGATCTGCTCCCCTCCCTCACGAGACACCTGGGTTCTCCCCCTTCTTGCTTAGCCTTCCTTTGGGGCCTCCCTGGGATCTGGTTCCACAAAGACCCTGCCGTGGGGAGGGTCTCCGCGCCTGGGCCTTTGCAGCTGGCAAGGAGGGAGCCAGGAAGAGGCCTGGGGCGCCATTCCGGCACTAGCCCAGCCGGGAGGGATGCACCAGGCCAGCGTCTGTGCAAATCGAAGCTGGATGGAGATATTCCTATGAACGTAGCAGGACTAGTGAAACAGCTCCTGGAGAGAGTGCCGAAGTTGGACGCGACACGAGGAAACTCCAGTCCCTGAGCAAAAATGGATGGACGGTGACCAAGGGGCCAGAGACCAAACGTGGAAACTCTCCCGGGCTTTTGAGCTGGACAGAGAGCTCATCAGCACTCTGCCCATGCTCAGAGATACTCTGGCGCTGCGCAGGACAAGACGTTGCAGGAAGGGGATCCCCTCGCGTTTCAGGCCAAAGGCCAGTCTGCCGTTGCCTGGGCCGTTAGCCCTAGTTTGCAAGCTCTTTCGGCAGGGGGTGCGAGGCACCAGCGCCCCTTAGTTAAAACGTAATAAATAAATGCCGTTTGCAGCTGGACTTCGACAGGCATTTTCCCCACACGGACTTTGGGGGCCAAGTTCATTAAAGGGGTGCACTTGTATTTTGCATTTCTGGGGGGGGGGTTAACCCCAGAGCCCTCTTCCTTAAGAAGCGTCTGTTTGGGGCCAGCCCCAGGCGAGGCCAGGCGCAACTGGGTCCGGGTCCAGGCAGAGGCCCGTCCAGCTGAAGGAAGGTGCTTTGGCGGAAGAGAAACTTTTCTCTCCCTCCCCCTTTGCTCTTCCGCTGGCTTCTCATACCCCATTTGTGGGGTGAAAAGGGGCGTCTGCTCTGCAGGGAAGGCGAAAACTCTTCCGCTGCCCAGGAGCCTTTGGAAGGGGAGGGGATCGCTCTGCAGGGGACGGGGGGTGGGGGTAGCGGAAGACGTCCCGCTGCCGGCTTGGGCTCCTGCCGAAGATCCAGTCACGTGGCTTCTGCGGCCACTTGGGTGGCTGCGGGGAAGGCCGGGAAAAGCCCAGCCCCACACACACCCTTGCCCCAGAGACGCATCTGGAACCGCCTCGGCTGCTTTTCGGGGCAGCGGGAGGAAGAGGCATCTCACCCGGAGCAGGGGCAGGGGCACCCCCGGAAGACGCCCCCCGTCGGCCCCCTCCGCCTCGCTCTGGCCGCGGACACAGGCGGGGGGGGGGGACAGGCCGGCAGAGGGGGCTTGGTGGGTGCGCAAGCAGAGCCCCTTGCCCACGTGCGGCCGGCCCCCTCGGGAGTTTCCAAAGAGGGTCGTGGGGTCCGGATGAAAAACGCCTTTCCGGTTTCAAGCAACGGGGGGGGGGGCTGAAGGGCCGGCTGACAAGCAAGCGGGTTCCTTGGCCTTGTCTGACCACAAGGCCGCACTTTTTAGAAGGAGGGAGGGAGGGAGATCATTTGGGTTAGGGTGTGGTTGGCCATGGCTTAATGTGCATCCAACTAACTTCCCTGGGGTTTTTTTTTTTTTTTGCAATTAGCTGGGAAGTAACACCCCACTGCATCTGGGGACATAAGACCCTCCCTGTAAGACTCCCAACTTCTCTCTCTCTCTTCCTTTCTTCCTTTCTTCCTTTCTTCCTTTCTTTCCTCTTCTTTCCCTTCCCTTCTTGAATGACTTACTTTGCTTAGCAACAGGGCTACCCCAGTTCACCTCATGCTTTCCTTGTTTCTGCTGCCAGCTAGATCTGATTCCTTTTAATGTGGCCATTTGATACCCTGATTAAATCAAGGCTCGTCCTCACCACAATGTCTGAGCAGGGAACCTAAGGCAGGCCTGGATCCAGCCCAAGGCCGACGGCGTCCTCTTTCCTCCTGCAGCCAACGAGCGAGACTCGGGCTGAAGAATGCCGGCTGACCCAGGAGCAAAATCAGTAGGAGGAGCTGGGTTTCCATTAAACTGTGAACCAGAGGGCTGTTGTGTGGGGAGGGGGAAGGGGCACAAGAGCCCCTCAAGGAAAAGCAGAGTACTGTGGGTTGGCAAGGAATGCCACCTTGACGCAGGGATTTGTCGCTCTTTTGAGGTTCATCCCTGATGCTGCTTTAATCCCCCCTCCATATTCCTCAAGCCCTCCTGCAAAGAGTGCCCACCAGCGCCAGAGGTTAGTGTGAACCCCCTAATCGGCCCCTCCTCCCTGTCTGCTCTCTCCTCTGCCCCAGATGACCTCGGCCACCAAGGTGTATTTCAGCCAGACGACGCAGACCGACAGCCGCCCCCTGATTGGCCCGGCGCTGCGGAAGAGGCGGGTCATGACCAAGGATGGGCGAAGTAACGTGCGGATGGAGCACATCGCCGACAAGCGTTTCCTGTACCTGAAGGACCTGTGGACGACGTTCATCGACATGCAGTGGCGCTACAAGCTGATCCTCTTCTCGGCCTCCTTCGCCGGGACGTGGTTCCTCTTCGGGGTCGTGTGGTACCTGGTGGCCTTGCTCCACGGCGACCTGCTGGAGTTCGACCCTCCCGCCAACCACACGCCCTGCGTCATGCAGGTCCACACGCTGACGGGCGCCTTCCTCTTCTCCCTGGAGTCCCAGACCACCATTGGCTACGGCTTCCGCTACATCAGCGAGGAGTGCCCGCTGGCCATCGTCCTGCTCATCAGCCAGCTGGTCCTCACGACCATCATGGAGATCTTCATCACCGGGACCTTCCTGGCCAAGATCGCCCGGCCCAAGAAGCGGGCCGAGACCATCAAGTTCAGCCAGAGCGCAGTGGTGGCTCGGCACGACGGCAAAACCTGCCTGATGGTCCGGGTGGCCAACATGCGCAAGAGCCTTCTGATCGGCTGCCAGGTCTCCGGGAAGCTGCTCCGAACCCACCTCACCAAAGAAGGCGAGAACATCCAACTCAGCCAGGCCAACGTGGACTTCCAAGTGGACACGTCTTCCGACAGCCCCTTCCTCATCCTGCCGCTCACCTTCTACCACGTGGTGAACGAGCGCAGCCCCTTCAGGGACGTGGCCCTGCGCACGGGGGAAGGGGACTTCGAGCTGGTCGTGATCCTCAGCGGCACCGTCGAATCCACCAGCGCCACCTGCCAGGTGCGCACCTCTTACCTCCCCGAGGAGATCCTGTGGGGCTACGAGTTTACTCCGGTCATCTCTCTCTCGGCCAGCGGAAAGTACGTGGCCGACTTCAGCCTGTTTGAGCGGGTGATCAAGGTGTCCCCCCCGTGCTGCCCCCACGAAACCACGCGGTTCGCTGACCCCGAGAAACTGAAGCTGGAGGAATCCTTCCGGGAGAAAGCGGAGCGGGACAGCACCCCCCTGAGCGTCCGGATCAGCAACGTTTGAATCCTCCTGGGGGGACCGGTCGCCCGGAGCTTCTCGGCACCCGTTGCAGCCCCCCCTCCCGCGTTGTGTCCCCTACATTCCCGCCAACCTCTTCAGCTGCAGGTGGAGGAGAGGCTCCCCAAAAGAGAACGCGGCCCTTTATTCCCGACGGCAGAGCCTCCCCAGCCTCCGGCCGGATGGACTTCTCCTCCCCAGGCTCCTCCCTTGTGCGCTTTATCCTCCCCCTTTCCTTCCTTTTTTTAAAATACGCAGAGGGGCAGGGGCAGGGTTGGGGGGGGGGCAGCTGAAGACACCGCCAGGGAGACAGTCCTGAAACCCGGAAGTGGCTGAGTCGCCGGGGGCTGAGGCTTCCGTGTACACAGCCCAGGGGGCTAGTGGGTCCCTGGCTTTGGATCTCAAAGAGCCCGGGATCCCCCAACTGAAGGCGGCTGGAGCCCTTAGGAGAAACAGTTGGGGTTCTGGTCTCTGCCCGCCTGCGGGGGACCCTGCGGCCCCCGCTGCAGCTTGGCTATTATTACTGTAAACGATCAACATCCAAAATGCTGCTGAAGCCCAGAAGGAGAATGGCGGAGAAGGCAGCCCCAGTTCTCCCACTGGCTTTCCACTGAGAAAGCGGCCCTCCCTGCTGGCGTGATGTAGGGCCGCGGAAAAAAACAGGAAGGAGAAAGATCGTGTCCGGCTGGGGAAACCCACGTGATTCTGTGCCAGTTAAAAATAAGCGGGTGGTGCCTCTTCCTCAAGCTAACATAAAGCTCCGCCTTTTTCACCTTCATCCAGCCAAACTCAACCCAAGTGCTTTGCTTCAAAGGGTAGGGTAAATATCTCTGTAAATGTAGAGGGACACTGAGGCACGAAAAGACTTTGGAGCTAAAACCGTCCTGCCCGGTCACAGAGTGGTCCCCGAGACCTCGGGGAACCCGCCAGTTCCCCAAACGGGGCCAGAAAGAGATCCCCTCGGGGTCACTTTGGGCGAGCGCCTCTTTGCAGCTGGATGGCCGCTTCAGCCGGGGGGCCTGGAAATCTCCGCCCAAGGAGGGGTCTGCCTTGTGCGGTCGACCGAGGTCTTCCAAGGGACTTGGGAGCAGGCCGAGCAGTGCCAGGATAAGCTGCCGTCCCTGGCTGGCTCTGCACCGGAGTCAAGCTGGATTGGCCTCGGGCGGTTTCGTCCAGGAACAGGAGGATCCAAATGTGTTTTGCACATCAAGAAAGAGGGAGAGCGTAGCTTCCTCTCGGGACATAGATGTCTATGACATATATATATATATATATATATATATATATATATATATATATATGTTTATTTATATAAATGATCTATATGTTGCTACTCGTAAACAAAGCAAAGCAAAGAAGGAGTGAAGGGGTGATGTTGCACTTTGTCAAAAACAAGCAATAGAGCGCATGCAGGATGCTGTCAGCACCAAAAAGGAAGTTAATCAGAGATTATCCTGTAGTCTTCATCCCTTTCTTCCACTGCTCTAAATTTCTAACACAAAATTCCCAGCTCCTGCAGAGATTCCCTTCTTCTTCTTTTTAAGTGTCCACACTGGACTTATGCCTAACAAATAGAACTTCACAGGTTGATTGAAACATGCTTTGAATTAAGGCCCCCTTCCTGAGCTGCACACGAATTTAAGGGCCATTTCTATCCCCACCCCCCACCCCAATTTCACAGAGGTCTGTTTTCTTCGGAGCAGTTGCACAAACAGGGTATGTTTCTGTGTGAGAGACCAATGCAAGAAGGCCAAAGGCTAATGGGAGACCTGGAGGTTGGAAATGACCAGTATTTTCCGTTCAAATCCATTCAAATCTAATGGGGATCAGACCAGAGGTCTTTCAGTATTCCCGGCTTGCCCACCAGCTCCTTGAAGCTGGACTGCAGCGGACAGAACAGGCCGGAGGGAAACCTAGTGGCCGCGTCCCTCCGAGTCTTAAAAAGTGCAGGAATGTCCTCTCTTGGCAGGGCTGGTGGAGGAAGAATGCCGCAGCTGCCCCTCCCCTCCCCAAAGTCAGCCGGATAAAGTTTTGGGAGACTAAAGTTTTGGGAGACGCGTCAGGGAGAGGGTTCATGTTCCTCCTTAAGCAGTAACTGTGGTCAAGTAATTCGTGACTCCGGCTTCTTTCTAAACCCTGGATGTTTCCGGCTTAGTTTTTCCTCCAGCTTCCGCTTAGGAGGGAGGGGCCGTGCGTGCGGTGGGGTACCACCAGATTTGCAGGCCTCAAATAAAGGAAGGGTGTTTTTGTTTTTTGGAGACAAAGATCCAGAGGAAAAGACAGAAAATGGGACCGTTCCCCAGTGTTTCTTCCAGATATTTGGGGGTTCCTGCTTGCCTGGAGGAAGACAAGAAGGGAGCCTTCCAACTTAGGAAACAAAAAATGATACAAAACAAAAATTGGGATGGGGCAATATGCCTTTCCATTACTTATTTTCCAAAACATCCCGTGTGCCATGCATTGCACTCCGACCACGAAGACAAGCTGGGTGTTTTCACAAGACAGTCGCGCAGAAAAGGGGAAGGGGCATCCAGGCTGGTCAGCAGGGGGGCTTAGCTTAGTCCAGGTGGTCATTCCTCCAGCTGTGGATGCTTCCAGACTCTCTCAGGCGTGGCTTTGTAAGGCTCCGGGGTTTGTTACAACCCCCCCCCCCCAATAAGGACGGATGTTTTGATGACTGAGTTCAGCTGCATGTTTACTTGATTCCCGTTTTTAAAACGTTTATTTTGTGCCTAGAAATTATGTACTGTACTTCATAAACATGAAGGTTTTTATCCACTGAAGAAGACTTTTTGCACTAAAAGTCCAATTTTATTGGCGGGTGAAAGGGAGCTGTTTTCTTTTGTTTAGAACAAGATCACTAAATAAAGAAATGTTTAAAAGCCAGATTTTCAATTGTCTTGGAGATGTTGCTTTAATGGATACGGATGTAATTCGATCAGTTTATCCTTAGCCTCAAAACAGCGGGCAAGGGGATGTTTCTGAGCAGCCCAGCATTACGGTCCAGCGCTGGCTTCCTAATTTTTGCCAGTTGTTTCCACCAGAGAAGCTTCCTATGAGGATGTCTGTAGCTTGAATCATGTCAACTGGATTTCTATTTTCTCAGTGGAAACGTTTCGCTCCTTATCCAAGGAGCTTCTTCAGTCTGAGCAAGGTTGGTAAGGGAATCCTTAAATATGTTTCTAGGGTGGCTGTGTGACTTTGCACCTGGGGCTAGGTCATGGTCATTTGAGATGTTTATTTCTAAGTCCCTTTATCATCCAAAGGAGGATCGTTAAGATTACCCAGCTGCTGTTGAGCTTGCGAAATGGTCTTAATCTTCCTAGGCACAGAAGACAAAGCAGGGAGGAAGATGGGGGAGAGATTGTGCCTGAGGCCCCCACCTCTATTCAAGGAAGGATTTTCCAAGTTGGCATAAATGGACTCCTTGACCCCTCTCTCAAACCACCTATCTTCTCTGTCTAAAATGTGAACATTAATGTCCTCAAATGAGTGTCCTTTTTCCTTTAGATGAAGATAAACTGCTGACTCTGGTCCTGTGGTGTTACTTCTCCTGTGTTGGGCCATCCTCCTGTACAAAGGTTGTTTGGTTTCTCCAATGTAGAGTGCAAACCAGGTGCAAGGTCACACAGCCACCTAGAAACATATTTAAGGATTCCCTTACTAACTTTGCTCAGACTGAAGAAGCTCCTTGGATAAGGAGCGAAACGTTTCTACTGAGAAAATAGAAATCCAGTTGACATGATTCAAGCTACAGACTGTTCCACCTGGATGACTGAGAACCTTCATAGACATATTCCTATGAGGATCTGCTTACACCAGCGTTTCTCGACCTTGGCTGCTTTAAGACATGTGGACTTCAACTCCCAGAATTCCACAGCCAGCAATGTCTTAAAAGTGGCCAAGGTTGAGGAACGCTGGCTTACACACTCCGAGGCAAATGCGGAGCAGGACTTCGGGAAGGGGGCAGGCGCGTCTTGGCTGTTCCCAGAACAAAGAGCTCCCGGAAGGCCCTAACCCTTTCCACCACACTCGACCTCCTCCTCCTGGAATTGGGGCCCTTCCCCTCTCTGGCCGTCTCCTCCTGCGCGAGAGTCGCTCTCGGAGAAGAGGCGGGCTGCGGCCACCAGGGGGCTCTGTGCGCCAGCGAGGCCGGCGGGGGGACGCATCTGTGGCCCCAGCTGGAGACCCGCGCAGGGCGCTTCCTAGACTGGAGGGTTCTTCCGGAGAGGGGCCCCTTTCCGGTCCCGGCTCCTTCCCTCCAGAAGCGACGGGAATTTGGAAAAATACGGCGGGTTTTTACTGGGCAGTCCAACTTGGCACGTTCAGCGGTCGCAGTCAGCTCCCACAGGTGCGGTGAGCGCAGCCTGCCCCGGAAGCGCGGCGGGCTTACACGCCCAGTCAAGCACGCGCGCCCCTCTTTGCAAACGGGACAAGGCAAGCGGGCGGCGGGGGACGACGGAGCAAAGGCTTCGCCGCCACCGGCAGGCGCCCCTTCTCGCCCGGCAGCCTCAGGACGCGCGGGGTGCTCCGGGGCGCCCCCTGGGCTGCCGGGCCGCGGTCACCTGGCCCCGGGGGTCCAATCCTGGCAGAGCAGGCCCGGGAAAGCCTGAGGCGGGCGCCGCCGGCTCATGTCACAACTCCGGAGCGGGGCGCGGGGCTCCGCGCTCTCTGGGCTGCCCCGCTTTGGAATCTTGGCTGTCCCCTTGGGGTGCGCGTGCCCGCCGAGACCCACCCCTGGTGCAGCCGGACCCGGCCTGACTGGGCGCATCTGCGGAGCGTTGCGCTGAGTGCTTCAGCTCGGAGCCAGGAAGGAGGAGCCTGCCGCGGGCTCCCGCTCTAATGGGGGCCCTTCAGCCGTCCGCCTCACGCGATTCCTCCCCGGTGCTATTTATGGCCAGTTTCAGCCATTACCAGATGTGCTCCGTTCTGGACTCGCACCGCCCCCCCCCCCCATTAAATCATAAAGTTGCAGCAAAGAGCAGGTTTATAGCAAGTCAGCAATATAGCAGCAGGGAGGGCCAAGTTTATATTCAGAAAATGCACTAAAGGAGAATGGAAGTCAAACGCGATGCTATTCCATCAACAATCACACTAAAAAAGTGCCCTTGAATCTTGTGCTGCAATAAGCATCTCTTGGTTCTGAGGGCCAGCTTGGGCCCCATGGAGGTCAGCGCTGAGTCCACTGGGCGGGGGGGGGGGCTTGCAGAAAGAAAGGGCAGGGATCCACGGTTCCATCCAGTCATCCCCTGCCTTCTCTGTTCTGGAGAAACGGGGAGCAACAGGGCCACCGGTTGTGCAACTGCTGAGCTTGAAAAGGGTCCAAGTCATGGGTCTCCCCCCCCGCCCCCACAAGTTCCTCTTTAAAGCCTTTCTTGCTGACAGTAAGAAAAGGGTTCTGCCTCCGGGGGAGCCGGTCCTGACCCGCCAAGTTCCGCCCTGAAATCTTCCCACGCAGAAGCCCAGCTGGAGTCTGCACGAGGGCCGCGGGGGGGGGGGAGCTCCGTCCTGAACACCCCAGGAGGAAACCTACAGCCACCGCACCTGACACCGGGGGCCCTGCGGTCAACCCCACAATGTGGGGCTCCCTCCCTGGCGAAGAAGGGTTAGCAAACACGACTTGCGCTTGCTTTAAAACACTTGTGCGTTGTTTCAGAAATGTTCGGGCTGCCCCTGGCCCAGAAGAGCTCACGCAAAGAAGCCCAGGGAGCTTTCCCACAAGGGCCCCGTTGCAAGGCTACTGAACCCGTGACCCTTCCCGCTCCTCCTCTAAGAGGACCCACTGGACTTGGCTACTTTTGAACAGCTAACCAGGGTTAGACCAGTCCTTGGATGGGGGGCCACCAAGCGACCCAAGGGCTGGGAATCCACGCATCAAGTAGTGGTATTGTTTCCAAGCAAACTGTGGAGCTTTTCCAGGAGTCAAGCTTCACTTTTTTTGGGGGGGGAGACCTTTCTACTTTGTTCTGGGGAGGCTTTGAGCCCTCCAGTTGGGCCCTCGGAATGTCAGACGCTTCCCTTTGATTTGATTTGATTGAACTTGGGGGCTGCTCGACTCCTCCAGCTGAGCTCTCATTTCTGTGGAAGCAGAGCGGTGCCACATGGCTCACATGTCCAGACCACCACCCCAGCGTCACCAAAACATAAATGAGGAAGTTTCTTTGCCAGAGTGGGACGGAGGAGGGAGAAGAGGAGGGTCCCTCTCCCTCCTGGCTCACTGGGTGCCTTCGCCTCTGGAGGGCCAAGATGAACCCCCGCGTTCTCCTCGCGCTGCTGCTGTTCTTCCCTGCAGGTGAGCCAAAGGAGGGGCCTGCCAGGCGCTCTTCTTTGGGGGCAGCGGAGGGGCAGAAGGAAGAGCCCACGCCGCTGTTTTCACGGCTGTGGCCCTCCCTCAATGGCCCTTTTCGCTCAGAGAGCTCCTCTTGCCCAACGGGCTTGAGTTCTGGTCCTTAGAACCTCAGGGCCGGTTGGCTCATCGAGGCCGCGGCTTTCCAAAGGTGGCGGGATCAGAGGTGGAGGAAGAGGGGCAGGTCGCTGCTTGGGCTGGGCTGGGAGCTCACGGGGGAGGGGGGCAGCTGGGCTGGGGGAGTCATAAAACGGCTGGTCAGAAGAGTAAGGGGGGGCGGACTCCTTGGAGCCACGGCGAAGCTGCGCCATTTTCTAGGATGAATTCACTGCACCCACAGGCAGCACAGCTCTTGCACACAAGTGGCAACTCACAACAGAAGGCGTGGCAGCTCTGTGTGTGGTTGTTGTTTTTACACCGCGGTTGCTTATGGTTTTACACCTCAGCCTTTTAATCCTCCCCCTCTCTGATGGAAAAATAATGAAATAAAGCTGCAAATTCTCCCCCCCTCCCCTCTGCCGCTCTTGTCCCCCCCCCCCCCCGCCCTCACTTGCATATGTAAAATAGGACCTCATCCAAGAACAATCCTGTTTCCGCTGCCAGGAAAAGCCCCTTTAATCCTATCGGGGCAAAAGAGGAGAGGAAGCTCTCACCTCTCCGCCTAAGGTCTGTCCAGGGGGCAGCGCCAGCGAGGGCGCCTTGTTAACGAGGTGAGAGGCGGCAGGCGTGCCACAGGATCAAGGCGGCGCCCGGTTACCTCAGCCTTGCTAGCAATGGACAACCCTTCGCTCGCTGCCCGTCTGTCACAGAGGCGCGACTTTTGTTTTACAATACAAAAACACTTTCCCCCCGTTTAACACCGATCTCACTTCCTCAAGGAGCCCGCCCGCGAATCAGATCCCTCAGATTTCCCGCCTCTCAACCCCAAAGTGTGTAAGAGTCTCTGCCTTTCTATTGTCCGGGGTCCCTCTTCCTTGGAAAGCGGACACCCAGCGATCGACCGTTGAGCCTGTAAACAGCGGGCAAGCCCTCCTCAGCGTTGTCGAGAAAAATCCCATGAGACCCTCCCCGGGGTTCTTCACCATCCCGGCGTCTTCTCTGCCTGCCGGGCCACAGAAGGGCGCGATGCCCCTCTGGACGGGTCTCTGGCCGGCAGGAGAACCCACAGCCCCTTGGTGCCACCGGCCGGCACGACGAGGGCCGCGGCTCAGCAGTTTGTGGTGCTGAGCAGCAGAGGGCGCTGTTTCCTGGCCAGCTTCAGGAGGACAGGGACGTGCAATGCAGTATTTGGGGGGGGGGGGGCGGTTCAGCACAGCTGGGAAGGGGGGGAAGCACCTGTTAGGTGTGGACTAAAAGGAGGTGGGAGGGAAAGGAACCCGCTGGTGTCTTATAGCTGGGGGGGCTTTATTTATTTCTGCAAATTGTCCCATCTCAAAAGGAAAATCATCTGGCTGGCTGCCCCTCCCACCCCCCACTTCCACCCAAAAGTCCAAACCGCCAAAGAGGAGATGCCACTCAGGATCTCTGAAGGGTGCCTCCTTTGGACTGTTCGGGGGGGGGGCTCCAGGGTCAGGGTCTGCGGTGGGGCGAGGTACCCTGGGCTCCGCTGAGAGGCGCCTCTCTCTCCCTTTTCCCCAGGAGCAGCCCACACGCCTGTCCCCGCCTGGAAGGCCGTTAACATAGGTGACTCCGTCTCGTTACCCGTGACCGTCCCCAAGGGGGTCAGCGTCACCAACCTCATCCTGAGGGCCACCTCGAGAGGAGAAGGAGTCGCGATCTGGGTAGCCAACAAATTCCTCACCGTTGTGAGCACGCACTACGCCGGCCGAGTGACCTTCCTGGACAAGGAGCCCGCCTTCCGAATCGCCAACCTCAGCCTGGACGACGGGGGCGCCTACGAAATCTCCGCGGACATTGCAGCCCGTGAAAAGGTCCTCGGCAGCTTCACGGTGGCCGTATTCAGTAAGGAATCCCCGCCTCAGCAGCCAGGCTGCCTTGCCTGGGAAGAAGAGTTCGACGGGTAGGGTAGGGAGAAGTTGGACGGGGCGAAGCAGTTTCCAGCTACAGTAAAGCAGAAGGCCGATCTCGCAGCCTGGAACAGGGACGAACTAAGTTGACCTCAGGGAAATCAAATCCCTTTCACTTCCGCATTTAATGGCTTGTATCCAGCGCCCGTTTCTGCCCTGTTTTCTTGACTGTTAATACATTAAACAGAGATATGAGAACCGGGGGAGGGGGAGCACCACCCTAGTTTAGGCTGAGCTCCGGGACGTGTTTAAAGACAAGCCTGGGTTGGTCTGACTTCAGACACCTTGGCTGGGCCAGATGACCAATCCAGCAAAAGTCTTGCCCTGGTTAATTAATTTATTATTTATTTATTATTCGAATTTATCACCGCCCATCTCTACAACAGTAGACTCTGGGCGGTTCACAATAATAATTAATAATTAATGCTTGGAGCAGCAGATTCTCTGCTCGGGGTTTTTTCCCCCTTCTTTCTTTTCGTGGAATTTTCAGTTCCTCAGTCACTTCTTGATGAGGTTGTACAAGAAAGGCAGAAGCTGGTCTGACTTACGCCAACAAATATGGGCCAAAAGCTGACTCGCTTTGCAGAGCAGCCAGAAGATGGATTCCGCTTTCGAGGGAGGGGTGGCGCTGCTCTCCTGGAAGTGCTCGGGGTTGGGCTGAATGGCCTCAAGGCCCCCTCCTGCTTTAGGATTCTAGGTCTTCCCTCCTCCTCCCCCTGAATGGTATCCCTCCTGTCTCCCCTGCCAGATATCACCGAAACGGTGGTCTCCTTGGATAACTCTTCCTGCAGCATTGATCTCCGCTGCGAGGCAGGAATGGGGCCAAGGAACAAGGTCGCTTACTCCTGGAAGGACAGGGACACGGGTACCACCCTGGCCCAGGACTTCTGCCTCCACCAGATCGCGCACACCAACGAGGAAGTGGCCTACACCTGCACGGCCCAGATCCCCACCACCCAGGGCGCCATGACCGTCACTCTCAAGCAGCCTTGCCCTCGGAGCTCTGCTGTGCCAGGTAAAAGGCAGCCGGGACTGCAGGCCTGCCCGGAAAGGGGCTCCTCCTGGCTTCTGCCTCCTGGGCAGCACTCTGAGCCTCCAGTCAGTGCCCGCTTGCGGCTGGTAAAGGCTCCTCTGCGTTGCCACCCGGGAGGGGCACTGAAAGCATATCTTCCAACACTTGGCTCGTCTGCACACAGCGCAGGGGCTCTCCGTAGCCTCCGGCAGCTTGGTGCCAGGGCCAGCAGCTGGCATTCCTGCCCCCTGCTGGTCACGGCTGTTCAGTTGTAGCCAAGGCGCATACCTTGGCAGCTGGAAAGGCCTGGGCCGAGACAGAGGTTCGGCCCTGCCCGGACCAGCGAAGCAGCTCTAGCAGCTTGGCGCCAGGGCCAGCAGCTGGCATTCCTGCCCCCTGCTGGTCACGGCTGTTCAGTTGTAGCCAAGGCGCATACCTTGGCAGCTGGAAAGGCCTGGGCCGAGACAGAGGTTCGGCCCTGCCCGGACCAGCGAAGCAGCTCTAGCAGCTTGGCGCCAGGGCCAGCAGCTGGCATTCCTGCCCCCTGCTGGTCACGGCTGTTCAGTTGTAGCCAAGGCGCATACCTTGGCAGCTGGAAAGGCCTGGGCCGAGACAGAGGTTCGGCCCTGCCCGGACCAGCGAAGCAGCTCTAGCAGCTTGGCGCCAGGGCCAGCAGCTGGCATTCCTGCCCCCTGCTGGTCACGGCTGTTCAGTTGTAGCCAAGGCGCATACCTTGGCAGCTGGAAAGGCCTGGGCCGAGACAGAGGTTCGGCCCTGCCCGGACCAGCGAAGCAGCTCTAGCATTTGGGCTGTGCCTGCCGTGAGAGCCTTAAGGCCTCTTGCCCTCCTCCTCCTCTTGCAGAGAAGCCCACACCTTCAAGTACTTATTCTGTGGGCATAATCGAAGTAGGCGGCGGGGCAGCTCCCAAGCTGGGCCTCAGCTCTGGAAGGGGGCGGCTTGAGGAGCAAAGGGGGACCTCAGACACCCCCCATGCCAGAGTGAGGCTCAAGGAAGCTGGCACGCCCTCTGCTCCTTCGGAGCTCACAAACTCCAAACCATGGAAGAAATATTACAAATAATGCAGTGTGCCCAATTAGCATTTTTGAGATCTAAGCAAATTTGTCAGCTGTGTTTAGAATAGTTGCATTTCTGAAGTTGCCGAAGCAAATGTCCTCTGCATTATTCATCGGTTTCGTTACTGGGTATTCAGCAATCCTTTTTGAAGTTCTTTAAGTCATTATTTGGATAACCCTGCCAGGCGGAGATGTGGGGGAGGGGGAGGGGAGAAAGGAGAGCCATTTACACAGGGGGCAAGCCAGTCTCCGTCAAATGGGGCCTTGCAGGAACTTTGGGATCTAAAATGCCAAACGGGCCACGAACTGAAAGCCACGGCAAGGAAGAACATTCCTACCCAACGTGGCATCTTCTGGATGCGTTGCACTCCAGTTCTCATCAGCCCCGCTGGGAAAGGGTGATGGGCAATGCCAGGCCAGGGAAGGTGGTCCTCCGGATTCCAGGCTGCCCTGCCCTGTGGCACCAAGCAAAATGCAGACCAGCTAAGTTTGCTAAGAGGACTCCTCGGGGGCCGAGATGGTCATCGAAACCTGAAATCTGCCGCCAATGGGGCACGGTGGGTTTTAATGTCCATCCGTGCGACTGAGGTGCCCGACCGTGTGCGGGGTGCAAAGTCAGTGTGGCTTTTCGTGTTAGTGCTGATATCCAGGGAGTTGTGTTGATAGCGGCCCCTTTGCCATCAGGACGTGGAGCTGGTTGTCCAGCTGCAGAAGCCCCCTCCTCCTCGGGGGCACCCACCTCTGGACCCCCCAGCTCTGATCAGCCCCCACCTCCCTGCGGCTTTCGCGGCGAACGTCCTTGGATGGGCTGCTCCAGCATTCATGCCCCCCTCCATTTTCCACCTTAGGAAGATCCTCGCCCCTGGGCCTGGCGTCCCGCCTAGCCAGAGGGTTCCTGGTGCCCGCCGTGACTGCTGCTGTGCTGCTGCTGTGACTGAAGAAGACCAGGTGTGGCTGCTTCCCGCGCCAGGCCCTCTTTGGCCGCCCCCTCTGGCCCCCAAGTCGCTTAAACGGGGCAGCCAAAAAGGCCCGACGGAAACTGAACGTGGCGCCAGCTGTGAGCCCTTCGAGGTGGACCGGATCGGGCAACGCGCCACCGGAAGACCAGATAGGCTAGAATAACAATTTTGCAAGCCTGGTTGTGCTCTACGTCCCCCACCCCGCCTGTATTCCAGCAACTCAGGGCCTCTTTCAAATCCTGTCTGGATTCCCAGCATTGAAGGGAAATTTCAGCCCCCTTTCCTTAGATAAGGGGTCTTGCCTATCCCTCAAGGCATCTTTACCCATGGGGGGGGGGTTTTCCTAGCAATCTCCGCAGGAGTAGGGTGGCAGAGTGGTCCCTGCAGTGCCAATTCTTCAAGGACGGAGCAACCTGTCCGGCAGATGGCAGTCACGAGCTGTGTTTTAAAAAGCGGCTTTTCTCCCAGTCGGGCACTTCCTGCTATTACCCATTAAAAGGCAGGGCAAACCGTTTCTGTGTTGGTCCTCTTGGGGGGTTTTCTGTGGAAGGAGAAGCCCCCCCCCCAGTTCTTCCAAGGACGTCCTGTTGTCCCTCTCTGGCCGAGTTGCTTCAACTCTGCCCCCCCCCCCCCCGGCTGCTAGGCGGTGCAGACCCCGACTCGGCAGCTGGTTTAGCAGAAGCTGGGCCCAGGCACGCGGAGAAACTGGGTTCATACGTGGTGGTACCTGGGGTAGCCTCGATTTGTTGGCCCAGCCACACTTGGCCGGCTTCACGCGACCCAGGAGGCCGCACCGAATTCGCGGGCGTGCTCAGCGTCAACCCTGGTTACCGTGTGGCTCCGCGTGCTGGGGGCATGCGTGTAAGGCTCACGGCCTGGGGGGCAGTTCTGCCATGGGGTACGCAGAGCCCGCCTCAGGAGGAGGTGGCCCAGAGGAGCGTGGGTGGGAGGTGCAACGGCTTCCTCTTTTCGGCTGGGCGGAAGGAGGGCCGGAGGGGGAGTTCATCGGACGGCATGGCATAACCCACCGGCTGCAGTCTGGCCCAAGGTCCCCGTCTTCTCCGAGTTAGGCCGCTCCTTCGAACCATCGCCATGCGCCTCGTCTTCACGTTAACCCGGTTGCAGCTTGAAGGCAACCCCGGTGCCCCCAGATGGATGCGACACTCCGACTTGTGCAGCCTGGAAAGTTATTTATCACCACCTGCCAGAGGCATTTTGGTGGCAATGACCAGCCAGCCTCGTCTTGGGGGAGGAGGACGGCTGGGGGCAGGCCAGACGTTCTGGGCTGCTGCCCTAGAGCGTCTCCTCCAAACGCCACCACAACTGGGACCTGCCCCTCCCTCCGCTTGCTGGGGAAGGTCCCGGGGTTCCCCGGCTGCCCCCTCGGCTGGGCTGAGCTGGCCCCGCCTGGCTGGGAGTCCCTTGGGCTCTTCACACCAGCCGCTGGACTTGGCTCGCTCGGACTTGGCTCCCTCCCCCAAAATTGGAACTGGAATGCTCCAAGCGGAACAGAAATCTTCTCACCCGCGTGCCAGCTGCAAGGCCCAAAGCTACTCCAGGCATTTAATATTTATTCCTGGGGTGTGGAGGGAAGTTTCCTCCAGCAGCCAGCCTGGGACAGCAAGTGTGTGTTTCTGTGTCTGTGTCTGCGTGTGCGTGTGTGTGTAATGCACTGTTGCCCCCTTCTGCTTCCTCAACTACATCAGTGTCTGGGAGGCAAGGGGAAAAACAAGTAAGTGTGTTTGCAGAGATCCTACCTAAGACAGCCCGGTCAAGTGTGCAGAAGGGGAGCATCTGAACGGAGGGCGGGCAGAGAGGCTGCCCTCCAGGGAAGGCTGTTTCCTCTCTGACTCTGCACAGGGGCTGCGGCAGTGGGAGCAGCTTAGCAGCGTCCCACAGGCCTTCCTTTTTAAGCCTGAGATTCCTCGCCTGCTTGCAAAGGTTTGAAATATTGCAAGGACTGCTCTGCCTACAGAATCAGCCAAGCATTTCGCCCCTTTAGAGAAGCAGATCCTTTCCTGGGCTGGAAACAAGGCCCTGGGTTGGTGGGCTTCTCTGCACCCATGTCCTAAACGTCCTCCTGGTTGCTGGGGCCTCCCATTTCTTCCAGATGCACCCACCTCCTGCCCCACTGATTCCACAAAGGGCCCCATTGGCTGGCTCAGGGGCTGCGTGGCATTCCCCATAAAGCCGTGGGGCCCAGGAGATGCCACCCACCCCGTCCGCTCCGGGGCTCCCCTCCGCTTTAAAAGAGCGTTGGGGGTCTTTCTTTCTCCTGGATCTGTGAGAAGCCCAGCTAAGGGCGCAGGGTAGCGGTTGTCGCTCCTCATATTTATGGCCCTGAATCAGAGGGGAGGCTGTAATTCAAGAAATCATAAAGCATCCCTTAGTTTATAATAAGTGAATTATTTACTGGCGACCCTGCTAAATGCTGAGTGGTATAAATTATTGAGTGACAGATCTGTCAAGAAGTTCCCATAAATAAGTAATCCGGTGCCGTCTTAATGTTCTCACTAAATTACTCACTCCGGCTTCTGTCTAAACGCCGTCTTGGGAATATTACTCACATGGCTGGCTTGTGAATCGGGCCAGGATTCCAGCGGCCGGCACCCCCTTCCCCTCCTGTCTCCAAGGGGGGCAATCAAACACCCCAGCAGGAGAAAACCAGCTGCCTGGCATTCTGCTGCCTTGGAGGATGGGAGCTGGAGTCCAGCCCATCTTTGGCGAAGGGCTCAGCCGAAGCTGAAGCGGGGCCAGAGGAGGAAGGAGGCGGGGATGGGGTACTCTTCTGTTGCTCACCCCTGCAGCTGATTTCAGATAGACTGCTCCTGTGCATGGAGGCATCATCCCTCAGTGCCGATTGGCATTCCCAGTTGACAGGGCCCCGGGGCCCTTCCTCGGGGCGGGGGGGGCAGGTTTTACCCCTCTCAAGGAGGCCTGTCTCCCCAGCAGCTGCCTCTCCGCCGCCCCGAGGTTCTGCATTAGTCCTTCCCCGTCGTGCGAGGGATAAATCTGTATTTTTCTCTTTCCCCCACGTTAATTAACGCTGCGGCAGGCGGAGGGCGGCTGTAAATAGAGGCGCTTGTGCAACGGCGGAGTTGCACTCTCCCCACCCTCGGGGCTCGTAAAGCTGACGCGCCTTCCCGCGGGGGAGCGTGTTGGCGGTTTTACGCCCGCTTGTATCTCACCCGCGGGTCGGAGGTCGCGGAAGGTGAGCCGGGAGAAGAGACGCGGAGGGGCCTCTGTCGCGGTTCCCGCTTCCTCCTCCCCCGGCTCCTCCTCCGGCTCCTGCCAGAGAAGGCTGCCGGGGTGCGCTTCGAGGGGGGGCGGGGGAAAACGGCAGCGAGCGCATCGCGCCAAGTCGCCCCATAGCAAGAGAGACAGGGCCACGCGGGGAGGGGAACGGTCCCTGTGGGGCCCCAGCCTCGCCCGTCTTGCAGGCAAAGGGGCCCCTCTCTCGGGCAAGGCCGGCCTCCAGCCTGCGCGGCGGTTCTCCCGAGAGCCCCTCGGGCCAGCCGGGGAGGCGGCCCTTCGCCGCCTGGGCTCTGGGCAGACCGGCCGTGCCTAAAAGCTGCCGGGGCTGCCGCGGGAATGGGCGGTCGCCGTTCCCTGCTTCTCTTTCTGGCCGGCGGAGCAGCCCGGGTGGAGAGAGGCCTGCGCGAGGGCCTTGCTTCTGCTCTCCCCTCGACGTGCCAGCGCCAGACCATCTTCCGCCTGTGTCTCTGCCGGTCTCCGGCTTCGTTCTTCTGCGCGGAACGAAAATCTCTTTCGCGCCAAATAGTGCCACGGAGGCCAATTCCGGAAGGAGGGGACAAGTGTCGGGAGCGCCCAGAAGCCTGGCAGCGCCCGGTCGGAGCCCCTCCCGCAGAGGCCAAAGGGACGCGCGGCTGAGCGTCGCCGTCCCTCGGAGCGAGCCGGGAGCGCATGGCTGCCTCCAAATGGGTTTCTGCAGGCTGCTGGAGACATTGAGCGTCGGAGAAATATCATTATGATCCTTATTATGATTGTCGCAGATGGGCCTTCGAAGAGGCGGGAGGCTGAGGGCCGCTGGGCTGGGATTTCCTCTCCCCGGACTAACCAGTTCCCACTCTGTTTAGATTTTCAAGCTCCTGTTAACCGTGGGAAAAAATATGACTGTGGTGGTGGTTTAGGTATATAAGGCTGCCAAATCAGAAGACCACAAGGCAGCTTACAATGAAAAATTCAGTACAAACGAGGAATGCCAGAGGCTGAAGCTGTGCCAGACTTCAGATGCCAATTATCCTCGTGTGCCCCTTCCCAGCCAAGTGGCGGGAGGTTCCACTGGAGGGCTCATTCCACTCCATTAAAGCTTGCTGGAGCATTAAATCCTTTCTGTAGTAGTTGCTAATCTGCAATTACCAACCGTTGAGGAGGTAGAAGGCCCCAGCACCAGGAGACTCTCCAGTTCCTAAAATCCAGCCTTGGGGTTCCTTTCCACTTGCTAAATTCATGCCTAGGTGGTTACAGAGGACGGGCTGTCGGGCGCAAGAAGCCTCAATGCCCAAGAAAGCCCAAACGCCTTGGATCTTCCTCCCTGCCCCTTTCTTGCTGCCTGCCTTCTCAACACATTCCTTCTCTCCTCCCTGTCCCGAGATTGACCTCTCACCGCAGCCCCCCCCCGGCCCCAAAGGATGGTCCACCCCACAGAAGTTATGGGAGGGGTGAAAGGGCCCCAACCGAGGCCCATGGGGGGCTACTCCAAAGTCTGGGGCCTGAATTGGGGGGACCAAGGCTCAGGTGGGCCTTGAAGGGGGCTTCTTAAGAGCGGAGATGGAGCATCTTTGGAGCTGAAAGCCAGCCTGGGCGCTCGCTGGCCATGCTGGGTGGAGGAAGCTCCAGATCCAAGGACCGGGAAGCAGCCCGTGCCGAGGGGGCTCCCACGTGGAAGCCCGGTGGACTGCAGCAGCAGCAGCAGCAGCAGCACGTGAGCCTCCAGCCTCACGCGGAGCGTCCTGCCACTTTGCTTGGCCACAGCCGGTCCCTGCCGGCCCACCTCTGGATTGGTTCAGAGCCACAGCGGATTGTCTCAAAACATACCTGTGGTTGGCTCAAGGCCCTTTGGAAGTACAACAGAGAGGAACCACCGAGGAAGCAGAGGGCACTGCACGCCTGCCTGTGTTTGTGCAAACACTGCTCCAGTGCGATGTGGCCGGCATGACCCCCAGCCGCGCCACCGCGTTGCCTTGCAAGCCAGTGGATTAGCGATTTGCGCTGCTTTCGCAGAAACCTGGCAGGCAGCCGAGTCCATCTGTTGACAACGCGAGGCTCCAACTCTGCTGGAGAGCGGGGCGCCGTTCTCCCTCGACCCCCCCCCCCCCGGCTGGGACCATCGCACTGCACTCTATTCAAAAGCACCCCGAGGCCCCAGCTGTAAAGGGGAAGGCATGTGCTTCCCACCCACCAGCAAGACCCTCTCCTCCCTCAGAAAAGGGCGCGTTCTGGGAGGCCCAGAGAGACGGTTAATGGATTAATTAATTAAAAAGTTAATTACATTGAGAGGCTGGTTATAGCAGGCAAGTGCTGAGGCTGAATGGAGCGGGCTGCCTCATTTTCCCTTCAGATTTCTCACACCGAGCCTCAGTTTCCCCTGTTGTATCTGCAGTTCCTGAAGGAGTTAATAGTGCATCTTCAAGCGTGCAGGCCAACCCGTGTTTATCGTGGGGTGCAGGGAAAATGTGAACCCTGGGGGGGGGGGTGCCCCCGTCCCGTCCCGCCGTGGGAGGTCAGACTTTTTGAGGGCTTGTCGCTACTGCTTGTCGCCACCGGAGGGCGCAAGAGAGTTTCAGAAAAGCGCCTTCCAACTTTGCAGGGAGCGAAAGGAGGAAGTTTCTGCCCGGATCCAGGATGGTTTGTCCAAAGGGTAGACGGGGTGGGGGTGGGGTGGAGGGGGGAGTTACACCGCTCCTTGTCGCTTCCCCACCTCTCGCTCAGTGTTGGGGGGGAGGGGCGGCTGTTGTGTTGCCATGGAGCCCACCGAGTTGCCTGGGGCGAAGCAGGCTTGAAAGCCCTCCCGATTCCGGGGGCTCCCCGGGGCGTGAGCGAGGGGGCAGGGGGGAGAGTCTTTTAAAGCCCCGGCCGGGGAGGAGGCCGGCTCTGGCCCCGAAGGCCAGAGGGAGGAGCCGGTCTCCTCCTGGGGAGGCGCAGCGGCCCTGCCAGGGCCCCCTCGGCACCCGCAAGCGCGGAAGGGTTAGGGTTAGGACCCTCGGCCTCCCCCGCCCCGTTGGCTCGGGCGCCCACCAGCCTTTCCCAGCACCGGACCTCGGATCTCCGTATGGCCGAGGACGAGGGTTAGGCTGAAGCCTGCTCGGGGTCCCCCAGCGGCGGTTTGTGAACCCGTGTCCGAGTTCAAACGACATCCTAAGCCCGCAGGACGGAAGGTGCGGTCTACTTTGCAGGGCCGTTCGAAAAGATCTCGACATGCCCTGACGACTTCGAAGGAAGTCACAGACGAGGGCCGTCGGCGTACGTCTGACTTCCAGATGTTGGGGGCTGCAAATCCCACCAGCTGCCGGCTGATTCACGCGCCTGGCGGGCGTTGCGCGGGGTACCCGAAAGGCAGCGGCTTCCGGCTGGCTGAATGTTGGCTCCCAGAGAGCAACGCAAGCACAGGCTGGCCCGCGCTGAGGGAGAGGCACTCTGCGCATGTTCAGAAACACTCTGTTACCCTGCAGGTGTGAGGTGGGGAAGGGATGTCCACAGGCGCAGGATGCGGGAGCCGAAGGCGCCTGCGGTGGAAACGGAGCCCCTCCGGGGCCTGCAGCTTTGCCTCTGCGCAGCCCAGCCGGGAGGTAAGTGGCCGTTGGCACCGCTGGGCCGAGCGGGGGCTTTGCCCGGGAAGGGGTGCACATCCAGGTCAGCCTGGCAAAGCTTGGAAGCCTCTCCGGGTCTTCCCCAACCCGCGCACAGAACCTGCTAGGCGCTTGGGCTCCTGCGGTGTTGTGTGAACCCGCCCAGCGAGGGTGCCGTATGAACAGAGGGCTGCCTGCGATCTCCTCCTCCCCGCCCCCCGAATCCTCCCAAGGGGAGACCCTAGAGGCTTTGGCCACGGGGGGGGGGGACGCCCCTTGCAAAACCGGGAAGGCCAGAGTCCCGGGGTCACGTCTGCCTGCCAGCCGGGGGGCTGCGCTGGAAGGGGCGGGAGAGCGCCACCCGTGCCTGCCCTGCCTACTCGCGAGTTCCGTCCTGGGCATTGGGCAGCGTCGGACTACAAGCCCCATCGCTCAGAGTGCGTGGGCTGGGGAGGGGGCGCCGGCAGCGTGGCTGGAAGCGCGGGCGGCCTTCCCCCGTCTCCGGACCTCCCTGCGCCCGGCTGGGCCAATCCGGCGCGCGCTCGCTCCTCGGCGACGGTCCCTTCCTCGCTCCTTCCCCCCCGCCCCCTCCGCCCGCCCCCCCGAGGTTCCTCTCCCGCCTTCTTTCTCCTCCTTCTCCTCCTCTTCTCTGGAAGGAGCCGCGGCGAAGACGGCGCTGGGCGCGGGGTAGCGGGAGGCCCCGAGCGGGCGAGCGCCGAACCGAGCCCCGGCGCGCCGGGAGCGATGCTGCCGCTCCTGGCCGTCTTGTGCGTCTTCTCGGGAGCCGGGACCTCCTTCGCGCAAGGTAAGCGGCGCCCCGACGGCGGGTCTCGCAGCCCGCAGGGTCTCTCGCTGGCCCCGCCGGGAGAGGGCGCGCGGCCCGAAGCCGAGCGGCCGGGGGCCGGAGGCGCTCCGCTCCCCGAGGACTGACTGGTGGGGCGGGAGAGGCGGTGTCCCGGCGCCCGCCCCATCGCTCCGTTGCGCCGCTGGGGTAGCCTGCCGGCCGCGCCGCGCCAGCCTTCCGGGGTGTCTCGCTGGCTGGGCGAGGCTTCGCGGCGCGGGGCAGAGGACCGGCCGGGCGGAGCTGCATCCAGCCCGCTGCGAGCCCTCCGGCCTGGCCGACTCGTGAGCAACAGACCGCCGCGGAGTTTGGCCGGGCTGCGCGCCAGCCGCTGGGCTGCGCTCGGCGAGAGGAGCAGCACCCGCCGCCCCCCAGCCCGCGGCGAGGCTGCCTTTGGATCGGGCCTCAGCCGAGCAGAAGCCGGACCCCCTCCCGCCTCCCGCCGCCTTTCCGCCGGGCCCCCCAACCCTCAGCTTCGGAGGCGGCGCGCGCGGTTGCCTTGTTCTCTCCGCAGAGCGTGGGGGGGGGGTCAAAAGTTGCTCGCACTTGGACTGTGAGCCCCATCAGCCACGGACAGCGGGGGACGCCGGGACGCCCGGCCCCCGGGGAGGGAAACAGCGGCGTCTCGGTAGGAGCCGGGGCTGGGGGCGAGGGGAGGGAGGCGGCTTTCCGCAAGAAGCGAGAGCGGGCTGGGAATGGAAAAGCGGCTCGCTGCCCGTTCACTCCTCCCCTCGGGCGGCCTCCCCTCGCCTGCTTCCTTTCAACGTCCCGCGTGGAGTTGAATTTAGGACTTGGGGGGATGCAGGAGCGCCCCTGGATTGGGCGGGTGATGTCCCCCAGCTCCGGTCCAGCCAGAGAGGCATAAGGAAGGGGCCCGGGGCAGACGGGGTCGGGGGTCTTGTGCCAAGCGCTGGTGGGGTCCTTGCCCGGCGCCCGGCTCGGCGGAGGGCGAGGATGCTTGGGGGGGGGGCGGTGGGCTCGCGCTGCGCGGGCTCCGCTCTCTGCAGGCGGGGCCGGGGGCCGGGGTGCTGCTGCAGCCAGAGTCCCCAGGAGGGGGCGGGGGGGCTCCCTACAGCGGGGGCGTCGTCGAGCAAGGGGGGAGGTTGTTCCCGGACCCCTCGTCCCTGTTTTGCAGATGGCGCCCACCCCGGGGCGGGCACGGAGGGGAGAGGAGCCCGGGCTCCGGCGCTGGGGGGCGGGGCTGCCGGAGGAGGAGGCCGAGCACAATCCGAGCGAGGCGGCTGGTGCTGGGGAGGGTTGTGGGGGTGAAGCCTGACGTAATTCTCCCTTTCCCATCTCTCTGCCATAAACAGCTAGCGTTACTAATAGTTATAAAATGTGTGTGCGCGCGAGTGTGCTTAACTGGCTCGCTTCTCAATCACAACCGGGCTCCCTCGGGCAGCGTGTCCACCAAAGGGGGGGAGGGGCGCTTCCGAGGATGTACCTGCTTGCTACTTCCAGGCTTCGCAGGCTCTTGCAGGGAAAGGTGGATTCGCAAAGGCCTCCCGGCAGGAGGAGAGGAAAAGAGCCTTCCTGGTATGGTTTCAAGGAACTCCGTTGTCTGTTTTTTAAGCCATGAGGACTAGAAACTTGCATAGAGGTTTTTCATGAACTGATTTCTGGGTGCCTGAGGAAGAAAGAGCTTGGGAGCGTCTGGACGTGGGGGTCAAAGCAAAGGCCCAACCTGTTGCGGGGGGGGGGGGGGGGGCTTGGAAAAGATCCTTCTGGGCCCACGCCTCCCCCAGGATGGAGAAAAGGGGGCAAGACCAGTGCCCTGCAGAAACACTGCCAGGAGGGGGAGCGCCGGTGTATCCCGTTCTCGTGGATCTCCCACATTCAGAGGCACTCTACCAGGGAGAGAGGGCAAACAACCACCATGTGTTTTTCAAGCTTCTGGGCGGGTGTGTATACAACCGTTTCCCAAATTGTGTTCTCGGAAAAGAAGCCGGTTCCACTCTTCATGGGGGGCTATGAAGAGCAGGGATGAACTTGTCCCTGTGGGTGAAAGAGGCAGGTCGCCCTATTGGCTGCATGGGGGGGATCGCTTTGGAGTTGGAGGGCGCAGATGGTGGGCCCCCCTCCCCCCGTGGCCCCATTCCTTTCATTCCATGGAGGTGGGGCTTCCGGTGGAGCTGGGAGGAAAAGAGTCAAAGGGAGCTTCTGAAGCAGGGGAGCGGTGGGGGAGCCCTAGAGGACCCCAAAGACTTTCGGCATCCTTGGGTGGGGGCGTAAAGAAGGGACGGGCTGTCTTTGGAGTGGCACCAGGCAGCCCCCCCCCCCCCGCAGTGGAAAGAAATCTGGGGACTAGGTCTCCCCAGATTATTAGGTGGCTAATGGGTAAGGGAGCCTGCAGAGCGGGATCAGACCCCCCAGTGACGGATTTCCTTTTGCGTTCCAGATGCGAGCTTCAAACCTGCAGACGTTTCTCCTGCAGGGATGGGAGATCTGGCTGAGGACAATGGGAATTGTAGTCAGCATGTCAGCAAAGGCCCAGGCTGGGAGACGGGGGTGAGGGGCGAGAGGTTGGACCCCATGTGCTCCCCCTCCCCTGCTCAAGGGGGGGCTATCCCGGGGGGAGCGATGTCTGGGAAGGGCCGGTGGTGCTCCGCTGCTGGACGAGCTCCATCGCTTTTCATTTTTCACAAAATAATTTTCTGTATTTTATCTAAATGAAAGTCATTTGTCTTCCCCTCCGCCCTCTTTCAATCACCCGGCAGGGGTCTTTCCATGATGGCGTGTCACAAATTGAAATATTCATTCATTTTCCGAGCCATTCTGCGTGTGGATTATTTTTCATCTCCTTTCCAAGAGGAGGAAGGGGGGGATTTAAAATGGAAAAGATTAAGGCTCCTTGTCAGGGGAGGGAGGAAGAGAAGAAGCTACCGTGGGTCACTCTGGCAGGGGCTCATGGGACTTGTTGTCTGGCACAGATGTGTGGCTGATAATGGAACTTCCAGGTTCAAGAGCACTCTGCCTTCTTTCTCTTGCCGCCTTGCCCTGCTTGGGACTTTCCCCATTGCGGTGTCTGGTTTTCCATGCGGGGGGGCTGCGTAGATGGGTCTCCTGGTCTAACTCGGCAAGCTTCATCTTCTGCTCTTAGCAGCCATGGCCATTAGGAACAGCAGGTCTCCAATGGGAGGGAGAGCTGGACGAAGCCTCCATCTACAGGGGCAGTGTATCACCATTACTGGGAAAGATGCAAAGGGGAAGGTGCTTTGGGGCCTGTCTGCAAGGATGTTCTCATCTTCACAACCCTTCCGCGTCTCTCCCCCCACTCATGGAGAGGGTTTCTCTTGCAGGCACAGGACCCACGCACACAGCTGGTGGCATTTTCCAGGCTGGGGGTGATGGGAACTGAGGTGCAGCACATGGGAGGATGGCTGGGTGGGGAAGCCCCGGGATGCCTTCCCACCCCAGGACCACGAGCCGCCACAGGGAGAAGGGGGGCCGCCACTTCCTGGGCTTGGGTCGTCTTGGGCGCTGCCCCCAGAAGGGAGGGCGGCCCCGTCCCAGCGCCCGTGGCAGGGCTGCCCTCTGCCAACCCCGGGTGACCTTTCCAGCCTTCTGCAGAGCCCCGGGGGCTGCAGAATGAGGCTGGCAGAGGGCAGAAATGCCTAGTGTGGCCTCCTTTTTCCCCAAGGGGGAGGCTGGGAGGAGGGGTGCAGCATTAAGGGGGCCCAGATGCCCGGGGCTCGCTCCTCTCGGCCAGTTTCCTGAGCGTTCCTGGGCTGCAGTTGGCTCCAGCAAGGAGGAGCTGCAGAAGCCAGAGAAAGAAGGAGACCCCCCCCTCCGGCAGCTTTCTGTAAGAACCATTTGTGTTTGACTTCTCTGCCGGGTACTTCCCTTGCTTCCCCCCCCCCCCCCCAAGAAGCTCTTCTGCTTCACTTCCGAGCCCGTGACCCTGGAACAAGGGTCGAGGCTCCACCAGCAGGAGTAGTCTACCTCCGTGGAACAAGCAGCCCTTGGGCCTGACCCTGCGGGGCCCTTGGGCGTCTGTCTTCCTGGGGGAGGCATGGCGGCCCCTCTTCCTTCCCCACTCCTGCCCTCCCCTCTCAGCTTCCTCCCTGGCAAGGGCTACCAGGGGATTAGAGCTCACTCTTCATAAAGATTCCCCTAATTGCTTGGCTTAGCTCAGGTTTTATCATCAAAGCAGCCGTTATTTCCTCTCTAGCCTGCTTTTCTTTTTATTATCTCTTAATTAATCACTCTGGCGTTCACGCTTAGCGGATAATTAGAGTCCCTTGAGCCCAGAAGCTCATGTTCACAACCTCTGGCACTGAGGAGCTGGGGGGGGGGAGGGGGGGGGAGATGGAGCAGAAGCGGGTCCTCTGGCCCACTCCTGGGGCCCCACCTGGGCCCCCTCCTTCCCAGCCTCCCGCTGAGCAAGGGAGCACTTGCACCCTGCTACCACCACACGCAGGGGCAGCTGGAGCCATTGGGAGGCCAGGAAGTGGGGTCTGCGTGGACAAACGGTCCCTTTCTGAAACTGCAGTGGCTTTGAAGGCGGCCCTGTAAGACGAGCCCATGTGCCAATTCCCGACCTTTCCCTAAAGAAGTGGGCATCTTTGTGGGTGGGGAAAAGCTGGGTCACTAGAGGCCCCCAAAGTTTTTCGAGAGATCTCCAGCTGTTGGTTTCCATTTCCCAGGAATCCTGGGAGTTCCTGGGGTCTTCAGCCAAGAATCCATGGCGCCCTCAAAGTACAGTTCCCAGGATTCTCCAGGGAAAGCCCACGGGGGTTAACAGGCAGCGTTGGAAGAAGCCGTGGTTGTATCCGAGCTGCCTGCAGGGGATCTGTTCTGCACACACAGGCTATTGAAGCGTTGTCCAAAGTCCCACCTGTCTCTCAGCTCTTGGGTCACACCTTGCCACCCCCAGACCACCCGAGGCCATGGTCTTGCCCAGGCTCACGCGAGGTGAGCGAGCGACCCGGTTCAGGGTTCCGCCGGAGATTAGGTGGTCGTTAATCAGGGCTGGGCTGCCTGACAACACAGCAAAGCCAATGGGGAGGGAAGGTGCTTTGGAGCCCCCCCCCAAAACATTCCCAAAGAAAAATGAGGTTGCAAAAGTCCCTTCCTTCCTTCCTTCCTTCCTTCCTTCCTTCCTTCCTTCCTTCCTTCCTTCCTTCCTTCCTTCCTTCCTTGATGATTTTTACCCAAATGAAAGTGTCTGCGAGTGCGCCTGCATGTCCAAAGAGAGGCCCCTCTGATCCAAAAGGGCCCAAGCCTGAAATATTTAGGGTCTCCTGGGGATCCAGATGGGTATGTCTGTGCAAGCGCGAGGCGGCGGAGGCGAGTGAGGGGGAGGGCCATTGTTTTCAGAGGGAGAAGCTGGAGGAAGAGGCTGGAAAGAGAAGAGGCAAGGCGGCTGAAATATCACTATCCAACTTTTATTGCAAAATTGGAGAACAGTTGTACGCCTGGAGGTGTTTCCATAGAAACGCCAAAGAAAGGGAGATAGGGACCCTGTGTGTGTGTGTGTGTGTGTGTGTGTGTGTGTGTGTGTGTGTGTATACGTGTGACGTGTTGGAGGCAACAATCCAATCAGAGTAAATGCTTAAAGGGTTGAACAAAAAACCCATTCAGAGATAATTAAGTAAAAGACGCAGCCGCAGCATTATCGAGGGAGCTACTCCTGAATTCCAGTCTTGCTTCAGCCTCTTCCCTCCTCCCCAAAGAGCCAGTCCGAAAGTGACTCTTGCGATGCCGCCCGCCTGCCCTCCCTCCCTCCCTGCCTCCTCTGCCAACACGAAGGCCGGGCGGTTGGGCAAACACCCTGCCTGCGTCGTGCCTGTGTTCAGGGCAGTATCCTTGCGCGGGGGCAGGTATGGCTCCTGTTTTCCCGCCTTGCTCGCTTGCTTCCACGAGAATTAACAGGCGCCTCCAAAGTGTAAACGGGGCCTTGTCCACCCACATTCTGGAAAGCCTTCCATCATCTTTGCTTTCCGCCTGCCCTTGTGGCGGCTTTGCTTCGGCACCCTTGTTTCGGGGGTCCGGGGGTGGCAGCTTCATTCCCCTTCGGGCGATCTGCCGGACGTCTTCCGCCTCTGCCTTGCCAAGGAGCCGGTGGGTTGGATAAGCTGGCGATGGGGGTGAACCTCCCTGCCTCGGCTTGCCGAAACAAGAATGGGGAAATCTCTTGTTTCAGGGTCTAGGGTACAGATTTACCCATTTTCTACATTCTGGGCCATTTCATTTAGGAACTGTTTACAAATAACTAGTGTTATTTGAAGTTTTGTTTGTTTTAAAGTAAGTTACCAGTCTCTGTAACAAAAGGAAGGCCTGGTTTGCTTGCAGACATGGCGGTCCTGTGCTAAGCCACAGCTGGGGCAAGCCGTAGTTTGGCAAAAGGAGTCCCCCGTATCATCCAAGGAAGATGGTGAAGGCCTTTCCTCCATCTCAGAGCTGGCCGGATCCTGCAGTTTCAGTGGTTGAGCCGTGCTGAAACGGAGCCTTCCTGGGGGCTGCCGCAGGGAGTTTCAGGATGCCGAGGAGAAAGGGGCACAACTTGGGCACCCTGGCAGGAGATGTCCAGAGGCAGGCTGTGGGAATCTTCCCAGGCTCCCTGTCACCAGTGGTTCTTGGGCTGCAGACAACTGAAAAGATGGTTGTGCAGAAAGCTACGAAAACGAACGGGGGAGGCTTTACTAGGCCCCACCAAAGTGCCACAGCGTCGAAGAGTTCTTTTTTTAAGATTAACTGGCCCGGCTCACTGTGGCTGTTGGGAGAATCCGAGAGCGAGGTTTGCAAATTCCTCCGTGCGACATCGGAATTAAGGTGCTTCGTTCCGTGCGCAAGTTACCACTTGACCCGGCAGGGCCTTGTGTCAGCCTGCCTGGGTTTCCAGGCACAGGGAATCCACGGTGCAACCCCCTCCAAAAGCGCATGTACCTCTCCTGTGCGGGCTTGGGTGCTCCCTCCCCCCCAGCTGGGCTGGTGCCAACAGCATTCCCAGCATGCCCTTTCCAGTCCTGCCTGTCTGCACACCAAAGGGCCCCTCTGCCGTTCCTTCCCGCACCCCAGAGACAGTTTCCCAGAGCCAAAAAGGGTGCGTGTGTGTGCGTGTATGTGTGTGTGTGAGAGAGAGAGAGAGAGAGAGGGAGAAGTGTTCTTACTCTGCTGCTGGGGGGTTTCCCTCTCCTCTTGGTGTCGACTCATCAAACTTGCCCATGTGAGCAACGTCGGGCAAAGGCGGCCAGCGCCAACATGTTGCTTGGCTCGCTTGGCGGCTGTGTTTGCACGCGGTTTCCTAGATGCTAAATGGCTGAGCGGCTGGACTCGGAGGTGTGGGCATGGGGGGGCCAGGGTTTGCGCGCTCTTTGTCGCACTGGCACCATCATCCACTCGGTCTAATTTATCTCCCCGATGGGTCCACGAGGAGGTTTGTGGCACACTCCGGCTTTCTGGAGCTGCGTGCAGGGGCTGCATCCCAGAAAGAGCTGGGATGTTTTGCGCTGCGTAGCCCGTGAAAGTGGGCTTGCTAGGAGTGCTCTTGGTTGCAAAAGCGGGTCCCGGGTGGCGCATTGGAGGGAAGAAGCTTTGAGAAGGGCCCAAACGCCCACTTTTCTCAGCTTCTACTGTCCCTCTGCACCCAACCAGAAGTTGCCCCCCCCCAGTCACCCTCCTGAACTCCCATTTGGCGGTAGGCTGCTGCTGTGGGTGGAGGCTCCAGTGACAGAGGGTAGACTTTTCCACGGAAGGATGGGCCAATGTGTCTTTCCCAGCATTTGGTTGCCCAGAATGACCCGCTCTGGGGAGCCCTGCGGCCTGTGCCAGCTGGGGGTGATTGGAGCAATGGTCCAATTGACTTGGGTGATGTTGAGGAGAGCTGTTGGATTCATGGCCGGCGCGAGTGATGAGGCGGATCTCCCGTATTCCAAAGCAGTTTGCCAGACCCTCGTTCCTCGAGGGGTAAGAAGGCCAGGCTAGGGATCCAGAGACCTGGATCTGGCCTCATAGATGGAACTGGTGGGGCTGAAAAAACCCGCGGGTTGGTCTCAGCTTCCCTGGAGGCCTGAAAAGCATGTGAAACGAAATGCTTGGCCAAGTCCCGCCTCCCAGCTATGCTTGAGGGGGCCCTTAGTTTGCAAACTTTATTAGGCAGGAACTTCCCATTGTGGGGTTCCCACGCGGCCTGTCCTCCTGGGCCTTCAGAGACCAGTTCCCTCCAGCCGCCGCCAAAGATGCCCCTGCTCTGGCACCCCATTGGGCCGGCATCCCAGGTGTCCAGAGGCTTGCAGGGAGGGGCAGTAAAAAGGCCCCGTCCATTGCTCTGGCTGGCCAGTCGAGGGTCTCCCTCCTTTCCGGCTCCTTGGCTGCATCTTCCCTGGCAAAGTTTGGCAGACTCTGCCAGAACAGAACGGCTCGGCTCGGAGGCCAGAGGCTTCCTTCCCTCCCCCACGGCTCCTCCAGTGCTCCGCTCCTCTCTCGCTTGGCAGGAAATGCTTCGAATTCCGTGCTTGTAGAATCACTGCAGTGTTGCAACCGCAAGAGCCAGCGTGGAGGCGAAAGAGGGAGGAAGGCCCACTTCTGCTCTTCAGTATTCCCTCCCAGGGCTTGCAAAAAGGAGAAACCCTTTCCAAAAAATCAGAGGAATGTGGACAAAGAGGGGCCCTTCTTTGCTGGCTGAATTAGCCCCGTAACGTACGGGGGTCCCGGTCCCGGTCCCGGGGAGGACTCTGGTTCTGCCCTCAGAAAGTCACTGCCCCCGAACTCGGGCTGCGAGAGGAAAGTCCGTGTCCCCGCCCCCGTTGGCTCCAGAGAACCGTAACAGAAGCCTGGATCTCTCTCTGGACCTGGAGCTCAAGGGAGCCTGTTTTCCAGAGAACCGTGGCACAGTCTGGCATGGTGGCAGTCTGGTTTCCAGGCGTGGCTTCTTGCCGTGGCTGTCCAGGGTGGTGTGTCTTTTTGTGTCCCCAGAGGGTCTGTCGCTAGGCAAGTGAAAAAGCGGTGGAGGACACAGGGCTCTGGGCAGGCCTTCAGCTCAGGGTCTCACGTTATGGGGGTGGGTTTTCACGTCTGGAATGCGCTCTGCAGATTGCAGGGATGGGGGGCATTGCCAGCCCAGCCCAGCCCAGCTGGAGGGGGGCAGTTAATTTGTTCCATACAGAGGGACCAAACTCTGTCCCGTCTAAGTCTTGTGCGTGAAAATGCAGCGACTTGTTTGGTCTGGTGGGTGGGGGGCCTGCTGTAGGCTCCCCGTGTCGGAGGGAAATTCGCCCAGCAACATTTTGCAGCAGCCCTTTCAAGCACCACCACCCCACCCCGTGCCACCCCCTCTCCAAGGCCAAGCTGGCTGGAGGAAGAGGTCTCCTTGCATTCCTTCTTGTCCACCAAGGGAGAAGGGAAGCCGAGGCTGCAGCTGAAGGGCTGGCAGGATGGAGGCTCCGGAATGCGGAGGGCAGAGGCTGAGGGCCTGGTTTAGCGGCCTCTCCCCACCCACCGGGCCAGCCGCTGTGGGGTCTGGGAGGTGTGTAGGTTCCTGCGTAAGACTGTCTCCAGCTGGGGTGCCCGGAGGGGGAAGAGAGAGGGCCCCCGGGGGCCGGCCCCAAGCAGGCGGGGGGGGGGGGAGCGGATGCATCCTCAGCATCTTCCTCTTCCCCCCCCCCGCCCTCGGGAGCATCTCTGGTCCAACCGAGGAGGAGTGTCCCTGCCAGGGTTGAGTCTGCCCCGGGCTGAGTGCAATGGCTGAGCAGAGGAGGGGAGAGGCGGGGGTGGAGGACGAGGCCCACAAAGCCGCCAAGTGCGGACGTGAGCAAGCAGGACCTGAACGGGACCCTTTGCTGGGAATCGATGAACAGGAACGAGGGAATTGACCAAGCGGTAATAAACTGCTGTCCCATGGTCCGCGTCTGGTTGGCCTGGCGACTCAAAGGGGCTTTGAAGACGCCTCAGCTGCTGCTCTGTGGGGGGGGGGGCAGCAAGGACAGGGTTGGGGAGAGCAGCAGGAATCCTGCATGCTGCATGCAAGTCGAGCTTGGCGGCGTGCTGGGGAAGTGGGCCCCTCTGGCCCCCAGTAGGGGTTTTCCACCGTTTCATCCATGGGAGAAGCAGTGTGGACACGGAGGAAACGTGGTTGGTGCCAGTTAGAAGGGTATCACGGACAAGGCTGGCGTAAACTGGATTTAGCTCCTTTTGTTTTTCTGCCCTCCTGCGCTTGAGGGGGCCTCTCGCACGGGTCTGTCCCCTCTTCAGAGCAAGCGGCCTTATCAATCAGGCAGAGGAGGGACGGGTACAGTTCCACATCTGCTCAGCCTTGCTGGAAGGAGTGCCCATCTCCACTCACATCTGCTGTAGCTGGGAAATATAATTCCACTGTTAAAAGACCCTCATTAAGACTTCTGCATTTAGAAAAAGGCAGCCTGGAAGCAGCTTGATGGACGTCTGCCAGCATCTTCCCTTAATGACTACGGATTCTTCTCTCTTTTTTTTAAGGAGGGGGGGGAAGAGATCTTAATTAGCCATTGTTCTTAACAGGGATATTATACAAATTAATTAAACTTGAGCGAATAAACAAGCACCCTTAGTATTCCTGACAGCCACAGAAATTGAGATTCCTGCCAGCATGGTAGAAACAAGGCAAAATAACATGGACAAAGAGGCCCAGTTAGACCCCCCCCCAAAAAAAAATCCTAGCGTTCTTCCAGCAAATTTCATTCATCAAAACATGGATGAGGAACGTTTAGCCAGATGTGTCAAACTACAATTCCCAGAATTCACACCTTGGTCCCCCTTTTCAGCAGGCGTAGCTGGGAGGGTGTAAATTGGCCCTTTGGGCTTAACTCACAAGGCCTTTGACCACGGGGTTTGGGCGCTGGCTGCGTTCACACAGCCTGCTCTCCCCGTTACACCTCCCAGTGACTCTGTGGAAGGCGGTTGCTCCTGGGCATCCTTGCCTGGTAGAGAAAATCTAACCCTTTTCTGTATCAGAACATACTTTTTAATATTTACTTGGGCGGAAGGCAACCAGGAAATTCCTGGACTGTGGATTAAAGTGGGAAGTAAAAACCTCTGGCCTGGAGAAGGAGGGCAGCCAAGGAAACCACGCGGTTGTGTTCGCAAAGTCACAACCTTTGGTTGTGGGTCTTTTCAGGAGGATGTAAAATCCTGGCGCTCTGGCAGATTCTCCCTGCTTTTGTGGACCAACGCCATGGGGTGAAGAGGAGGGATCCACAGAAAGGAGGGACGTCTAGGGCGCCAGCCAATGGCGGCCTTCTGTGATGATGTAATGGGGCAACTTCTGCTCTCTCTCGACCAGCTTTGGACCACAGCCTTCCCATCTGGAGTGTGCCCTCTGGCCTTGCCTGACCTCTCTGATCCCTGCTGGAGAGGCAGGGGCGCGTATAAATCAGCCAAAAGGACAATGTCCGAGGGGGTAAATCTCACAGAGCAGCCGTTTGTCTGGTTGCGGATCCTCGGCTGTGTGCATCTGCAGGGAGGCCCGTTACTCCCCTGGGCGGTTGAGCAAACGGCCTTTGGGAGCAGCTCCGCCAAGCAAAGCCGGTCGGGGGCACGGCCCCGTCCCTTCGCTCCCTTCCGGCCCTGAGGCTTTGCCGAGGGGGGCAGCGCACCCCCGTGAGGACCCTGCTTGTGTGAAGTGCTGCTGTGCGACCTGGTGAGACCCAGCGCCTCCTCCAGACAGACCCCCGCGGTCTGCACTCCACTCACCCCCACCCAGAGGGACGGAGGCAGAGAATCGTGCCCAGCTCTGCCGTTCCGACCGCTGAGATGTGCGGTGCCCCGTCTGCAGCCCTGGGATGAAAGCGAGGATGGGAGCGCCAAGGCCAGTGATCCTGCCCCCCATCTTCCAGCCTTTGAAGTGGACAAGGACCCCTGAACGCCTCCCCTAAGGACTCCTTCCTCTTCCATAAAGTACCCCACAGCGCTTGCTGGCCGTGGTGCAAAGCTGGGCCAAGGCGGTCTTGCTGGGTGGAGAAATCAGGAGGCAGGGCAGAAGAGCTTTTCCTGTAGGCTGGCACTCCTTTGAACCTCCCTTTGGTGCATCTTCTCATTTGACCATCCTCCGTTGGCTGTTGCCTCTCAGCCGACCCCGTCAGGAAGGCTGATCCGGTCAAGGATTAACCACATGCAGGAGAGAGACATCCGCAGCATATGGCTGTCACTGCGGAAGAGGCAAGCCACTTTAGAACCATTTAAAGACTTGCTTCTTTGGCATGCACTCCTCCAATCTTCCCCTCTGCCATTTGGAAGACAAACACGGAGAACCACTTTATGAGTCAGACGGTTGGTTCATTTGGCTCAGAGCTGTGAACGCTGACCAAAACCTTGCTTCTCCAGGGTTGTGGGCAAGAGTTTTTCCAAGAGTTTGAGTTATTTTCCATGGGATGCTCCACTAGTGCATTCTAGTTTATGGAATATAAAGGTAAAGGTTCCCCCCGCACATTTGTGCAGTCGTGTCCGACTCTAGGGGCCGGTGCTCATTTTAATAGGAAAGGTATTAATACTGCTGCTGAGAGTTAAGTCTTGTGCTGCCCGTGGGCACCTGGGGTGCATGGACTTCATTCCAGCTCCCTCTTATGCCTAAATGTGTCCCCTTTCTAAAGTGACCCGTCCTGGAGGGGTGGCGGCCATTCCTCTCTCTGGAATGTGGCATTCCGCTTGCTTGCCTTGAAGGGGCGTCACAAAACCAAATTGTCTCTAGGTCTAGTTGTAGCAAGTCTTATCTGGGTCCCCCGGAAAGGAAGGGAAAGAAGGAGAGGAGAGGAGAGGAGAGGAGGTGACCCCCGATCTGCCTGTGAGTCAGCCAGCCTCCGGTGGTCTCTTCCAGGCATCCTCATTCCAGCCAGACGGGCCAGATAAGAGATGTGGATGTGGATGAGCTGTGCTGTGCTGTGCTGGAGGGGAGGAAGGGCAGATGGGCTCTCCCCTTGGCAGCCCTCCTTCAAAAGGTCTGTAGCTTGAATCATGTCAACTGGATTTCTATTTTCTCACACTGACGGCTGGCAGACCCCTCCCCTCTGATCTCTGACCCAGCAGGGCTGGCTCTCGGCCTGACCCGCCTGGGCAGAGGGGTGGGCTGGATGCCCGTTCTGCAGCATTCGGGCAGGCCCCGTCCAGCTCCAGGCCCCAGCTCTGCTTTTCTGAACAGCCCCAGCACTTCCCTTCCCAAAGACTGCCTTCGGGCGGCCCCGTGCCCTTTCCTCCCAAAGCTGGCTCCGTTTCCCTCCAGAACCTTCCCTTGGAGAGAGGGAGGTTTGCATGGGAAGCCAGGCCAGGCCGGACCACTGGATGTTTCCCGCAAAGGCGTTGGTGGCGTTTACACGTCCCACGTTGCCAAGAACAAAACTCGGTTAAACTAAGGCAGGCGGAAGGATTGGAGGAGAAATAATCACTTGGAAATTAACTTCCCAGGTGACTTGTGTTTTCCCCACCGCCGCGCGCTCTCCCGCTCTTCCTTCTCCGGCGCGCTTTTCTTGCGAGGGCCATTAAGCAGCAGCAGACAATTAGAGTCGGGCATAACGCCGAGAGGCAGATTCCGAGTGGGAATACCTTCTTTAATAGCAGCACCGGAGATGCTTCGCTTTTATAAACTTCTCCTTGCTGGAACAACACCGATGCAGAGTAGGAAGGAGGGAGCCATCCTTGGTGGGTCAGTGTGGGTAGAGATGGAGTCGGGTGGGAAAAACTTAGTTGGAAATTCCGCAAGAGGTGCACACAAGCGTTTATTTTTCTGGGGGGGGGAAAAGCCAAACTGCACCACTTTATCTCTAACTTCCTTGCTCCTAAAGTATTACGCTTTTTTGAAAGTCTTGGAAAACACAAGTTTAAGATACTCTGCCCAGTGTCTTGCCTCTGTAGATGGGCTGGGAATTGAAGTGTGTTTTTCCCTCCCCTCTCTGCTAACAGCAGGGCACGCTGCTGGCCTTGAGGGTCTCCCTGGGGTAAACCTGCTTGCAGACTTTGATGAGAGCCACACTTGAGGGCGGTTCGTCGAGTCAACCCGTGGCTAGAATTAGTGCGGATGAAGGAAATGCTCAGAAAACCCTTTTGTACAGAAGCCAGACCTACCGATACATTTGTGTCCTGTTATCCAATTAATTATTACATTTAAATGCGTTTGCAACAATCGCACGTATAAAATAGTATGTGTAATCCAAGTTCTCGGTCGTTCTCGAACCCGGACTCCCGAGAGTCGGATGCTCGCTCAGATGTCGAAAGAGCCGGGTTGCCTAATCGACAGAACGCGCGTCCACTTCCAGCCTTGCAGGGCCAATCTCCGTGCGGCCGTAACAATATGCAATATCCATTTCCATTGTCCTCCTGTTAGTTTCCAAGCTGTTAGCCTATAAATCAGAAGAATCTGAACGTCTAGAAAATCCAGCGAGGCCTCCAGAAGGAAATTAATATGTGCGACAGCGTCCGTTCGAAAAGGAGACATTACAGAGCACCGCCCGGCTCCCGGGAGCCAACCTGGGGCTTGCGAGATGGCGGGGCCTCGCCTTCCTCCGCCCGTGCTGCGCTTTCCAATCGCGCCGCGCTCTCCTGGGGGCAAGGAAGGGTTTGCTTGCTCTGCCTTGCTGTGCAGAATGATTTCCGTTGCGCTGTGCCATGCGAGGTGATCTGGGTGCTGGCGGGGGTTCTGGGTGGCATCCGGTGGTGCTCTGAAGGATTCAGATGCTGTTGAATTATTTTATCCTCCCCCCTCCCCCGCCCCCAGCACACGCTTCCTGCGCCACTTTGGCCTCTTTCCATCTGTCTTCCTGGCCCAAAGAGAAAGGCCGGTCCTCCTTCCACCTGCTTCAGCTTTGCGGACCCCGCCAGGGGCTGTTAATGGGGGTGACTGCTTCCGAGCCAGTTTTGTTCCCTTCAGTGGGGGGTGCCCTGGGCCAGCCTGCTGTGAATGTGGCAGCTCCCCTCAGGCTGCCCGGCTCTCCTGGCCCCTCCTCCCCACTGTCCCTCAAGGAGACCTGTCCTGGGGGCTTCTGCACCGGCGGGTCCCCTGGCAGCCCTCCTGGTCGCCGTGGCCCCCTGCCATGGGTCACGAACCCCTCCTGGTCGCCTGGGGAAGGGCCGAGCGAGGGAGGAGGGCCTGCAGATTTTGGGTCTGAACGGGAACGGGCTGGCTGCTCTTCTGTGCTCCTTTACGTCCTTCGGGGGAGGGGGGAATGAGCTTGTGGAGTCGGCTGCGCTGACCTACTTTTCCAGCGGAGCTTCCCGGCTACCTGCGAGGAGGAAGAGGAACATCTGGGGGAGGGGCAGGCGGAGGCGGGCGGAGGCGGCGAAGCTGGTCGGGGCGAAATCCGGGGGCGGCTCCTGCGGAGTCTGGTGTGCTCCGTCGGGCCTCTCTGCCACTTCTGTCCCTCCGGGCACGCGGTGGGCAAGCCCCGGGGGAGGTTAAAGGGTTCCCCATGGGGGGAGACGGGCGGTCATACTAAATAAATAAATAAACAAATAAATAATAAAGAGAGAGATTTGGCCCCCAGGCCCCCGCTGCTTGGGGGGCAGCGCTCAGCCGGGAAGGGGCCGAGTCGCTTCGGGGGCGTCTTCCTGTTTTCCCCTGTTGGAGGGGTTGTCTTCTCCTCACGCCCCTCCCCCCGGAATTCTTGGGAAAAAAGAAGCTGTGAAAAGCTTGATCTCCTCCCGTCAGCAGCCGCCTCTCGGCTTCAGCCTTCCCACGTGACGAAGGGGGGATGCCCTGGGCCTGCCCCACAGGGCTGGTTTTAGGGGTTGCTGAGAGAAGGCCGGCACGACTTCAGGGATCGAGGCGAGCGCTACGCAGGAGCAGGGCGCAAAGGACCGCGGGCGGCTCGATTCCCGTCGCCCGTCTTTGCGCGAGCCGCGCGCTCCGCTTCTCCGGCCTCGCAGCTGCCCCGCCAGCCTCCCGCGACCCCTTTGTCTTTCCGCCCGGCTGAGCCCTTTCAGGAGGACTAAGCTGCCCCCGCGGGGAGGGAAGGGGGCGAGGGCTCACCCCGTCGGGGGGCCTTCCCCCGGGGCGATCGAGTCAGGCAGCTGGAAGCAGTGGCTCCCGCTTGCCCCCTCCGCTCCTTGGGAGCCCGGAGAGGAGGGGCCCCTGCAGCTCTTGGGGCGCAGCCGGGCGCCGGGGGTGTGGAGCGGGCCCTCCGAAGCGGCTGGGGAGGCGCCGGCTGCCCTTGCAGGCAGACCGGCCGCCGCGGGGCCTGCGAGATAATTGCATTCCTCGGGCCTCTGATTTATAAAAGGAGGTGAAGCGGGAGGGGAGGGGAGGGGAGGGGAGGGGAGGGAGGCCGGCTGGAAAAATTCTCCCCCCGGCGGAGGAAAGAAAGAGTGACTGCAGATTCCAGCACCGCCGGAGAGGCAGTTAACCCCTCGCCTCCCCGGCTGGATCTCGGGCAGCCAGCCTGCCTGCCTCTTCCTCCCCAGCCGCCCCCCCCCCCCGCATCGGGGCTGTGCTCCGGGAAGCGCGAGGCAAAAGGGGCACGCGGCCTGCGGCTGCAACGCCCCCCCTGAGGCTTCGGGGTGGGGTGGGAGCGCCCCCTTGTCCAAGATTCCTCCGGCGCTGGCGCAGCCTTCCACCATCTCTGGGCGTGGGGCAAAGGAGGTCAGGGAGGGGTCCCATGGTGGGCTTTTTAAAAATGGCTCCCTCCCTCGCCCATCTGGGGCAGGCTGTGAATTGAAGCCCCCTCGCGCCCCCCCTTTCTCCCGAATTCAAGCATCGCTGCAAATGTCCCTCTTCGCGCCTGAGCTGAGCAAAATGACTGGCCAGTCTCTTCCTCTGGAAGCATCGCAAGGGGACCAGAGCAAGTCGCTCTGCGCGGGTCTCCTTCGGCTGCGTCCTGCCGCTGCAACCGTGCGGGCTTCCCGGGAGGCAGAGGGCTTCTCTGTGGCTGCATCTGGGGTCCCCGGGGCCTCGACTGAGGGCGCAGCAAAAGCCTGGAGGTGGGTGCCCGGAGCGCCACCCAACGGGCTCCCCAGCCTGGCAGGGATGGCCCCTCCGAGACTCATCCTGGGGTGATGCCTTGCAGAGGGGAGAGGCATGTGTGTGGCCCCGGGTGACCCAGAGACCTCTTTTAGGAGGGGGGTTTGGGGGAGCACACCGGGCAAAGCCCCTGGGCATAAATCCAGCTTCAGAAAGATCAGGCGGGGCGAGGATTTCTTGAGGGCAGCCTCCTAGCTTTGGGGTTTGCTGGAAGAAGGCCAGGATTGTTTTTCTGATGTTTTTGAAGATACACACATACAATCTACACAAACATACATACTGGTAACTTTGGAATGCTGGCTAAATAGCCGAGCTAACTGCCTTCGTGGGCCTTCCCTCTCTGCCCCACTTGCTCCGTTCTCTAGGAAAGATGGCGTTTTATTTTGTTAGTCCCCTGGTCGTCGTTTCTCAATCGAACGTCCACAGAAATAAATCTTGCACTTGGCTTAGATTTTAAGGAAACCTTCAAAGGTGTTTTAGCTGCTGCCAAATCAGATGGGGGTTGGGGTTGGATGCTGACTTCGGTTGAGGTCCCCTCAAAGCAGGAGAAAGTTTCTAAGGTTCTTTTCCTTAACCAGGAGGCGCGCAAAGGAGGGACAGACCTGTGGCTACCACTCTCGTCTTCCAGGGGCCAAAGGCGCGTCGGGGGACCCGCAAAGGGGCACGTGGGCAGCTGCCCTCTCCCCAGCAACTGGCATCGGAAGGGAGCCTCCTTCCTTCCAGTGCCGCAGGGATCGCCACTTCTCCGTGGCAGAGTCAGTGGGTCCTGGGCCTCTGTGCTCCGCTGCCGCAAAGCAACCGCGCTGTGCTGCTTTCTCAGAGTCTCTGGTCACCCCAGAAATCCAGTTCCAGATCCTGGGATGCTGGCTTGATCCAGTTCCCCAGCAGAGCCCCAAATTCAGCTGCTGCCCATTGGAAGTTTATCTGCTTATCTGCGCAAGCCTTTCTCCCTCTCCGTCTCTGTCTCTCTCACGCTCCAGACAAATGGAGCCGCTTACTGTACGGCTGTAGCGCGCCATTCGTTCCTTTTAGGGGCTCTTCCCTGCCCCCCCCCGCCCCCCATCTCTCTTGCCTGCTCAGTTCTATTCCTGTCTTTGTGCGCTGAAAACAGTATAATTTGTTCAGGGTTGGGAGGGATTCATATATTGGTTTTTGAAGCCTGAGGTTGGATGGAGCTTTTTAATAATCCTCATAATAATCCTGATAATGATAATGTTATTTATTAGGTGGAAAATGTTTAGGAAACTTTGAGAAGGGAAAATAAGAGTCAATTTCCTTGTGTCATCCCAGGCCTGTATTTATAGCTCCTCTTGACATCATTTTAATTGAAATTTTTCCTTATGTTTTTTCTGGACTAATTACAGTTCCCTCCTGCACACCAGCAGGGCCAGAAGTTTGCTCTCCCCCTCCGCTTCTCCTTCCCCCCTCCCTCCTAGGATGCTTCTGCAGAGAGCTGCGGCGCTCCATCTCTTAATTGATTGGGGTGATGAGGGTGGCAGAAGTTTGATGAATGCTGCTCATTAGCTGTCTCTTCAAATTACTCCCAGCGCCTGGCAGATCACTGGACTCCCCTCGGGTGCTGGTGTGGAAGAGGCCCAGCCGCAGTGGCGGACTGGGAGGCTGTCCGGGGGGGGGGGGGTCGACGACAAGGGATGGCCCCCTTCCTCCCTGGAAGAAGAATCTGGGAGCCAAGAGAATGAACTGTGGGCGCAACAGAGCCCAGACTTGTGAGGCGGGCAAAACCAGAGCTGGGCTGGTTGCTGCTCCCCCCGAAATGGGGCTGTGAAACCGGGGTGCCTGGCACACCCCCGGGGAAAGAGGCGTTTTGCAACAAGCAGTGGAAGATGGGTCCATGTCTGCTGTCCTTCAGGCTGGAGGAAGATTTAACCCCGCAAGAAGTTTGCTCCGAGGCTCCTGGAGGGCAGAGAGAGGAGGCTGCAACTCTCCCCATCAAACCCCTTCCTGGAAGCCAAGGAGAGCGTCTGCGGTCAGAGGCAGCCCACCGTCGCCAGCAGTTGGGTGTCGTGGTTAAGGCACCAGGCTGGAAACCAGGAGGCCGTGAGTTCTAGTCCTGCCTTGGGCACAAACCCAGCTGGGGGACCTTGGGCCAGCCACTCTCTCTCAGCCCTAGGGAAGAGGCAGTGGCAAACCACTTCCGAGAATCCTTGCCAAGAAAACTACAGGGACTGGTCCAGGCAGTCTCCGAGAACCGGACACGATTGAACGGACTAAAAAAAGCAGCAGCAGCAGCAGCAGCAGCTGATCCGGAGGGACTAGTTCCGAGCCAGCGCCTGAGTTCACACAGCACGCTTGACTCTACTAACGTGGAAGGTGGGGAGGGTGGCTTGGGCACGGGTGGGAAACCCAGGCTTCGTCCTAGCCGGTTGTGGGAACCAGGTCATGGCCTCGGGAGGGTTTCTCTCTTCCTCTGGGCCCTGCCTGTCCGGGGGACCTTGGGCTTCGTTAACGCAATGCCGGCTGGAGTTCAGCCAAGAGAGGCGTCTCCACCCTGCGCCAGGCAGGGGGCAGGATCCGTCCCGAGGGTCTCCGGGCCGTCCCTCGGGAGTGGGCCAGGAAGAGGAAATATCCGGCCCTTGTCCATCCTGGGGACCTGCCTCTTGCCTCCTTCCTTTCCCAGGAGGGCGGCTTTTCCCCCTTCTTTGCCGGGAGATTGGAAAGTGAAATTGATTGAGTCTGGCGTCCAGCAAAGGTGTTTTCCGCTGGTCTGGGCGTGAAAAGCCCCGTCTGGTGGCTGGGAAATAATCAAGGTGGAATATTTGATCGGCCGGGAAATGAGGTGCTAAATTTGTTGTGAGATTGGTGTCAAAACCAATTGAGGCCCCTTGCGCCTCTTTCTTGGGAAAGGCCGGTTAAATGAGAAATCATGCTGCGGCGCAGAGTTCGGGCGGAGGGGCAGAGAGGCAGTTTTGGTTCAGAGGTGCCCGCTCAGAAAAACTGAAATGTGTGATCCAGAACGGCCAGGGGCACCAAGACCCTGCCAGTCCCTGGGCGGGCACTTGCATAGGCCTGGGATTGCTTGGTGGAGTGCCAAGGTGCTATTTCTCTTGATACCAGCTGTAGAGCTACACCGAACTCTTCCTCGGGAGCGATAAGGGGACCCTCGTTTGTCATCCTCCTCCCACCAGCTCCCCGGTTATTTTTCAGTTGGCAGCGCTCAAACAACAGTTTGAGGCAGCAGTTCTTGCATCTGCAATCCGTGCACGTTTACAGCTTTGATCCTAGCACCCTTTAATTATTTACTGTTAATATCCATGCTGCCTTGTTGCTTTGCCTTTAAATTAACATTAACTGCCCTCCTTTTCCCAGGCGAGAATTAATGCGCTAAAGCTGCAAGGCCCAGGCGCCCCCAAGGCTTCCCCCTTTGCCCAGTCCAGCCCCTTCTGCTTGGGAGCCAAGGAGGGCAGGCCCTGTGTTAACGCTGGCTCTGGGCAGCCTCTGCCAGCCTGCCCTTCGCTTCAGGGCCATCCTTGAGGGAACCGGAGGGAATTGCAAGGCTCTTGCTGCAGGCATGAAGTCACAGCTGGCTTCTGACCTCCAGGGGGGTCCCAGGAGCCCCTGCTGCTCCGGTCCGGTCCGCAGAGTGGCTGAACTCTTCTAGCAGTTGATGCTCTAGGACTTAGCATAGTGAGGGGGGGCAACAATCTCTAGCGAGGACCACAAGAGCTTCTCCCCATGTTTCTGGGGGGCTGCGATTGGAAACAGCCTACCAGCAACATTTACGAAGGCATTTTCGTAGGAGTTAACAGGTTGCCTTACTAGCGGCCCCGCTGGATATGTTGTGAGTTTTTTACCACAGCGTTCTCTGCAGGGAATGAAAAACGCCGCAGTTGCAGCCGCAACAAAGACTTCGGGCTCGGTAGCAGCCTGCACCTGCCCGACAGTCTGCTTCTGTCGAAAGGGGACGGCGATGCTGGCCTACCCCGCCGGGTTGTCCTCTGGGCGAACGTGGGCGGAAGGCTTTCAAATGCTCCATCCTTCCCCCAAAGCGGGAGGGCGGCCCTCACAGCCCCCCCCCCCTCCAGAGGCTGAGATGCCAGAGGGATCATGAAGCCCAGATTAATCCGCCTACGAATATCTTCCATTTCCAGGATTTGGAGTCTTCCCTTTCGGCTCAGCTCAACTGATAATCCCACCCCCTTCTTTTCTCCTCCGCCACTTCGAATGCCCTTGAACAGAGATTAGACAAACCCTTTCAAGTTGGCCCTGAGCCACAACAGGGCCTGTTCGTTTTGGGTTTAATGCCTCCAACAGTCCTCGTGGTTTGTAAACTCTGATTCATGGCTCCCTGTGCCATAGGAAGGCTGCCAGTTTTGCTTTCCTCGCCAGCAGACCACGACGAAGCAGGACTCGCAAACCGGGCCGGCCTTTTGGAGGATAAAGACCATCCGGTTGCTGGGTTCCGGCCCCGGCCCCTCTTATCCAGCGCCGAGCTTTCCTTACCTCGTCTTGGACGTTTGTGGCGTCTGCCGCGGATCTCTCGGGGTGCCCCCAAACTCTTGAGCCTTCCTTTAGCCTTGTTGCCGAAAGAAAACGAGCCCAAAGCAAGGTGGGGGGGCGGTGTGAGCGCTCTCCACATGACCCCTCCCCCAGTGGGATCCGAAGCCTGAGCTACAGGCCGGGGCTGTGGCGGGATGGGGTCTGTGGAAGAGGACCCCCACTCCCAGGGAGAGATGGTGGGGCGCGCATTTTCAGGTGAAGGAACAGGCTGGACCCCAGCGCCCCCTCTCCGCCTTGGGGGGCGAGGGGGCTTGTGCTAGCCTTGCAGGTCCTCGTGGGATGTCTGCCCCTTCTTGGCAGGGCCCAAAGAGAGGGCCAGCTCTGTTGGCATCATTGTTTTCCTATTGCTCATGAGGGCAGCGCGCTGGCTCAGCTCCTCCTCTCTGAGGGGAGGCCTGGTGGGCTGGGCTTGCAAACTAGCCAGCGTGCAGGGAAAGAGCCAGGCCTGAGTGAGGGGCGCCCCCTTGGAGACACCTGTGCCCATCTGCAGAGGGTGCCCGTGGTGCCACGGCAGCAGCTTTGCCTGACAGACCCAGACCCAGAGGCAGATGCTCCCCTGGCAGCTTTGACGTTGCCAAGTCAAGTTGTCAGACGTTCTCAGCGTTTCATGCCTGTCAAAATACCCGCTCCCCTTTCTCCTTTCTCTTTCCATTTCCCAGACCTAAATCTGTTCATCGCCAATGAGTTGGCAGACCATCTCATCTCCATCTCCTCTGCTGCTCTGAAGGCAAGTCAACTGTCTTGTTTCTTCTTCCCTTTTTCTGGGCTGGAGAAACATTCTTTGTGGAGTGAGTGGGCTGAAGGAAGGAGGGGAGAATCTAAGGAGGGTGCCCGAGCGAGCCTGGCATCAAACTCACAGCGCCCCTGGCAGGCTGCCCACGAGGGCTTTGCGGCGGGATGGGTAGCCCTTCGGTGCTGCTTGCCACCTGGGAGGATGAAGCAGCCAAACTGGAGCTGCGGGGAGAGCAGCTTGCTCGGGGCCTTCCGGGTCTCCCTTCCCGCCCCCCCCCCCTGCATTCAGGCCAGCTCTTCCCTCCTCTGGTTTGTGCCCAGCCACTCCCCCCCCCTTTCTCCAAAATGCCGGAAGCCAAGGGCAGAACAGTTGTTTTATTTCCGTGGTTTTGGGCCGGAGGGGAACAGTGTATACTGTGCTCTTGTAGAGGGTTAAAAGGGGAAAAAGCTTAAATTTAAAAGGGGGAGAGAAAAGGCAGGGAGGAAAGGGCGATAAAAAACCCAAAGTCTGGGGCAGGGAGATTTAGTTCCTTCTGAAAGCTGTTGGTGGAAATGAAAAGCTTTCTTTTGGGCCCTGAGCGGGGAGAGATTGGAGCCGCCAAGCCTAAGGCTTTAATCAGCCCTGCCTTTGATAAATTGAGGGGGCGGGGCTTGAGGGGAGCCCCCCTGCGTTGTTCCAGTGTGCCTGGAGTCTCCTCTCTGCTGGGAGCAGCGGGCCCCCCTTCCCCTGCTTCCTGCCTTGAGCTGAGAGGGGTGCCCCCCATGTGGGCGCCCCCCATGTGCTTGTGCAGGAGAAGGCACACCACCATGTTTTTTAACATGGCTAAAGATACCGAGTGGCCACCACCGTATTTCATGGTGGTGAGTCCACAAGTGGATCTCTCTTTTGAGGACATCTGCCAAGTAATGTGGGGTTCAAGACAAACGGGGGCTTTTCTGCAGCCTCCTCCTGGGAAAAGCTCACCCGGTGCCACCTGGCGGTCTCGGGGAGTTAAAAAGAAGCTTCCGTCTTCCAGGATTTTAGGGATTCTGGATGGGGCATTTAAATGTCTTAAGCCCTGTATAATCAGTACGTTGGGACTCAGTTGCCCTTAGCTGCCAGCCACCTTAGTCAGTGTTCAGAGATGATGGGAGTTGTAGTCCATTAGCATCTAGAGATTCAACCTCCAGCACCAGAAGCTGACCCACTTTTGCAGCTTCCAAGGGAAGACTGAACCGAATCAGGACACCTAACCCTCTTTTTTCAAAGGGCCTGTGATTTCCTGGAAGGGGGACTGGATTCGGGGCGCGTGGAAGTTGTTCAGTGCTTTGGAGAAGGTCTTGGGGTCGAAGGAGAAGACCCCCCCGGCTGGGCTGGAAGGCGTTTCCAGAATGGGGTGGCACCAGCCTACTGTTTCCCTTTGCTCCAAGGCACGTGGAGGTGGGCTTTCTCAAACATTTTGCTCCCAGTTTCCAGCTTGGGAGGAGCGTTACCCCGTGTCAAACGGCACCGCTGTCCCGTTACCCAGCCGGCCGCCTGGTTTTTCTGCATCCCCACAAGCCTTCTCCTGTTTGCATCTCAATCTGTAAACGATGCTGGGCAGGCTTGGCCCACCAGTTTGCGTCGGATGGGGGCCCAAGCGCTCGAGTCCGGCTTACATTTTGCACATCGGAGGAAGCAACGGCAGCTTTGGAGGCAAAGGGCTGTGGAGAGAAGGGGGGCTCTTGGCCCAGCAAAAAATTTTCTCTCCATACACAAATTATTTCTTGTGACGTGTGCTGGCCGTTATTTCTTCCTGGGCTCAACAATCAATAGGACTGCAGCGTTTTCTCTTATCTGGAGAGAAGTGACAGCACCCTAAATGAAATCTCTGCAGTGCGTGCTTATCACGGCTATAACTCTGTTCCGCTGGTGAGGGACCCGCTCTGTGGCTGGCATAAAGAAGTGGTGTGTGTGTGTGCGTGCGCACACACCTGTGCTCACACCATGTGCTTGTGTCATGTGAGAGAGAGGATAGTCTTGCCGGCTGGGGCCCAGAATATAACACCACCCTGCAAATTTCTTAAACGTAACCATCACCGCAGCCCTGCAAATAGACACAGTCATTCCTGTTGCGTGTTTATTGCCGTTTAGAAAAGTGTTACTAAGTTTTCCAAGTGGTTTTGGTGGTTGTTTTTAAATCAATTATTACAGGCAGCATTTACATTAAATAATAAATAAGCACAGAGAGAGAGAGAGAGAGAGAGAGAGGGAATCGGGGACCGGTGCCAATCAAAGGCCAACCCTCTGCCTCCAGGGAGCGGACAGCTGGGGAAAAGGCGTATTTCATACCTGATGCAGGCTGTTCACGCTTCCGCTCATCTTGACCTGCATCTGCAGGTGATGTTTCCAGTTTCCACATCGTTAAGCCTCCCTCCCTCTAAACTTGGGGCATCCTGAGCGCTTTGAACACGGCCAGAGGATAGTGGGCTCTTCTGCATTCAGGGGCTAAATCCCGACCTGCAGAGGAGCCACGGAGAGCTTGGGGTCCTTCCACAGCCGCGCGTGAACGCCAGCGCCCGGAGCCGCCTCTCCTTCTGAGGGGCCTCCCCAGTGTTTTCTTTGATGGCCTCAGAGTCCGTCATGACGTGGAGGCAGGCTGGCAGGGAGGACTGTCTTCGTGGCCTGGAGCCATCTTGTCCTCCGCATCACTTGGCCTGTGAGAAAAATGGGGGAAGAGACCCTTTTGCTCTCTGTCCCGCCGGCGCGTGGGCACGCTTGGGCTCCAGGGTTTGTGCGTTGACCAGCTTGAAACGTCCTGGGACATGGTAGGATGGAGGGCAGGGCCGGGCCTGCCGTGGCTCACCCGGAGGCTGGAACTGGCGGGCCGAGGGGTCCTCTCTGGGGGGGATTGCCTAGGGGACCCCTCCAAGGCTGCTGTGCCTGCTCCCCTCCCAGGTTTTTGGGTGCTGATGGGGTGGGGTGTCTTGAGTGTTTTGCGTTCGTTGCTGGGGAAGATGCAGACTTACCGATGCTGCAGTCGGGTGGGAAACCCATCAAACTGTGTGGTGTTTTCGATGGCACGGCTGAGTTGACCGGGAGATGGGGGGGGGGGTTTGGTTCAAGTGATTCTGGGTGCCAGAAAGTGCCTCCTGGGTCAGGGGTTTTGAGGGTTGGTTGGGGGCCCTTAATCCCCCCCTTTGCTCCGCCATGAATTATCCCTCCATCCTTAGCTCTCAATTCTCTGGCTGAGAGGGCAGCCTGTGGCTGATTAACACATTGACTGGACCCCCCTTCTTAAAATCCAGCTCAGAAGCAAACACCAATCAATTAGGTGACACATTTTTAACATGTTAATGATTATTTCAACAAATCCTTTCGAAAAGAAAAGGCTCCCCCAGATGGCAGGTACAGATGGCGAAGAGGCATTCAGAGAGGCATTCAGGGGGGGCGAGAGGAAAGGAGAGGAGAGCAATCCTGGCTTTGCGGGCAGCGCTGGCACCCCTGTTTCCAAATGGGGGGGCGTGCTTCTCCTGCCCCTTCTCTGCCCTGTGGGTCTAGACTTATCTGGGGGGGTTCCTTCCACCATCTCAGCGCTAGGTTTCTGGTTTGACATCCCCCTTTCTTGCCCCCAGCCCCTGCAGCCTCGTGGGTTGGGCACTCCTCTCAGCCACTCTTCTGGCTTATGGCTCCAGACGCGCAGCGGGGCCCCACAGACCTCCCTGCCTCGTGGCCCGAGTTTGTGTGTCATGAAGCTCCGAGGGATGACAATCTCTTTTCTGCATCCTCTGATCAAACTCCTGCCCAGATCTGCCGCGGTTAAGCTGCAAGTCCTCCTCCTCTTGTTCCCTGGGTTACTGAGGGAGGGGGGCGTCTTGTTTGTGGCTCAGACAGAAGGCTCCTGAGGACCTGGGGCGGCTTGAACCCCAGAATCCCGCTGGTGAGCTGGGAGAGCGGCTTCTCTGCCCCCAAACTGAGGAAGAATCCCGCAGAAGAATCCCTTCTCCCGTGGAAGCGTGATCTTTGTCACCAGGGCGGGCACTTGAGAGCGAGAAGCCCAGCGGTGTTGCCCCAAATCAGGAATGCTTTCAGGAACCGAAAAGATCTTCATTTGGGTTGATCAGCTGCACCGCTCGCAAATGCCACAGGGAAACAATCACATTTTGAGGCTGGTGTTCCCGGCAGACACCTTGCCTCCTATTGTGGCTGCTGTCGCATCTTGGACAAACCTAGTTATTTTAAGCAGGCGTATGAGACCCTTGAGAGTTTGCAGTTCTGTTTCGGCTTCTCACCGCCAGAGACCATTTGTGATGCTGCTGGACTTGGGTCAGATAATCAGGATGGCCTCCCTCTGCCGCCAGTCCATCTCCCATGGCCTCGGGGCTGGTGATTCATTGGCCCTGTGACCAGCCGTGCTCCTTTGGCAAGCGAGCGGGCAAGCAAGCCGGCCGGCGGCTTGGGTCCAGCTCTGGGCAGGGGGAGGGCACAGGGGTTGCGTTCTGCACCCCCAGCCTCTTGGAGAAGCAGCTCCCCTCCCTACGTCCTGGGCAGGGTGGCAAAGCCTCCAGCAAGAGTTTTGGCAGACAACGGTGAGGAAGAGCGCCACCTGCTGACGGGGCAGCAATGGCAGGCCGCCTGCCTTCTAGAAGGAGAATGGGAAAAACACCCAGAATTGTTGGCAGAGCACCCGTGTTTCCTGTAGCTGGCATGATACAGACCTTGAAAGTTGCCTCCCCGGTAGGCTGCCCAGGGCATCCGGTCTCTGGCGATGCCCAGCCGTAGCGGACCCTTTTGCTTGTGGCCATCCTCAACAGCTCAGAGTCCGACTGCCGTTGTTCATGGCAGTTCTGCAGACCCGATTCCCATCCTTCTTGAATCAAGTGAGGACACACGAGCCCCAACCCACCTCTTTCTGCTCCTCCTAGTTCTCCAGACCCGCTTCATCGAGGAACCCGAGGACCAAACGGTGGTGGCTGGGCGGAGGGTGGCGCTGTCCTGCGTGGTGCTGAACTACTCCGGCATTGTGCAGTGGACCAAAGATGGCCTGGCTCTGGGAATGGGGCAGGGCCTCAAAGGTGAGTTCTCCTCTCCCGGGGTGGGGGTTCCTCCCAGAATATCTTCTCTGGAAACTGTCCGGCTCCCCCAACATGCCTGCCCCATGCCCACCGCAGGGCTTTGAGCTCTGAAGATGCCAGCTGCCCTCGGAGGCAGGACGCGGGGGGGGGGGCAAGACCCCTGAAAGAGAAGACCCTTTTTTCCCCTTCCGGCATCAGCCGGGCCGCCGGCGTCGCTCCCAGGAAGCCCAAAAGCGCCACCTCTCCAGCGCGGAGAGCTGAGTGACGAAGCCCCCCCCCCCCGTTCATCTGCCGCTTCTTATTAATTAATTTGGCAGCTTTCTGTGATTTTTTATTCTGCAGATGTCTGCCTCGCCTGCTTTCATTCCTCACAAGTGATCATCCCCTGTTTAAGACTCTCGAATTTTGCACCAAGGTGACCCCACTCAATGCAGAGGAAAAGGCTGCCTTGGGCGCCTGTTGCACTCATTGTCCCGCATTTCTTGCGGTGGGGCGGTGAACTAGGCTGGGCCGGTGGCCCCCCATTCCTTGGCCACTGGGAATGGTGCCACTCACACACTTCCCACGTGTCCTCTTGGTTGGGGAGATCAAGCATCTCTTTGCAGACATCCTAAGGACTAGGAACTTACCTTTTGCCGTTGATTGTTGAGGCCAGTGCTCCATTCAATCCAAATCCTGTGGAAATCTCCAGAGGGTGCAGATGGGAGGGGAAGTCCCCCCAGTCTGTTGAGGAGGCAATGCTACAGTACCCAACAGACATTCACACGCTCGGAGCTTACAAATATCGTGAACAAGTAAATGGTAGAATTTGCAAGTGGCCTGGAAGGGGCTTTGCAGAGCCTCGCTACGTCCGGGCAGAGCAGAGAGCAGGCAAAACAGAATGGAGATGCCCCTCCAGTGAAGGGGCAGCGATGCCAGCTGGGGTCCAGGCCCCGCTCCACTGGCCGTCACGTTTTGCCCGGCTCCCTGCTCACCCACACCTCTTTCCTCAGCCTGGCCACGCTACCGGATCATCGGGGCTACAGACTCCGGCCAGTTCAACTTGGAGATCACCGACGCGGAGCTCTCCGACGATGCCTTATACGAGTGCCAGGCCACAGAGGCTGCCCTGCGATCGCGACGTGCCAAGCTGACAGTCCTCAGTGAGTGTTTTGGGGGGGGGGTGTCCCAGCCTTCCCTGCTCTGCTGCCCGGCTGCATTTGCCCAGCACGAATTTGGTTTCGAGCGCGTCTCCTTCTGCCCCCCAACGTGGTCCGTCTGTTGGAGCAAGCCCGCCCCCTTGAAAGAGAGGTGTCTTTTGTAGCTGGCCCCGATCCCTTTATCGGGAGCGCTTTCGGCAGCCGGGGCCGGCCCTCCCGGAGCCTGGAGCTCAGGAGGGAAGCTCCAGCCGGCCAGTACCTCGTGTCCTCACTGGGATGAAACGCGCGGCTCCCTCTTGGGGAAACGTGGCCGGAGCGCCAGCAACTCGGCCTCCCCTCCCCACTTCCCTCCTGCGGCCTCCCCGTCCCACGTTCTGAGGTTTCCTCCCGTGGATTGCATGCACCCACCCACCCCTGTTAATGCGTTAATATATATTCATGGCCAGCTAGAATTACAGTGGCTCCGGGTGCTGAATTTTTTCCTGTTTCAGAGGTTTCAGTGCTTCATAAAAAGTGCGGGGAATGGGGACCTCTGCTGATCTCCCTCTGTCTTTTCCAGTGGGAATGGGAGGGTTGCTAAAAGGTGGAGAAAATCTCCAGCTGAGCCACCAGAGACCCCTCCCCAAAGGGGGCAGTATTTTAGAGCACCAGCCCAAGGCGGGGGTCCTCCCCAGCGCCTTTTCCTACTTCTCTTGCCACTAGTTGTTCCTTCGTCCTCGTTTGCTCCTTCTTTTCCGGGGGTGGGGGACCCCGTGGCTCCACCTGGCTCAGCTGCCCTTCACAGGCCGTGTCCCCCTCCTCAGCCTGCCTGCCCCCTCATCCATTTTCTGTTCAGGGCCGGGCGCTTGGGCTGGGCCGGCCCAGTTCTTTCCTCTTCCCTGGAACAAGTCTTTGCCGTGTTGCAGTTATTACTTTTAGATTAAAGGGTAATAAATCAGTCGTGATCTTCTCTCGATCTAAGAAAGATGGATCCATCACAAGAACAGGCGAGGCGCTTCATCTTCCTGCATGGCAGTTGCCGGGCTGAATCTTCCTGTAAGGGAGGGGGGAGAGGCGGCAATCCAACCGGGCCTGTCGCTTCCTTGTCACTCGGATCAGAGTCTTTCCGCCACTGACGCGTCTCCACGGTCCCAGAACTGCCTGCCTGCTTCTTCCTCTCCCTCGAGGGGCCAGAAGGCCCCTCCATCTCCTCCAGCTCACTTCTACTGAGATATTTTTTAAAAATTTGACTGCTTGAACGAAAGAGGCGAGGGAAGCCAAGATGTTTGTCCGTGCCTTTGCTCCGAGCGTCCTGCGCTTCTCCCCAGAGACGGCCGGTTCTGCTCTGTCTGTCTCCTGGCCCGTCTGTGTCGTAGCTGCCCACTGCAGCCCACCCAGTGGGGAGGGGCCCCAGCTCTGTCTCTGCACAAGGGCTGGGCCCCCAAACCAGCTCGGCCCCTGTTCAGGATCTGGGTTGGGGGCACACGGCTTGTGGCCCGACCTGTGGACGTGGGTGGCTATGTCTGTTTCCCTTGCAGTCCCCCCCGAAGACCCTGTGATTGACGGGGCCCCCGAGATCCTGCTCCGCGCAGGCACGCCGCACAACCTCACCTGCCGGGCGCAAAACGCCAAGCCCGCGGCCACGATCGTCTGGTTCCGCGATGGGTTGCCGCAGTCCGAAGCCGCCACCGCCACGGTATGCCGAGCAACTTCAGTCGGGCTGCTTGGGGCCCGAATGTCCTTTGAGAAAATTGGCCCTCATAGGCGTGATTTGAGACCAAGATCTGCTGTGGAACCGGTGCAGAAGCTCAGTCCTCCCCACCGGGGGCCCTCCAGACGTATCAGACTGCAACGCTTCTAATTCCCAGGGACCCTCTCGAGATGTTCAGAGACGCTGCAGCTCTGAGGCTCCGTGCCTGGAGTGCTGCGTGAGAAGGGTGAATCCTGCAAATGGGTTTCTCTCCACCTCCTCTTTCCTCCTGGGAGCGCTTCCCTCCCCCGGCCCCCCTTCTTAATTTCATTTCTCTCCCGCAACTCCAGAATAACCTTCCCACTGGCAGCTTTGTCGGCCTACTCGCTCCTGCGAGGGCCATTTCTCGCTCATTAATCCCCAAGCAGTTTATGGCGCGCTGACATTAATTTGGGGGACCTCGTTGGGCATTTAATAGGCATGGCTGAAACGGCCTGGAAACGCTTTGGTTCCAGGCTAATTTGGAAGCAGTGATTGGTGCAATTACCCCACGATTCGTGGCAGGGCACAGGAAGGGCTCCTGGGCACCACAGCAGGTTTCCTCTCTGGGAATCTTTCTAACAAGAGGCTGGGTGGCTGCTTCATTTCTGACACCCCTTTGCAGAAGCCTCCCCTGGGGACGGCGTACACCAAGAAGACTCCAGGATCCTTTATCGGGAGGGGGGGGGCTGTTGTTCACCAGAATGTAATGCCAGGCCACAGTCTTGACTACAGGGAGGGAGGCTGCGTGTGGGTCAGCTGGGCATTTCTGACAGGGGAGAGAGTCTCGGTCTTGGACTGGAGATTCTGATGCCCCCCGCCCCCCCCCCCCCCGGCTCCCTTGGCCATGTTTCCACGCTCCCTGCATCCATTGCCTCTCCAGGAAGTCTTGATGGATGGAAAGAGAGAGACCACCATTAGCCAGCTGCTCATCATGCCCACCGACCTGGACATCGGGCGAGTGTACGTGTGCCGTTGCAGCAATGATGCCATCCCTGCGGGCAAGGAGGCCTCCATCAAGCTCAACGTTCACCGTAAGGAGAGCCCCTTTGGGCCACCGGGGTCCCAAGCCTTCCCAGAAGGGTTTGGTTCGGAAGGGGCTCTTCTGGCCATGGAAGAAGGGGAGGAGCGCGGCTGATTGGCTGGGGACAGGTGAGGGTGCTGGCAAAGGAGGAGGAGAGGAGGCGGCAAAGCTGGCTGATATTTTGCTTCCGGAATTCATCCTGGCCGGGGCAACGGGGGCTTTGGCCGGCTGGCGTGTGAGATGGCCAGCCTGGCTGTGGGCCCTCCAGGAGCCTGGCAAGAGAGGGTGCCTTCCGCAGCGGGCGCAGAAGGAATTTGGGGGTGCTCAAGAACCACGCAGCCGTTAGCCGAACGGCAAGGAATCTGGGCACGTTGCTGGGTCACAGGCCCAGTTCACGGCAGGATATGCAGCTGTCGGCCACGCGGCTGTTAACGGTTCTTCTGCACGACAGACCCTCCGACGGTGACGCTGTCCATTCAGCCACAGACGGTGCAGGAGGGAGAAAGAGTCGCCTTCACCTGCTTGGCCAGTGCCAATCCAGAGATCAAAGGCTACCGGTGAGCTGGGCAGCACTCCCCAGAGGGGCCGGTGGGGTCGGTGGGCGTCCAGAGCCTCGGCTGCTCTTCCAGGGAGACCCCTGGCTCCCCGAACACTTGCCCGATGGGTTGTCTGTCCTCCGACCCTGCCAGGTGGGCCAAAGGTGGAACGATTATCGAGGATGCCAAGGACAGCAAGTACGAGACACAGGTGGACTACACCTTCTTCACGGAGCCCGTCTCTTGTGAAGTGCGCAACGACGTGGGCAGCACCAACGTTAGCACCCTGGTGGACGTCCACTGTGAGTGGAGGGCCGAGGCTGCTGGGCGTGCGAGCCAGGAGGGTAGAGGGGGCGGCCCTCTCTGGGGAAGCCACGCCTCCTCCCCGTGGCCCCTCCGACTCCCACCCCAAAGCCTTTGACCCCCACCTGCCCCCCTGACCAGGTCCTGGGCTCCCGGGCTCCCTCTTGGGCCCTTGGGGGAAGAGGGGCCACTCCCTCGGCATCTCTTACCCCTGCCCTCCTCTGCCAGTTGCTCCTCGGATCGTGGTGGATCCAAAGCCCATGACCACTGACATCGGCTCGGACGTTACCTTGACCTGCGTGTGGACCGGGAACCCTCCCCTGACCCTGACCTGGGCCAAGAAGGAATCCAACATGGTGCGTCCCCTCTCTGCCGCCAGATGACCTGCCAGTCCTGTCTTAGAAGCCGGTCCAGCGTTGGACGGGGGTTGGAACCCCGTCTCAACTGGGTTTTCTAGGGAGGGAGGGACGGCGCTGCCCCTTGCTGGGCCCACCCCTTTCCCCTCCACCAAAGGCGCCTCCGCCTGTTTGTGCCCACAGATCCTCAGCAACAGCAACCAGCTGTACCTCAAGTCCGTCACGCAGGCAGACGCGGGGCTGTACGTCTGCAAGGCCATCGTGCCGCGGATCGGGGTGGGCGAGCGCGAAGTGGCCCTCTTTGTCAACGGTGAGTGAGAGCAGGGACACCATCCACCCAGTGGGCAAGGCGCCAGTGGCAGCTGCTTTGGAGGCCCTTCCCAGAGGGCTGCGCTGCGGGTGCTGCCAGGGAGGAAGGGAAGGCCGGCCCTTGGCTGCTGCGTGAGCCGAGCGGGACGGCGACCGTCTCGGCTCCCTGGGAATTCTGGGGGTGGGCCTGAGCAGGAAGCTGAAAAGCAGCCCAGACGGAGGCAGGGCAAGCCTATAAACCACCATTCCCAAGGCGCGGTTTTTCTGTTCCTTCTGGCTGAGGAGGGGGCCCCCACCCAGGGTAACCCCTTTTCTGCCCTTCCCCAGGTCCTCCTATCATTTCCAGCGATTCTGTCCAGTATGCTGTGCGGGGCGACCGAGGGAAAGTGGAATGCTTCATTGGGAGCACCCCCCTCCCCGACCGAATAGTGAGTCCTTCCGTGGCGCCTGGGAGGCACAACTTAGGGGTGCTGGTTTGGGGCAGGGAGCATGTAGGAATTTGGGGTCTCCCACAGGAGACCTGGCTGGGTGGCTGATGGAATTCAAGAGCTCTTTTCTCTTCTCCGCCCCCTTCCCTCCCCCTTGAAGGCGTGGGGCTGGAAGGAGAACGTCTTGGAGGCGGGCACTCTGGAACGCTACACCGTCGAGCGGAGCAACACTGGTGACGGAGTCCTCTCCACCCTCAGCATCAACAATGTGATGGAGGTGGATTTTCAGACGCGTTACAACTGCACCGCCTGGAACACCTTCGGTCCGCGGACAGCCATCATTCAGTTGGAGGAGAAAGGTGGGCAGTCCGGAGGAGGCAGGTGGCGAGCACGGGGAAGGCCTCTCGCAGCTCTGTCCTTGTGGGCCGGGGCCTCAGCCGCAGCTGCCCTCGTGCCCCAGGGAAGCTCACGAGCAGGCTGGGAAAGGGAGGGATGACCCCCCCAGCACAGTCGGCCCTGAGCGTGCAAACTTCGGAGGCCCTCTTGCCTTACCATTTGCCCTCCACAAGGACAGCACGGCGTGTCTTTGGCTCAGAACGGAGAGGGGAAAAGCCAAAATGTAACCCCTTGCTCGATTGAGAGGGCCTCGTTTTCACACCACTTCCCACTCCCCCTTCTGCAGAGGTTTTGCCAGTGGGCATAATTGCTGGTGCCACCATTGGAGCCGGTATTTTGCTCATCTTCTGCTTCATCGCGCTGGGCTGTTTCCTGTACCGACGTCGCAAAGGGAGTGAGTGTCTGGCATGTGTGGGATAACCGGTTCGTGCCCGATGAGACGACCGTAGCTCTCGTTTACAAAGCGGCCAAGCTGGGGGGCCAGTCCCCAAAGGGCAGACCACCGGTATTTATTTAGCAGCGTACTGCTCCTAGCTGGGGAAGCTCCACTTAGTCATTTGGCCGAAGCTCGTTCCTCTCATTTCCCTTTCGAGCTGAGCCCAGGGATGACCCACATTCCATCAACTAGATCCGGGTTGAGAGCTTGGATCTAGCGCCCATGCCGTGTGGGAATTCACGCTAGAGGACACCTTCCAACCTGCTTCCCCAGCACCCCCCTTCTGCCGCGCCCTTCCTCCTGCCAGCTGGGCCTGGCAATGCCAAACGTTGCCAGAAAGGCCCCAGGCGACCTCCCCGGGCTGCTAAGCGGCTCTTTTCTCAGCACACCAGATCAAACCTTGGATTTAGTCAGCTGGGGAAGTTAGCTGGGTGGCCGTTCTGTCCCTTGGCATGAAGAACCATTCCCCGAGGGAAGTATTGCTTAGCGCTGGTGGCTCAGCACAAGGAGAGCCGGGGTTCTTCAGCCGCCAGGAATCAGAAACGGGCTGGATTTTCCTCTTCTGCCCAGGCCGAAAAGATGTGACCCTGCGCAAGCTGGACATCAAAGTGGAGACGGTGAACCGGGAGCCCCTGACGCTGCACACGGACCGTGAGGAGGACACGGCCAGCGTCTCCACCGCAACGCGGGTCATGAAAGCCATTTACTCGGTGAGGGGCCTTCCCGCCCAGCTCCCTGCACCCCAAATGTGTGAAGAAAAGGAGGGGGGACCCGGGCTGCTTCAAGGTTGCCCCTGCCCGTTCTTCGTTAGCTTGACTGTTGGCGGGGACGTCCAGAAACCTGGGTGTCAGGAGTCACGGCAAACAATGTTCTTCTTTTGGCCCTTTGGAAATTAAGGCCCAGGCTGAGGAGAGGGGGGCATTTGTGGCTTGTGAATTGGTGGGGAAGTGTGTTAAGCCCCTCCAGGCAGCCATTTTGGATTAGCCGTGGGATGCAATGTGAAGGGTCAGAGCGCAGAGAAAGTGTGTGTGGGGGAGAGATCAACGTAGTAGTCATGAAACACACTTGTAAAGTGCCACTGCGAAATGGTGAGTGTGGCAGGCTTATGGCATAATAGGAACATCCCTGGAAAACAGCTGGGCCGTAGCTCGCACAAGGCAAAATCCCAACACCAGCAAGGTTTTCATAGGACACCGACAAGAATGCAATGGGGCAAAACTGTGCTTCAGACCGATACAAAGAACGACAGATATTACCAGGCTGAAATTTGGTGGGATCTTTCTCTCTCCCCATCCCCACTCTGCAGTCATTCAAGGACGACGTGGACCTGAAGCAGGACTTGCGTTGTGACACGGTTGACACGCGGGAAGAATATGAGCTGAAGGTAGGCAGCCCCAACCACAACAATATGCTTGGTGGGTGCCTCCTGCTCCCTAGCCGTGCAGCGAGCGCTCATTCTGGGTGCTGTTTTCACGTTCACCTTTCATTCGTTGTGCTCGGCAGTGATTGCGAAGCTGCCACCCTAAGCAGTCGAAGGCTTCCACTGCTGGGCTGCTCCAACATTGCTTTTTCTCCCTGTTCGTCCTCCAGGATCCAACCAACGGCTACTACAATGTCCGTGCCCACGAGGACAGGCCCTCTTCCCGCACGGTGCTCTACACGGACTACCGCGCCCCTGGCCCAGCTCGCTATGACGCTCGGCCGTCCTCGCGCCTCTCCCACTCCAGCGGCTACGCCCAGCTCAGCTCCTATGGCCGCGGCCCTGCCTCGGAATACAGCGGCGACCCGGTCCCAGGGCCCACGCCGGGCACGGCCGCCGCCGACACGGCCAGCCAGCTGTCCTACGAAAACTACGGGGGGCACACAGGCTTCCCCCCGAGTGCCGGCTACGCCACCTACCGCCTGGGCTACACCCAGCCTCCTCCCGCCCTGGACCGGGCAGCCTATGACACGTACGACCCCCTGGGAAAGTACACCACGGCAACCCGCTTCTCATACACCTCCTCGGACTACGGACAGCGTTTCCAGCAGCGTATGCAGACTCACGTCTGAACTGGGAGTTACGTCCCGGTGGGGTGCAGGTACCTCATGACTGTCCCCTGATATTCAGGGGGCTCTTTCCTTCCCCCCCTCCCCGGCCTTCCTCCAGGCTGGACTCATAGACAATGCGGCGCAGCACCTCCTCCCCAGCTGAGGACAGTGCAGCGGCAGCAGCCCGGTCCAGCTGTTTTGTACGGTTTCTTCCTCTGCTGCTTCCACTCTCCGAGGGCCCTTTTGCGAGGGTCTGGTTTCTCCAGGCGCCCTTCCACGAAGGGGTCCCCTTTCCTCTCTGTAAAGGACAGATACGTGGGGGAGGGCAATGGCCAAATTCAGACACTGAGCAGTGATTTTCTCCACCCTGCCTCTGCTGAAACTCCTATTCCATCTTACCACAAGAAGAGGCATCCGGTGGCAGGATCAGACGAAAGCAGCGGGCAATGTCTCACTCCTGGCCTCGGGGTTGGAGGTAGCTACCAAGTGGGGGGTATCTGTCGGTTTTTAACCCTGTCTCTCTGGACAAGCCAGGGTCAGGGCTGTCTCTGGTACAACAGCCTGAAAACCACCCTGAAGGGCTGGTTGGCACGTGGGGCAACACCTGGCTGGGAATTATCGAAGCTGAAGTCTGTACACCTCGCGGAGCCCCTTTTGCTGAAGGCTGATGGGGTGAAAATTCTGCCCGTCTCAGCCACAACTGAGCATTGTGCAAATTTTGGTACGAAATGGACTCCTTGGGGGGGATTTCTCTCCTCTCCCCCTTTCAGGAAGGTGTTAATGAAACCTGCACCCCAAGTGGGTCCTGGGTGGAACAGTTGTGGGAGAGCAGGAGAGGGAAGGGGGGGAATCCTAGAAGTTGCTCGCAGGTGCACCCCACTCGCCTGCCGAAGGGCCACTCAGGACCAAGCGAACCTGCCTGCCGGACCAGAATCGTTTCTTCTGGCCAGGAGGGCTCCTTCTGGAGCAGGAAATGGAAGCTAAAGCAGGACGTGGCACTGTGGGTCCCCCCCAAAGCCTTCTGCCATGGCAGCCACCCTGGAGGAAGCCTCTTCTGCCCCTGGCCCCCGCCCCGGAGGGCCCGCTTGAGCCCTCCTGCTCTGCAGCTGCCCTGGCTTTCCTCTCTCAGGGGCAGCCTGGTTGCAGGACTGGCGGCGGCGGGGTTGGGGGAGGAGTGGCCGTGCTGGAGACGGACCTTTGGAAGGTTTGTGCTGGACACACTGTCCGCTCTCCCACGCCCCCCTCAACCACATCCTGAGGGCCAGACCTCACAGGAGCCTCTCCCCTCTTCCTGGAAATGAGGGCTGCCCCTCCCCAGGAGAAGGGTCGGCCCAAGTTTCTTACAGCTTCTTTTTCTCTCCCTGCCTTGGACCCCCAACGGCTTGCCTTTTGCAGAGGGTTGGGTGAAAGCATCCTGTGGTCTGTTGTGTGTCTGTGCAGATATCTCCCCCCCCCCCCCCGTCTTGTCCTCCTTGCTAGGGACTGATTGTAACCCCTTCGGTCTCCTGTGCCTTAAAATGCTTCCTCTGGTGGGTCCACTAAGAAGGTAGAGCAAAGTCGGGGGGGGGGCAGTTTGCAGACAGAGGAAACTCGGAGGTGCCCCCACCCATCAACTGGAAGAGAGAGGCGAGACTTGGCTTCTAGGATGCTCCAGATCCCTCCCACAAGCCCCCAGCTTCCTAGCCCTCCTTGGCACTTCGTATCTCAGGTGTACAGCGGGCCGTGCGAGATGCACAACTGGGAATCCCACCCACCACCCCTAACAGAAAGGTACCTGCTTCCTTTGCATGCCACATTTCTGGTACTGGGACAGAACGCACGTGCCTGGGAGCTGCTACCTTAAGAGGGTGCGTTGAGAGAGTGCCATCTTCTGGCTGATTCTGGGAAGTGCGGTCTCCCTCTGCAGCTTGGTGGATGTTGGTGCTATTTGGGTCCCGCTTTATCTCTGCCCTGTCTCCACTGCTGTGCTGGGGCTGGAGAACCCCGAGAAGGGCTCCGTTGGACTTAAGGGCACTTTCCAAGGGGTGTTTCCAGGGCCGCCTTCCCAGACTGCCGAGGCGCCTTCCTTCAGAGACCCCTTCAGCTCGGCTCCTCTTGGGGAGGCAAGAGCGGAGGGTTTGGTGGTCCAGGGCGCAAAACCAGCCGAAGCCATGGAGACCTCGGAGTATTTCTCCCCTCCTCTCTCGGAGAGGGCGAGAGAGCCCAAGATCTGCCTTGCTTTTCAAATTGCAGGGAAGTGGCTTAATGCCAAGTTGGGCACTTGACCCATCTGCCCCACAGCGCCCACCTCCCTTTCTTCACCAGCAATGCCAGGAATGGAGCCTCTGCAGAACCTGCCCTCTGCTGGCTACCCTCGTACTGCAAGTAGGAGGCGAGGCGTTGAGAAGAATGGTGCCCTGCACCAAAAGCAACAGCTCAGGGCCACCTCTTGCCCACCAATTCCAACCCCACCAATTCCAACCAATTCCAACCCCATGGCTGCATTCACACAACTCACAGTGCCCCAGGCCTTGTTCCTGAATGAGCCTGTTTCCTGAGTCCTTATGAAGCGCCCAACGGCCTGGGTTGGTACAACTTGCAAAACAAACCCGGGTTAACGTTAGCCAAGCTTGTCGTGTTCTGTGAATGCTTCTGCTGGATCCTCGACTAACCCGGTTACACAGTCATGTGGACGCAGGCAGCTTCCGCCTCCAGTCAAAAAGAGCAGCTGTTTCCCTTCCTCCCCACTCTCCCCCCTCCCCAACGAACATCCAGAACTCGAGCAATAATTAATTCCAGCCCGAAACGCGCTTCACGATCAGAGTGCACGGCCGTCTGACTGCTCACGGGTCCCTTCGGCTCTTTGGGCACTGGGTGGTAACGTGGGGAGATGGCGCCCCGGTGCGTTTTTAATTTCTCTCCCTGGAGACCTACATTTGGACTGTTCTGTCACTTCCTTCCCCCACCTCATTTTTTTAAAAAATTGGTTTCCTTTTCTCATTCTTTAAAAAAATATTATGTACTATATTTTTAGTCTTAAACACAATATATTATATATAAATATATATATTTAATTTTTATATATATAAAGATAAATGTAAAAAAAAAGAAGTAAAAAGTGTCCTCGTCTTTATGTCTATGAAGGTTCTCAGTCATCCAGGTGGAATTGTCTGTAGCTTGAATCATGTCAACTGGATTTCTATTTTCTCAGTGGAAACATTTCGCTCCTTGTCCTCGTCTTTATTTTGAGATCCAGTTTGGTCTAGTGGTTAAGGTGCTGGGCTAGAAACCAGGAGACACAGAGTTCTAGTCCTGCCTTAGGCATGAAAGCCAGCTGGGTGACCTTGGGCCAGTCGCTCTCTCTCAGCCCTAGGAAGGAGCCAATGGCAAACTAGGAGGCTGTGAGTTCTAGTCCTGCCTTAGGCATGAAAGCCGGCTGGGTGACCTTGGGCCAGTCACTCTCTCTCAGCCCAACCCACCTCACAGGGTGGTTGTTGTGGGGAAAATAGGAGGAGGAAGGAGTATTTGGTAAGTTCGCCGCCTTGAGTTATTTATAAAAATAATAAAGGGATAAAAATTAAATAAAAAACAAAAAAAAGGTTAGCCCAAATGCCCCAAGACACAGGAAACCGAGTTGCCCATTTGCCACCTTGGCCCATTGGAAGAGAGGGCAAGGGAAGAGCAGCCCACCGACCAGGCACACAAATTAATTTGTGGGTTTGCAAGGCTGATAATCAGCAATGCTGTATCTGCTGCAGGTAGGGCCCTGTCTAATCTCTCTCTCCTCATCCTGGTGGCAGTGGGGATAAAGGGCAATTTGATTTCCTTTCCAATAAAGCAGCTAAAGATACACGTGGGACCCGCTGGGAAGCGGGGCCTCGGTTGGTGCTGGGCTTCCTCTGAGCAGCCTTCCCCGACGTTGGGGCTCACCAAACGTGGCAAATCCCCAAACGTGGCAGCTTCCTGGCGCCCACCCCAGCCTCCCCCAGCAGGGGCGCCCACGCCTGTGGCCGAGCCTGGGAACACACAGACGGACGTCGCTGCTGCCTGCAGGTGGGTTTTCTGCAGGGCGCCCTGCTCCGTCTCTGTTTCGCACTGCCTTGTGTTCCAACTGGCAGGATTAGGCGTACCAAAGGGGAGGAGCCACGAAAATGGCTTAACTTGAGCACTGAGTAACTGGCTAATTACTGTAGTTGTTGTTATTATAATATAGTGAAAAACATCGCCAGGCGTACATCTCTGTCAACATTCTGGATCTCCTCCGCAGCTGGCAGCCGCCTTTGCCAGTCTGCGCTCCAGTTTGGGGGTAGATCTGCAATATTCCATCTTTCACTTTACGCCAAAGTGGTCCAGGCCATAAACGGCACCACATCATTTTATTAGGAGTGCAGCACTCCGCAAACGGCCACACTTCTGTTTCCTCTCTCCTGCATCTCATGGCTTTGATTGTTTCGCTCTGCTGTGTTCTTGGAGAAGCCCGGGAGGAAGAGCAGGGCCTCCGCAGTTATTTTGCGAGAGCGGGACATGGGGATGTTTAAAAGAAACACCAATCAATCAGGAGAGAACTTGCCCAAAGCAGAGAAGAAAACAAACCTCCTCTTCACCTCTCAAGCCTCCCTTCTGGAGCTCAGTCCCGGGGCCACCCAGCTGGGCTGCCTGCTGGCTAAAATGACGCCAGGCGAGCCCTGGGGTGCCATGTCAGGGGGCATGCAGTCCGTGTGCCCAACGTTCTGAAGTGTTTCTTGGATGCTATACATTTCTCTACCTATAGAAAAGTAAAGCATTAGGGAAGCTTTCCTGGTGCCTTTCCAGCTCCGAGAAAGTCTGTAGCTGCATTTTAGAGGTCCCCGTCACCCAACCCTGCGGGTCTCTGATATACGGTGCAAATTCCTTTCCTCTTAACTTTTTATATCCTCCTATTGTGAGCAAATGGGTGCCTTTATTTGCTGAGCCTAGCTTTTGCTGATCAGAACAATTTTTCTAAGCGAAAAAGAATAGCCTTTTTCTCGCAAACCTCAATGTCACCTATTTTTGGAGCGTGAAACACCAGCGCTGAGGGATACTGGTTTAATTAAATCACAGGACAGCTCACATTAAGAGCTTGCCTGAAAATCTAATGCTATTAAATGCCTCTCCCACTCTCCTTGCAAAGAAGATTATCAAATGAACATTCTCTTTTCGACAGCATCCATAGATTACCACTTTATAATTCTGAATCCGCATTAACGCAACACCTTTATTAGCTCAAGTCAAGGACGCCAAATTCTGTACAAGCGTTGGTGCCCAGCATTCCCGCGGGGCCTGGGCTACTTCACAGTTGCTACGTGGATGGGGCAAAATGGTTCTGCGGACATTTGAGACGGCAAGAGATGAAACACACGAACGATAGTTTGTCCCTCGTTCTGGACAGTGGTCCAGCCAGCTCTGGGTGATGGCTTAAGTCTGGCAGTTTTGTTGTGGGTCAGACCTTGCCGCAAAATTCAGCAATTCACTGACACACACACACACCCCTTGAAAACAAGACTAAAGCTTCTGGTCATACTCATCCAAAAACATCTGCTCAGAAATTGCTAGGCGTAACGGCAGCTACGATCATCCACAGCATTTTTCCGAGTCAAACTAGCACAACAAATCAGACATTGCAGCGCACCCACCCTCTAAGGACAGGCTTGGACAGAGAGGCTGTGCTCAGATCTTAGGGCTATTCCCCCCAGCCCTGTCCATCCAGCCTCTCTCAGTGAAGGAAGGACGGGAGCCAGCCGCTGAAACGAGTTGAGCGGGGCCACGTTGGTCCAGGAGGATAGACCCGTTCCGTTGCAGAGGTGATGTCCAGCTAATAATGGCAGAGGTTCAGGCGAGCAGCCTTTGCCTCTTCTAGAAGCCAGGAAGATGCCCGGCGAGAGGCAAGCTGCCGAGAACCCTCTCTGCACTCTCAGCCTGATGGGACTCTGTTTCCACGTCTTCCCATCGCTTGGTTGACCACTCACTGAATCGGAGTGTGGTTCTTGCCTCCTTCTCACCGTTCCTGCAGAGGCCTCAAAAATGCTTTAAAAAATGAAGTGTCTGGAAGGTGGAAGGCCAGGGCTGGGGGGGGGTGTTGGCTGGATGAACGCACCAGCCCCGAGATGGGCGCCTGAGGGAGGCTGGAGCGTGGCCCTCCTCCACCGTATCCTTGCCGAACTATCATGCGACTTGCTACCTGGGCATGAAATCTTCGGTAACAAAAAGACTAATCTAAGGGCTTTCTCCTGAGGGAGTGCAAGCAAATGTCCCTGGGGTAGAAATGGGTGGAGCACTCCGACGCCAATCCAAGAAGAAAACGTTAAAAGTTAAATCCCATTCCCAAAATTTGGTACTTGTTTATGTATGAAGTGCTTTGGCTCCACTGGACAGGAATGGAAGTGGGGGTTGTATTCTTGGAAAAAGGCGCACGAACCACATTTTAAAGTTTGGTTCCATGAAGTAGTGTATGTCAGCTCAGCCTTCGAAATGGCCTTGTGTTGATGGAGGGGCGAGATTGAACAATACAATTCTCTATGGCCTAGATTTAACTTGCTGTTTTAAAATGGAGTGGAACAACTGAAATTACACTATTATCATATTGAATTACATTAAAAGGTTTTTTTTCTTTTTCTTTTCTCTTTTCCTTAGTTTTCAGTTTTGTTTACCTAGTTTTTGCTACATAGTTTCGTGATATAGTTTAAATGAAGTGAAATGTGGTGGAAATTGCAATGCTTACTTTTCGTAACAAGGTTTGCCCTTGTTGTCCTTTGTATTCCACTAGTTTAAAAATGGAATGATTTAAGGAAATGACCCAAGGAAGGTATCCTGCGATGCCTTCGCGGTCTCTTCTCCTTGTCTTCTGGAGGTGGGCCCAGGGGCAGTCGGCGGCTTTCAGAAAGCAGGCGTGGGGCACTCGGGGGCACAAGACTGGCGCCTCGTGACCCTCGGTCCTGAAGGAGATGGAAACGGACAGGATTTTGCACGCAACGGTCAGTCTCCTGCATCGCAGATCCCGAAGTTAAGGGCTTTAATATACTGTATAACAGAGGGCTGCAGAATGAGCTCCTTTGTTCTTGGATGAGATTTCGGCTTGGAAAACGGCCAAAAGTTTCCTGTTTTTCGGGGTGGGGTGTGTGTGGAATGGGGACACCTGTGTCTCACTCTTGTTGGGTTCTTGTCCCAAATTTCTATCAAACGAATTTAATTTCTGTTGGGCGAGTCCAACTTGCTGTGGTCTCTTATTTATTTAGGACTGTTAGAGGACACATTTCTCATCCTTATTTAATTATCCCCTCCGTCCCCAAGGATTTCAATCGCGCAAAAACAGCGGCTCCTTTTAATTAAGCAGGTGGACCCTGGAGGATGAAAGAGCTGGAATTAAAGAGGCAGAGGACGCGCGGGGGGGCAGAGCAAGGGAGGCGGCCGCTGCTGGGGCCAGAGACCTCCCACTGAGAGGTCTGGGAAGGGGCAAGTGCCATCCCCTGCAAAGGGGGACCCCTCGGGATTAGGGGAGGGGCTCTGGGCTGGCCGCGGGAGGGCTCTCCGTGTGCCATGGTGACCCGGCTCTACCGGCGCCCTTTCACCCGCCTCGTGAGCAGCTGGGTGGATCCAGAGGAGCCTTCAGCACACCGGCATCTCCCAAGCGGGTATTCAGGGAACCTGTTTGTACCCAGCGGAGAGAGTGCGGGGACCGTCCCGTGCCATGCTGGGGGGTGACGTGAGGTCCTCTCTGAGCCTGACACTGAAATGTTAATAAGATCTCTTTGAAATTGTTTTCAGCATCACGGCTTGCTTATCCCCACTGGCGGTCCTGAAGGCCCTGTTTCCAGGGTAGCATTTTTAATGAATTTTGTGGGTATGCCAATTTCACCTCCTCCGCCCACGTTGTCGAAAGAGCCAAGGGGGAAGGATCAGCATTAGTGGCATCCCTGGGTCACTCTGCTGGCTTACGTCCTGCTAGCCCGAAAGCCCGTTTGCAGAAAATGCTATTCCGAGGCCCAGAATATGGTTCCCTCCTGGCCGCAGGAAAGAAGCTGGCCGAGATGAGCGCCCGAGGCAGGCCTGCCACCATGTGGCGAGTCAGCCAGTGGCTGCAGGCAGGCAATTTAGGAGGCCCTCCGAGGCTGAGCAGCAGAGGAACAAAGAGCCACCACCTGCGGGCACGGTGCCGCGAAGTCACCAGGAGTCACGCGTGCTCTGATTGTTTACAATCTGGGGAGACTGTGAAGTCCCGGTTTGGTCGATGTGCGTGCGTGTGCGTGCGTTTCTAACACTAAATGGACACGGTGGAAGAGAGCCTGTCCAGGGCTGTGAGGGAGAAAAACTGTCCCTTGAACCCGGAGCTGCAGGCTGTGCCCTTCTGCTAAACAAATCCCTACGTGGGGGAGCTGGGGGTGGTGATGGCCGACAGGAAGCTCCTGTCTGGCGTGGGCTGGTCCATGAAGTCACGAAGCGACTGAACGAATAAACAATGAAATTGTCAGAAAAACAGGCTTCATCCTCAGCCTTTTCTGTTTTTCCTGGTTTGTTCGCTAGATGGCAGAGTTGGATCTCTTGAAAGCTGCCTTTGAAGGGACGCTCCAAGGCAGGCAGATCCCCAAAGATCTACTGATAAGCGGGCAAAATCCAGGGGACCCCTTGGCTGAACCAACAGCGACTAGACCAAAAGTTGACAGGTTTCTGCCCAAGCAAAATCCTTCCCTGCCAGGCACCCTGTGTGGCCCTCAGCTACCCGGGGCCCTGGGGAGGATGGCCGTTGTTCTTTCTGGAGTGAATTGACTTCCATTCCTGGAACAGAGAACAGGGAACAGTCTCTTGCTGCAGCTGGACTGTCAAATAGCAGATATCCCTGACTGGTAGATCCACCACGAGGAAAGAGGTGGGCTTCGGACGCCAGGCCTGCCGAACAGAGAAAGGCCAGCCACTTTCGGACCAGCATCCGGCAGCTCTTTCATTGGGTCCCTTTTGCCCTCCCTCCACCCCCACCCCGCAGTTAGCAGCAGCTGGTTTGTGTAAATCCAGCCTTTGACTTGGTTCTCTCCATCAACCAACATGCTGGTCCCGATCCTGGTTGGTGGAGGCTGCCCAAACAGCCAGCCCCTTCCAGAACCAGGTCCAGGGCCGTCTGGGGCCCCGGGATGCCCCCCCCCCCCAATTCCCACTGGCTCCTGAGAATTGAGCAGGCATTCGCTCTTCCGTCATTGGAGACAGGATTTTCTCACGCCTGACCTCGGAGCCGCTGCTCACAAGCCCTCGCACTGAATTGTCATCTGTGGACAATCTCAGGGGCTGAAACCGTTCAAGCCCCGGTGGGGGAAGCTGCTCAAGGCAGGGCTCTCTTGGAGGACTGTCTTGCTCAGAGCCTAAAATATTCGAGGCTTGGTTAATTGATGCTAATTAGCACCCCTGGCAGCGGGGGCTGGGATTGCCCCGCCTCTTCCCAAGGATCCTGCCACCGAGGAGACCTGAGCAGGATCACACCCAAATGGTTTCCAGATCTTGCTCCCTTATCAACAGCAAGGTTGATGAACTCCTTCATTCTTGGTTATCTCATCTAAAGAAGGACATATTGATTCATAATTCTCCCCACCTCACCTCCACTTTTCTCAGCACACTTTATTTAAAGAGGCCATTTCCAGGACTTGCGATGCTAAATATAGAAAGGGAAGTATTACATTCACCATCTTTTTGCTGCTTCTAATAGAAAAATCTAAAGTTTCTGAGGAAGTACAATCAAGACTCGAGAAATCAAGCAACTTTTTGTCAGCGTGTAGGATGTGTTACTACCACAATCCCAGTTCACTCCATGGACCTACAGGCGCACATCTGCTCTGTCGTCCTCCTTCAGAAGCCCTAGATCCAAAATTTGCAGGAGAAATGACACAGACACATTTCTTCTGCCTAGAGTGTTTTTATGGCAGACATATCATCATCATTTAAATTTATCTGCCACCCAGCTCCCAGCTTTTTCCTCTCTCTGTATATTTTTCTTTCAAAACATGGGTTTCTTAATGCACTGGCCCCCAAAAGAAGGCTTGGAAAGGTATATTTTGAGCCGAAAACTCACGCAGCAAGGATGTCGAAGGGCTTCTATTGGCGTCTTCCTGTGAATGGCCCGCATTGCTCTGCAGCATCTTCCCATCTGTGAGTTGCTTACATCCAGAAACGTGGCCAGCTGGTTTGAGAATCTCTCTCGCAGACACCCAGGCCATAAATTTACTTTAAACTATGCCAAACATTGTAATAGGAAGCCCTTCCCCAGAGAGCGTAGGAAGAAAGCCGTACAAACACTCGTTCAGCGGCCTCTCCAGATGGTTGACGAGTTTTATGTCTTAGTATTCAAACAAAAACCTCCACCCAAATTTTCCCATAGGCTTGGCTGGTGTTCGCACTGTGAAAGGGAAACAGAGAGATTCACCCATCCTCTTGGATCTATGCTTGTTTACCTGGCAGATCACGAGAAAGCGGCTCTGGCCCTCTCGCTGATACATACGGGGGCTTCTTTCTAGGCTGTCCGCCTGAGGCCTTCTTAGTTTGCAAACGGCCCAGATGTTCTTCCAGGGGCGGTGGGAAAAACCCAAGACCGTAGCAACCAGGCCTCTGAAAAAAACAGAAGGAAACACATTTATTTACTCTAGGTTTATCCCTCAGTAGCATTTGAGTAACTATCCCAACACAGATATTCTGGAGGTGGATGCATAAAATCCGTAGCAAAATCTGTTTTCTCTCTTTCCAGAGTGCAGGACATAGAAGAATGGATTTAAAATACAGGAAGGCAGATGCCAGTTCGAAGTGAGGGAAAACGTCCAAACAGTAAGATCGGACAGTCGAGGATGCTTTAAAGCGGTTCCTGCCCCGAGCAGGAAGGCCTCGTCTCGGTCTCTGTGACTCAACAACAGGCTCCAGTTTGGCACTAAAATCCACCCAGGCCAAGGAAGAGAGGCAATGCGGGCCTTTTCCTCCTGGAAAACCAATTGAGATAGACCAATAACTGCCCATTGATCTGAAAGGAAGACCAGCCTCCTTTCTCAGATAATTACCTTAAAATGGGAAGCTGGCCTGATTCACAGAAAATGTGATAATGGGGGCACTGGGGGGGGGGGCTGTTGTTCCAGATGGTCCCTGCCAGGAGAATACAGCCTTTGCCTCACCCGGTGAACGGGGTCCTGGGAGGGTCAGCGGAGTTCCCCGGCAGCATCAGACCCCACGAAAGGGATTCCCGAGCTCCTGCAGCAGAGAACAGCCAGCAAGAGCCCCCCCCATCGTCGCGCCCAGCCGGCCAGGAGGCTGCAGCCCAGCAGGCCTCCTGAAGGGGATAGACTGTTCCTCAGCAAGGAGGTTCAACCTGCCCTCCTGCCTGATGTTCATTTATTGCAGGCAGTTCTGTGCTCCCCACGGCCCTCGCAGAGGAAGTGGCAAAAAAGAAAAGGAAGTTAAAACATATAAAATGTTAAGAACGCATCTCCCCAAAGGATAAAAGCAATCTGAAGCTGCAAAACTGTCACAGGCTTAAATTTGTGTTCTCCTAAGGCAGTTTACACGGATAACACCAAATACAATAAAACGGGTTTTTTTTAGGAAAATACATTAGCATAATAGAATAATTACAATAAAAATATAAAATGCCATCCAAAGTTGGAAATATCACAGAGTTTTTCATTTTGTTTTGTAAAACACAGAATAGCACACCGGTTAAATAGAAACTGGAAAAAAACGTTCTCTATAAATCTAGCCTCTTTTAAAAACTCCCCTGGGCTCCAGTTTATAAATCCGCCTCGAAGTCATTGAGCTCCCTTTAAGCCGCTTGCCTGGTGGCCCCTGGCCCTTCTGGAGCCTCAGGCGGGGTCTGCCAGGGGCAGAGAGGTCCTTGCCTCGGCTGCAACATTCGCAAGTCCCTTTTGTCCCAGGAAAGGCCTCTGAGCCCAGCTGGCGCCGGAGTGCCTCACGTGCAAAATGCCCCCGTTCCTGCTTCGTCCCAGGTCTCCCAAAACAACGGGCAGGGCTCCGGGCAGCTCCTGGCTGCCAAAGGGAGTGGGCTGAGGAGGCCCACAATCTCAGCCCCTTGATTCCCCCCCCCCACACACACGTGTGGCCCACCTCACAGGGCTGGTGTGGCGAGGCTCAAGGGAGGCGAGAGGAGCCTCGGGGCCCCCTGAGGTCTTTGGGGAGCAGGGCCAGAGGCAGCTCAGCCGGGCGGTTCAACCTGCCTTGGGCTGCGGAGGCTGCCGCCTTTTCCTTGGGGTCTGGGTGGGCCAGGCCTGCTTTGGCTCTGGCTGGAGAGGGCCAGCCGAACAGCCCCCCCACCCCCACCCCGGTGGCTGGTAAAAGACCGGGCGACGCTGAACCCTCGGCGCTGACCCGGGGGCTGCAGCGGAGGACTAAGGGCGCGGGGGCGGGCAGGCAGGCGCCTCGCAGAGCGCAAGGCTCGCCGACTTTCTCTTTCGAGAGCGGGGCGGGCGGGACCCTCCCCCTCCGGGCGGGACCCTCCCCCTCCCGCCGGCCCCAGTTCCGCCGCGGCTGCCGCCCCAAGAGGCCCGCTCCCCGCTCCCCCCGCCCCTCCCGAGGTCCTGCTGCGGGTTAGGGTTAGGGGACAGAGGCGCCCGGGCGGGCCCGCGGGGGAGGAGGAGCGGGGAGGAGGGGAGGACGAGGCGCGCTCCTGGACGGAGCTTCCTGATTTTGATCCCACCCATCTCCCCGCTCGCGGAGGAAGCGGATCCTGGGGGAAAGCAGGACCGCCGCCGGAGAAAGAGGAGCTTTCCCCCAGAGCCCTCCCGGCGGGCCCGGCCAGATGGCGTCGAGGGGAGCCGCCCTGCGCTGCCGGAGGAAGGTGGCGGGCAGATGCTGGAGCAGCCGCGTCCTGCTGTGGGTGGGGGCCCTCGCCTCCTCGCTGCTGGGTGAGTCTCTTCGGGTCCCCCGGAGGGGGCGAGGGGCGGGCAGGGCCAAAGCTCCGCGCCGCCCTCCCCGCCGGGGAAGGACCCGCTGCAAAGACGAGGCATCTCCGCGGCCCGGGAGGCGTCGGAGGGTCCTGGGAAAGTGGGGGGCGGGGGACGGACGGCTGGGCTGCCCTTGAAGAGGGGAAGAGGGGCACGTTTTCTTCTTTCTTCTTTCTTTCTTTCTTTCTTTCTTTCTTTCTTTCTTTCTTTCTTTCTTTCTTCTTTCTTCTTTCTTCTTTCTTTCTTTCTTTCTTTGTTTCTTTGTTTCTTTGTTTCTTCTTTCTTCTTTCTTCTTTCTTCTTTCTTCTTTCTTCTTTCTTCTTTCTTCTTTCTTTCTTTCTTTCTTTCTTCTTTCTGGCTGTTTCAAGTGTTACAAAAAACACTTAAAACAGAAAAGGGGTATTTTTACAGGTGGGGCTGAGTATTGTGTGTCACCGTAACTCTTCTTCCAGCCCCCCAACACACACACACACACACACACACACAATCTTGCAGCCTTTGTTTCTGTTTGAAAGGCACCTTATCTGACCCGAGAGGACGCGACCCTGAATACCGCGACCCTGAATACCGGCTGGACATGACCCCTGCTTTCTGCCGGCGTCCCTTCAGACCAACTCGTGTCTGCCGCCGAGTGGGACTTCGCACCCCGAGTCGGCCGGAGGGTCCTCCTCGTGGAAAGCAGCAGCGGAAGCTCCCCGCGGATTATTTCAGAGCACAGGTTTGGGCCACGGATGGAAGTGATCAACATGACCTGCCTGAGGATCCGGGATCTGGAAACGGGGGACGATGGGATGTTCAAGGCACGGGTGAAGTTCCTTGGAGGAGGCGTGACAGATTACGGCTTCACCCTCACCCTCCACGGTAAGCTCATCTGGAGACTCAAGCTGTCAGCTGAAGGGGTGGGCAGCTGGGCATCGGCCAAGGGGGGGGCATCTTTACTCCAGAGACTGGCAGCCCACTCCCCGTTTCCTGCTGGGTGGTCTCGGGGTGACTTCTCCCCGCTTCCCAGGAACGGCTTCCCAAGTTTGGAGCAGCAACTCAAATACCCTAGCGGCCAGATGAGTCAGAAACTCTTTCAGTTTCCATTCTTTTACTAAAATGGCCCCCAAAGGGATAACAGAAAAAAAAAGAAAAAAAATATGGCCTTGAAAATAGAGTTATCCTTAAAAGGTGTGTTAGCGGATTAGCTGTGTTAGCTGAATTCCTAGAGAAAAATACCCACCAAATGTTCTGTCACCAAGTTGAATTTAATGCTTGGTATTTGGGGGCAGCTACAGAAAGTGACCTTACTGTGTCCTTGAATTTACTGATTAGGGCTTGATGGATTTGATTGATATCCTGTCTTTCCATCCAGCCAAGACAATCAAGACAGCTTACCACAGAAGAAAATTAGATAAAATACACCGGAAGTGGCAGAGTGCAAACACAATTAGCATACCTACTTTGGTTCTACCATCCTCCTTAAGATGGTTCCAATCTATACATTTGATTGATAGATAGATAGATAGATAGACAGACAAACGAACAAACGGCCAGTTTGTGGAAGGGCAGGAATCAACCGTGTCCTGCTTCCCCCTGCAGAGCCCGTCCCGAGCCCACGGGTGAACTGCAGCGTCACCTCCCGCTCCCCGGGGGGCTGCAACGTGACCCTGCGCTGCGAGGGCGCTGGGAACGGGCAGTTCAGGATCTCATGGGCCGTGGGAGAGCCCCCCCAGGCCTTGGACGAAGGGGGCGCTGGCTGGTACCAGCTCTCTGGCAACGGCACAGTTCTTCAGCTGCCCTGGCGTTTCGGCTCCCCCCTCGCACCCTTCACCTGCCTGGTCAGCAACGCGGCCGAGGAGAAGAGGGCCTCGCTGGGGGTGGCCTCCTGCTGCGGCCACGCCGGTGAGTGGGGAGCGGCTCCCCTCGGCCCCCGGAGCAGCCCTGGAAGGCTGCGTGGGGAGGGGCTGCTGACCGGAGGCCTGTCCAACTCTGCAGGGGCAAAGGGAACCAGACCCCTGCGCTGGCCTTGGTATTTGCTCGCTATCGCGGCCACGACGGCTGTCATTCTGGGGTCGCTGTGGGTCTGGACGGAAAGGAGGAAAAGGACCCCCCACAGAGGTAGGAGCCTGCGGGGGGGGGGGGGCAAGGAAAGCTCTGCCGGGCCCTCTCACTTCCCCAGAGAGGTGGATCTCCGGCCCCTGTCCTCCCCAGCTGCCGGGAGTTGTGGGCTAAGGGGTCTCCGTGGCCCAGGGCTGGGGGAGGCGGGCGCGCCCTCCCGGTGTTTCCTCCTTGCGTCTTCCTTCTCTCGATCCCTGGCTCTCCTGCTGCACCTCCGATTTCTTTATTTCAAAATGGTTGAGCCATTTCAAACATATCAAAACAAAACCTTCCCAGAGCAACTTTCCGAACATTTAACAAGAGGCTGGAAAACTAAATGCCTCTGCTACAAACGCAAGCAGGAGAGATTAAAGGAGCTGGGAAGCTTCCTGGTGCTGGAAAGATTGTGGGCCCAGGTGAAGAGAGAGAAAGGCCCTTCTTTCTGCTCCGAGGGGGGCCCGTTCAGCCAGCCCTCTCCCCCTCTGCAGGCCCACCCGAGACGGAGCAGCCTTGCCAGGCCAAATATTCCAGTCTGAGGCCGAAAGCCAGGCCCCCGGGGAGCGGCCAGGTGAGTTTGCTGTGCCAGGCTGGGTGAAGGCCAGCTTTGATCCTTCAGAGCTGAAGCCGGACTGAACTGGCCTCTGACTTGCATCTCCTAAAGGGAAATCAAACCCTAAGGAGTAAAATAGGAGTGACTAATCAAAACGGGTGATTTACCCTCCCCACTTCCAAACCCCAAATCTCTGAGAATGGAGCAGGATGGCCAGAAGAAATATGCATGCAAGAAATAGAACTGTGCGTTAAAAAACAGAAGGAAGCCGTAACCGCAGGAGCAGGTCCAAAGTACGCCCCCCCCTCCATCGTCATCCCCCCCACACGAGGCTTGATCAAACAGCCAAGTTTGCCCTGCCCCGCAGGGAGGGAGCCGTTTCCATGGGGAGGGCAGCTGTTCTCTAAAACAACCAGCTACCTTTGTTTTACCCTGGCAGTGGCGTCAGGCAGTTGGGCCAGCCCTGAGAAAGTGTTTGCAGAGGAACAGCTGGCAGCCAAGTGCTTCCCCTCCTCTTCGTGCCCGCTCTGGAGGCTGCCCGGGTGCGGCCCTCCTTTGGCCAAAGCAGGGGGTAGAGCCAGGGGTTGGTCCTGTGCCACCCCCTGATCCCCGCAGGGCCCGTACAAGCCAGGCGTAACTTCCGGGGACCCCTCCGAGCAGCTTTCTTGGGCTGCTCCGGAAATGCTGGTCGCTGTTTTCTTCCGGGCGGCTGGCCAGGGGAGGGCGAAGTCCCCCTCTTCCCTGGCCCCGGCCCGTTCTTGCCCGAACCTGCCATTCTGTTCAAGGCCTGGGTGGAAACGCGCCCAGGCAGGTTCAAAGGGGGCCGCTCTAGAGACGCTGTCCGTGCCTCTGGAGTGGAGGGCCCATCTACAGGGGGGCTTCTCTCCTGTTTTCCCCTGCAGCCCGGCGGTCCCCCCTCTGAGCCGAGACTGGAATCTCAAACCATCTACGCCGTTCTCGACAGCGAGTCCCACCTTTACGAAGAGGGCACCGGAAGGAGGCAGGGCTGCAGCCAGTATGGAGCAGGCTGAACCCTCCCCCCCCCTGACCTCGGCCTCTCGAGCTAACCTGCCCCACGGGGTGTGTGTGTGTGTTGTGTTGTGTGCTCTAAGCTGCATAATGCCATGCCACGGACACCACATCCTCAGCCCCGAAACGTGAAGAGAGAGTTCTCTGGCCATGCGCTAAATTCCTGGCAGTCTGCAGCTGACCCAGTTTTCCTCCTTTCAACCGGCTGCACTAGAGGATCAGCCCCTAGGGCTGGAGTCTGGGTGGGGTCATTCGTTCAGGTTCCCCTTTTCATTGTGTCGCTCACTGATCGTCCGATCTTTGACCGTATCCCGCCGGCAGAAAGGTGGGGAACTTCCACCTGCAGCTGCTTGTTCTTTGTCCCACGCCGAGGCTGTCGCCGAGGCTGTCCTCCTCGGTGTCCCATTAATAAAGGGTCCCCCGGCACACCTTGGCTCCTCCCGCAGCCCTGGGGGCAGTTTCTCAGGGTCTCGGGAAGGATTAACTGGCCCAGGCCTGGAACTCGCTCCGCCTCCGATTTAAGCGGAGCCGATCCTGCTACCCAGGAACGGCCACAAATTCTTTGGAAACGAGAGAGTGAGCTGCCTTGTGGGAAATGGCTCCGCTGGCCTGGATGGTGGACTCGGTTGCTCCTGTTTGGAAAAACCTTTAGAGCGATTTCTCAGAGGAGGAAGGCTGCTTGTGAGTCAAAAGGCTGGACAGCAAAGCCACTGAGTCAGCATGTGATGGGGAAGTAGGTAGCACAGGCACGCCTGCCAGAGTCAGAATCACCATCACCGCCGTCTCCTTTTTAAGAGCAGGTTTTGATTCACAGCCCCGAGGGGCTTAGATCACCTCTGACAGGGCTGGATCGTACGTCCTGCCTGGCTCACGTTCCCGTACGAACGGAAGGTGCAGGAAACCGTTCCCAAGACATCTTCAATCCAAGCTGGCTAACAGCCCTGCACACGGGAACCTCGCTGCCCTTGGGTGGCGATTACTGTAATACATACACACACACACACACACACACACACAACAGTTTGGTGCAGTGGTTAAAGGCACCAGGCTCTGGAACCGGGAGACCCTGAGTTCTAGTCCTGCCTTAGGCATAAGCCCAGCTGGGGGACCTTGGGCCAGTCGCTCTCTCTCAGCCCTAGGAAGGAGGCAATGGCAAACCATTTCTGAAAATCTTGCCAAGAAAGCTGCAGGGACTGGTCCAGGCAGTCTCCAAGAATCAGACACAATTGAATATACACCCCCCCACACACAATCCTTACTGGTTAATGTTGTTCTTTTAAAAAAGAAACACGATTGTCACTGACATTCTTGTTATTTTTATTTGGTTCTGTTGCGGGGGGAGACTGCAGGTGGGAAACATTTTAAATAGACCTCTGAGCGGTGTGGGTGGCTACAGCAGACGCTGCTTCGTAAAAGCCGAGAGATAAAAATTGCGGCAGGGCCTGCAGAAGAAAAACCACACCTGCAGCCTGGATCCTGAGCAGGGGCTTCTGTACCTCCCCTCCCGCCAGCCCCAAAGGGACGAAGGTGAAGGGAGTCATCGCAGTCGGGCCTGGGGGAAATGGGCAACAAGGGGTGAAAAACCATGAAAAAAACTCGGTATCACTGAAGAAAGCGAGACGGTGCGCTTCCTCCTTCCACACCACAGTGTGACGGGTTGGTGTCATCTAAATAAAACCTTTGGGGAAACTGTAAAGGCCGTTTCTTTACAGAAATGTCCCACTTAGATGAGGGAAAACGCCCCAGGCGAGATCCACACTGCTGAACGTTTAACTGTTTTTAAAATCCAGAGGGCCACACAGCAGAGCCTTGAAGAATGGGATCCGGAGATTTCTCGAGAGCAATAGAACAAGGCAACTTTTTCTACAGCTTGTCAAGAAAGACAAGAAATCCAGCAATGCCTTGAACCTCTGGACCGATACCCCCAGAAGGCGAGGCCGTTGCTCTCAAGTTTATTCTAAGTGTTTGCGAACGGGGATGAGACCACAGATACAAAGGCAGCCTTGGTGCTGCAACAGAACAACCCAAGGGGCTAGTCCTCATGGTTCCTTAGTCTGAGAGGCACTGGGGACAGTCAAAAAAGGGCTAGAGACGATCATGCAAGAGTGCCTTTGTGGAAATCGGAAAGACCCAACTCGTGCAAGGTGTCCCCCCCCCCCCTTTGCACACAATGACTTATGCTATGGGCCGTCTTCCCGTGAGACCTGGCCCGGGGCTTTAACCCCTTGGGGGCCACCCTAAGTTCGGGTGTTGCAAGGAGATCCGGTACATTTCCAGGCCCTAAAAGCTGGAGCTGCGCCCGGGATAACCTCCTTTGGGGATGAGGCATCGGAGGGAGGTCAGGCAGGCAGGCGCCGTTTTTCCCAGGGTGGCTGGGGCCAAGGTGTGCCACGAGGGGGCAGAACTACAGCCTGGCGATCTTGGCCAGGGTCTTGGCAAGGCCGGACGCGCCTGAGCCAAAATCTGGTGCTAGTTCTGAGCCGGGCATTCCCCCCCCCCCCGACCTGATCGGAATGGTCCAGGTAGCACCCCTGTAACCACGAATTCGTGGACGAAAATACGGTGCACCAGCCTGCCACGGAGTTCTCACGAGGGACACAGAACCTCAAGGCCATCCTCTGGGTGTGGGGGGGTGCTGGCATCCATACACCCCCCCCAACATTTGAAAACAGCTGCTCCTGAGCTGAACAAATGGCCTTTTTTCTAACCAACAATTTGAAAGCATGCAAATGCAAGTAGATGAATAGGTACCACTTCAGTGGGAAGGTAACAGCGTTCCGCGCGCGAACGCTGGCTCTTCGGCTAACAAACGGAGATGAGCACCGGCCCCTAGAGTCGGACACGACTGCACAAATGTGTGTGTGTGGGGGGGAACCTTTACCTTTACCCCAAAACAGGACATTCCAGCAGCAAATGTTAGCTTTGGGCGACCTCCAGTGGCAGCAGGAGGCACAGCTGCTCTTTCCAGGAGCCGGGGTGGGGGGCATGTTCTTCAGGGAGGCCTAGGAGCCCCGATGTTCCTCGCCCAGCCCTCCCACCCGCTTCTGCTGAACCCCCCCTCCGCGCAGCCAACTCCTTCCAGGAAGGGGCCCTTCTCAGACAGGCAGGGGGCGCCCCAGCCAGGGACCGGGTGGGGGCAGTATCAGCACAGAGGCCTCCGCTCTCCCCCCACCCCTCCCACCCCACAGACTTGGTCTTTGCCCTGCTGGGGGAAGGCCAGCTCGGTTATTTTGAGCTTCACCTGTTGCAAAGCAGAAAGGCTACGCGAGAAACAGATGACAGGAACCGGGGCAGCTGCAAAAGTAGAAGCCAAATGCCGCAGCAGATTAACCGCTCTTGGCGGGGCCGCTGGGAGGGAGCAGGCAATCCCCGACTGTATTCTCATGCACGGGTAAAGGCCCCAGTTGAATTTCTGTCCTTTGTTCCCCTGAAGAAAAAGAAAAGAAAAAGAAGAAAGAAAGAAAGAAAGAAAGAAAGAAAGAAAGAAAGAAAGAAAGAAAGAAAGAAAGAAAGAAAGAAAGAAAGAAAAGCGCTTGGCGCTTTCCTGTTTCAAGAAAAATGAGAGCGAATGCCTTCGGGGCGTTCTTGCGGCTGAAGAAAACCTCATCCTCCAGGTGATTTCCAGGGATAAATGCCCCTCCCACCCAGATGCTTTTTGAGGTTTCTTTCCCAACCTTCCCTTTCTGGAGGGTTCCTCTCGCCGCCCCCCCAGGAAAAAAGAACTGCACCCCAACAGCACAGGGGAGACCAAGCCCTTCTCCTCAAAGTCTTCCACTTAATGTATTAAACATTCCTTTAAAAAAAACAGTGGTATTTTCCCCGTCACCCGCTTCCCAGCCACTTCCGTTGCCACAGAGTCTGCAGAGCTGAGTCTGCAGAAGCCCCCCCCCCCCCCCGGCTTGCAGCAAGCTGCTCTCAGCCGCAAGTTCCGGGCTCCCTTGAAGAGGCCTCCAGGTGATGTGGTGGGGGCTGGTCCTCCCCTCGGTCCGCGCTCCGCCTCCTCCCCGCCAACCCACGGCCAGCCCCTGGAGCCGCCGATGCGAGGGGAGTTCAGGCCTCCCAGGGGAAAAACAGAAGGACGGCCAGGGAGGCGAGGCGGAGAAGGGAGCCGGGGGCCTGGCAGGCCGCGTCCCGCTGGAAGAGGTGGAGCTTCCTGGCGTCCGGGTGGAAGGCCCTGGCATCCTCCAGGGCGCCATGCGCCGCGAGGGTGAAGTTGCTGTCCCCGGAGGCCACCACGTCGAAGACGCACGAGTGGAAGTAGACGTCCTCCACCGGCAGCTTCTCCTTGCAGAGCCGGCGGGCCTCCTCGGCGGTGGCCGTGCCTTTGCCGCCGCAGCAGCCTTCGTGCCGGGCGAGGCGCTGGCTGGGAGGGCAGCCGCCCACGCACAGCTGGAGGTCCTGCTCCTCCGTGAAGGAGCGGGCCACCTCCTCGGCCGCTCGGACAGAGAAGGACAGCCGGTGCCCCGCCCGGCGCACCGCGATGGTGGTGCCGATGTAAGCCGCCCGGATCTCCACGTGTTGCCCGGGAACGCGCTCGAGGATGCGCAGGCTGTCCCCGCCGGGCCGCTCGCCCCCGTTCACCGAGCCGTCCCGAAAAGCCGCCGGGAGGCTGCCTGCCTCGGCTTGGTAGACTTTCTGGTCAATGCACTCCCTCCGGTTCTTGAATATGATGGTGATCTGGAAAGAGGGGGGAGGTCAGGAGCGCCGGGGGGGGGGGCTGGAGGAGCCGCGCCTCGCCGCACAGGGGGGGGCTTCCCTCCGTCCCTCCCGCTCAGCGAAGGGAGCGGCCACTGGTCCTCGACGCCCGGCCCCGCCCCCCTTCCGCCTGCCTCTTGCCGGGCCTGGACCCTTGGCCAGAGTGCGCTTCGGCCCCCTTCCGTGGTCCCCAGCCTTTGGCCCCCTGGGAAGCGAGGGTCTGCCCGGAGGCAGAGGAAGCACCGCATCCGTGTCCCCCACCGCCAGCTATGGCGGGGCAGCCGCAGAGCCCCTCCCTCCCCGAGCCAGAGGGGGGTGCTGGGCTGGGACAAGAGCACGGGGACTTCCCGGGAGGAGCGGCCCAATCCCCACCCGTGGGTCTCCTCACTCAGCTACTTGGAGAATTCTTTAAAGTGCAGGGCCAACCCCCACCCCCTTGGGCAGTTCCTGCTGGCCTCCTGGGCTTGTCCTCACCTTTCCCCCCCAGGTGCCCCTTCCCCCACCCCCGCTTTTCAGAGCAACGGCGGCCTCCAGGTCACCTTGCTAGTGGCCGTGGCGTTCGATCCTTTGGCCACGGGGGAATTGGTGGCCTGGGCAAACAAGTAGTGGTTGTCAAGCAGCGGCCAGGAGCCCTCCACGCGGCAGGTGTGGAATTCGTCACCGAAGGTCCGCACGTGGGGGTCCCCAAAGGAAGCGCAGTGCTGGTAGGCGGGCGGCCTGCCGTGCTTGTGGGCAAAGGCCTTCTCGTAGTCACAGGCGTCTGGGGAACCGGCCCCGGGGGGGCGGGGGGCCCGGGGCGCCGGGCTGGGCCCCTCCTTGGAGCAGTTGTGCTGGGCCATGAGGTCCTCGATGCCGTGGAGGGCCAAGTGGAAGGCCAGGTCCCCGCGGCAGGAGCGGGCCGTGTGGCGGGTGCAGCGGGCGTAGGCTCGCAGGGCCAGGCAATAGGCGGCACTCTTGTCGGGGCCCCGCAGGGGGAGGGTGGCAGCCACATACTCCGAGTTGCAGCGCAGGATCCTGCAGTGGGCTTGCACTGGGGGGCGGAAGCCAAGAGCGCCCTGGGTGAGTGCCCCTCCTGCGACAGGGGCTTCCAGGAACCGCACAGCCCCCCCGCCCCCCCACCCGCCAGGCACTTTCTGGCTTGCCGGTCTCTGAGCTCTCCTCCCGCTGCTTGGGGAAATAGTCTGGCGCGGTGCTATTTTTGCATCCTCTGTATTATTTTGTTGGCTACTTTTGTTGTGGCTACCTTTATACTTCCACTGCTACGGAACGTACAGTTTTTATTGGAGTTTATACTCTGCAGAGGGCACTTCACTGTCCACATTTATGTAATGTCTGCAGCTTTTGAGAAAACCTCTGCAAAAATGCCTTTGTGAGTGTTGTTGGATTCTCACCACCACCACCACCACCACCACCACTTCTGCACCACCCTTGCCTGGAAGCTATCAAGGCGCACCCACAGAGAAGCCAAAGCAGACAAGCAGAACCCCCAAACAACAGCAGAACCATCATGAAAGAGGAAACACCCCCGTCCTCGCCATTTGCCTGAAATGCAGGACAGCCCCTGGGAAGATCACCTCCAGCCAGGACCCTCCTCTGACCCCCAGCCTCAATTCTCCTCGGTTGGGTACGTCTCTCCTCTGCACCAGCTGGCTGGTTTCCACAGCCCCAGCGCCCTCCCTCCAAGATTTTGTGCACTTTTGCCATTCTTGGGAGCGTGGGGGCGGTCTAGGTTCCACAGATATGGGGAGGGCCATTGCAATGCTCTTTTGACTACACTAGAGCTTTTTCTTTGCCAAAAAAAAGATTGGATTAATATAAGAAACATAAGGATACATTTCCTCTTCCTCTGGAAATTCAAGATATGGCCACAAGCGCATTCTCGCCAAAAAGAGAAAGAAAGACACACACACACACACGAAAACAAGGCAGAAGGGAAGAGAGACGGCGCTCCACCGCCCCTCATCTTACCGTGTCTGCAGAACAGGAGGAGGAAGAGTGTTTTGAGGACCAAGCTGGTGCCCGGGATGTGTTGTGGCCTTGGCAAGCAAGGGGGGTCCCCACTCCAACCCATGCAGACTTTGAGGGGAGCCGCTCACCCAAACGTCTCCCTGACTCTGGAAAAAGACCCAGAGGGTAATAAAGACCCCTGGGAGTCCCTCGCCCACCTCTCTCCAAACCATCAGAGATGCCAGCAGGGAGGGCGGCGTGTGGCAAAGCCTAGCGCTTCTCTAAAAAGCGACTTGGCTGGCTCCCCACGCGGGCACCGCCGTCTTCCTCGGGGCTGCAGCTACGGGCATCGCGTGGAACTGAGAGAAAGCAGCTTTTGGCAGCGGCTGCAGGCCCTGCAACCCGATCCGTCCCCCAAAAGGCAGAGGCTGTAAATAGGCCTTGGTATTTCGGATCTCCGAAGCCAAATCTGGTGGGGGAGAGGTATTTTAGGTATCAACCATCTCGCATATTTGCACATATGCCGATGTGTGTCTGCAGAATATGCACGATCAAGTCAAGGCTTTCAGGAACTCCAGAATGGTCCTTGGGCAGGTTTTCCTTTGTCCTTTGGGCCTTTCTCCCACGTTTGTGCGCTTCCAGGCAAGCTGTGTTCCTATCGGAACTTCTGCGCTGGATCGCATGAGGAAATGAGAGGAACTTCGCCGATCCTCAGTCTAGAACTTCTCCCCTAAACTACCTTTGAGAAAGTTACAGACAACGGCTCAATCCAACTAGACCAGGGGTCCCCAACCTTTTTGGCACCAGGGACCGGTTTCAAAAGACGATTTTTGTGCAGACTCAGGTACGTTGCTCCAGTTCTGAAGGCTTGTGTGAAACCTCAGAGAACGGCAAGGCACAGCCAGTGCCCAGAATCCGGGAGTCCGAGCCATGAAGATGGCTCCTAACCTGGGTCGTCCCACGGTGGAAACAGCTGGCAGATGGCTGAGACGACAGAAAGAGCTGTAAAGTCTGTGCTCTAGGTAAGAAATGTGACGTTTGAATCCTGTCCTGTGACAATTCAGTCTGCAAGTAGAACTCTAGGACTAGTTTAACCGCTGGCTAGACTTCTAATATTTCAGCTGGAAAAGCGTTGGTGTGTTTTTCTAAAGCGACTTCTCATTGGCAGAGAGATAGTAAAGTTACTCCATCACTTCCGGGAGCTTCATCGTCTAATTCCCATGTCTGTACGCCGTATGAGTAGGACTAGATTTCAATAGCTTAATCCATAGAACAAGGCCTACAGAGAGCTAACAGCAATCCTGTTGAACAAAAAACCCAGGTACCAAAGCAGTCCATCTGCTGAATACCAGGACAAGGAGTGGCCACGGGGAAGAAAACCGGTATCTCCACGTCCCGTCCTTGGGCTTCCCAAAGACCCCTGGCTGATGGTTTCTCTGGAAGCAGGACGCCGGGATAAACGGGGCTTGGGATCCAATCCAGGAACGATGAGCCTCACAGGAAGGAGGTGGGGAAAGGAGATGTGGCTTGAGAAGAGTTCCCGGTTTGTCAGTTCAAACCCCATTGTGATGTCTGACAGTGAAGTCATCACATCGGTTGAAAAGGAAGGCTGGGTACCCTCAGAGCGAGGAGAGGCCCAAGTGCCCAGCTCTAGGCAAGGAAGAAGATGCCATGATCCCTAGGAAAATCTAAGCCCTGGTCACCAACTTTTTGGTCCTAGAAGAGGAAACGGGGGAGAAAGAGAAAGAAGGGGAGGCGCCTATGTCTCTCATGGGAACAATTACCTCCTTCCATTCCTGAGTCAGTCACCCTCTACCAAAAAGTCACCTGGGACATCACCATGCCTAAGCAAAATGTTCTGGCTATCGGGATTGACCTCGGAACCACCTTCTCCTGCGTGGCCGTCTGCCAGCGTGACAAAGTAGAGATCATTGCCAACGACCAAGGAAAGCGGACCACGCCCAGCTACGTGGCATTCACCAACACAGAACACCTGATTGGGGACCCAGCCAAGAGCCAGGCCTCTCTAAACCCCCAGAACACGGTGTTCGATGCCAAGCGGCTGATTGGCCGGAACTATGAGGATGCCACCGTGCAGGAGGACATGAAACACTGGCCATTTACCGTGGTGAGCCACGAGGAGAAGCTAAAGGTCCAAGTCTCCCACAAAGGGAAGCCACGGACCTTTCACCCTGAGGAGATCTCTGCCATGGTCTTGGCCAAGATGAAGCAGACAGCCGAGGCCTACCTGGGCTACTCCATCTCCCAAGCCATTGTCACGGTGCCCGCCTACTTCAACGATGCCCAGCGGCAGGCCACCATCGATGCCGGAGTCATCGCAGGCCTCCAGATCCTAAAACTCTTGAACGAGCCCACGGCTGCGGCCATCGCCTACGGCCTGGATGCAAGGAACCAAGGGGCCGGCACACGAAACATCCTCATTTTCGACCTGGGTGGGGGCACCTTTGATGTTTCTATCCTTTCCGCAGAGGATGGCATCTTTGAAGTCAAGGCCACGGCAGGAGACACGCACTTGGGTGGGGAGGACTTTGACAAGAGGCTGGTGGCTCACTTCGTGGAGGAGTTCAAGAAGAAGCACCGGAGAGACCTCCACCAGGACAGGAAGGCTCTGCAGAGGCTGAAGGCGGCTGCTGAGCACGCGAAGTGCACCCTGAGTTCCTGCACCAGCGCCAGCATCTCTGTGGATTCTCTCTTTCAAGGGATTGATTTCCACACAACCATCTCTAGGGCACGCTTTGAGGACCTGTGCTCCAACCTCTTCCGAGCCACCCTGAAGCCTCTGGAAAGGGCCTTGAAAGATGCCAAGATGAGCAAAGGTGACATCAAGGACGTCGTGTTGGTCGGGGGCTCCACCCGCATCCCCAAGATCCAGAAGCTGCTGAGAGAGTTCTTCAACGGCAAGGAGTTGAATAAAGGCATCAACCCCGATGAAGCCGTAGCCTACGGCGCAGCCATCCAGGCCGCCATCCTAACGGGCACCCGGACACCCAAGATGCAGAACGTGTTTCTCCTGGATGTCACCCCTCTGTCTCTGGGGATCAATACGCAAGGAGGTGTCATGGCAACCATCATTAAGCGCAACTCACCTGTCCCTACGAAGGAGGTCATGGAGTTCACCACGACTGAAGATGACCAGGACACCATCTTGTTTATGGTATACGAAGGAGAGAGAGCCTTGACTAAACACAACCACCTCTTGGGCACGTTCACCTTGAAAGACGTCCCCCCCGCCCCCTGCGGCGTCCCGGTCATCCTGGTCACATTCTCCATCGATGAGAACAACATCCTGACCGTCTCGGCCAAGGATGTGGAGACCGGGAACAGCAGCCACCTGACCATTTCAGACACCCGAGGCCGCTTGGGCAAGGAGGAAATAGAGACCATTGTGCAGAGGGCTGAGGAATTCAGGGCGCATGACATGAGCCAACAGGAGCAGATTGAAGCCATGAACTCCTTGGAGTCCTGCACTCTGGAGCTCAAGAGGGTTGCAGAAGAGCGACTCCTGGACGTGACGGCGAAGAGGAGGATGCTGGAAATGTGTGACGGCGCTGCCTCGTGGCTGGAGGGGAACCCCTTGGCAGAGAAGGAGGAGTGTGAGCAGCGGCAGAAGGACCTGGAGGAAGCCTGGGACTCGATCTACACCAGTCTCGGCCAAAGCGGGCCCGCGGAAGAGCGGGCGGAAGGAGACCCAGGGGCCGCCGAGCCGAAGGAAGAAACGGAATGAATCGGCTGAGAGCCAGAGTACATTGTTCCACCGAAAGGGCGCATTAAAAGTATGGGTAAAAAACAAGACCGCCTCTGATTACAATGATTTAGTTCAGCCTATTGCTTTTAGGCCCTGGAAAGTCCCCAGATCAGCTTAGAAGCAAATCGGGTTGCAGGTTAAAGCTTAGCAGGCGATGCTAAAGCGCAAGAGAAGAGGCGTTAAGGGCAGCCTAAAATACTGTGTCCCCCCCCCCCCCTTTGCAACCTCTTGAGCCAATTGCAAATCCAAAGTGCAAGAGCCAGGGGCCAGCAGCGTAGCTCACTCTCCCCGCTTGCCTTGCTCTGGACACAGTCTAGAAGGTCAGGGAGAAGCCGATGGCCTGGAGGTGGTTTCCTCCAGTCCGTCTGGCCCTTGGATGACCGTCCCACCCAGGACAGCCTTTAGAGCGGAAGGACAAAGCCTATCTGGGCTTTCAAAAGGCTTATCTTATGTCAGCTTAGTCTTATTTTATCTAGGTGTTTTTGAACAAAGAGTGTTCAGTTCCCACTCTCCGGTTGGGGGGCGGGTTCTCTATCCTGTTGAAGGGCATCGGTTTGCTTTTCTGGCTCTGAAACCCACCGACTTCCTTCACGTCCTGCTCAAAGGCGATCTGACTAGCCAGAAGAGGGACCGTGGGATCCTCGCGGACAAGAGCTCCGTCCAGCACAGAAGAAAGCAAACTCCACGCCTGGCATTGTTTGGAAGAGAACGGAAGAGGCCCAAGAGACAAAGACCCTTACAGCGATCCCTACGGAGAGGCAGAACAGCTCTGCCATCCTAAAACCCAAGAAACAGCATGAGGACGTGTATTGCCAACAGCCTTAAATTTAAATCGATCAGTAACAGGCCCTTAAGCAAGACAACATTAAAAAAAACCCACAACAGCAGATCCATGCCACCCTGTGGAGCCTCCTCTTGTATGATAAACACTTCTATGGCTGTTGTGGGTCTTCCGGGCTGTGTGGCCGTGTTCTGGAAGTTGTGGTTCCTAACGTTTCGCCAGCATCTGTGGCCAGCATCTTCAGAGGGCAGGAGCACAGATAGAAGCAAAATCTCTCTTTTTCACAGAGATTTTGCTTCTATCTGTGCTCCTGCCCTCTGAAGATGCTGGCCACAGATGCTGGCGAAACGTTAGGAACCACAACTTCCAGAACACGGCCACACAGCCCGGAAGACCCACAACAGCCATTGAACTCCGGCCGTGAAAGCCTTCGACAATACAATAAACACTTCTGTTTACGTTTCCTTAGCTAGACCCACAGCTCGGCAAAGACCACCTCCAGAAAATACAGAGAAACACAACCAGACCCCCAGCCCAATGGGAACCTGCACTTACCTGGGAGGCCCAGAGTCACAGCGCTGAGCGTGAGGCAGGGGGTCAAGGCACCGCCCCAGAGAGATGCTCTGCGTCTTCGGCCCCCTCACCGAAAGGCCCTCCCCGCATCCTCTCCAGGCGGGAGCAGGGCTGTGCTCTGCAGCAGAATCTCCACTGGGAAGCAGGAGGAGGAGGGGGCTGCCGTCTGCCGGGGCACTGAGCCCCCAGCACGTCCCAGGGGCCCATTGTGACATGCCCAGTGATGGGGGAGGCCTGTCTGTCCTCTGGGAGAAAGGTCAGCTTTCTGGGAAGTGGGGGACGCAGGGCCCAAGAAGAGCTGCCCCCTGGGATTGCCAATATTCCATCTTTGGCAGAAGGCCAGGGGCTGCTTGGGCAAAGACCCCTCCAGGGGAGCTGACCTCAGCCATGCGGACACCCCCAGCCCCAACTCCTGGCCGCAGACCCCCTCCGCGCTGAGGCCGGCCGCGGCCAGGACTCGCCCCAAAGGTCCGGCAGTGGGGATCGACCTGGGCACCACAAATCCCGTGTGGCGGTCGGCCAGAGGGGGAGGGTGGAGGTCCTGCCCAACGACCACAACAGCCGCACCACCCCCAGCTGCGTGGCTTCCGCCGCCAGGGAGCGGCTGCTGGGGGAGCCGGCGGAGCTCCAAGCCTCAACCCAGAAAACACCCTCTGCGACGTGAAGCGGCCGATTGGCCGCAGGTACAACGACCCCTTGGTGCAGTCGGACCGGAAGAACTGGCCGTGCCGCGTGGTGGAGGCCGGCAACGGCAGAGCCAAAGTGCAGGTGTCCCACGGAGGGGTGGAGAAGGCATTCTACCCCGAGGAGACCTCTGCCCTGGTGCTCTGCAAGCTGAAGCAGGTAGCCGAGGCCTCCTTGGGCCGCCCGGTCACCCAGGCCGTCGTCACGGTCCCGGCTTGCTTCAGTGACGCCCAGCGCCAGGCCAGCATCGACGCGGGGGCGATTGCCGAGCTCGACGTCCTGAGCCTAGTCAGCGAGCCCACGGCGGCCGCCGTGGCTTATGAGCTGAAGGAGAACCGCCAGGGCAAGGGAAGGAGAAACCTCCTCATCTCTGATCTGGGCGGGGGCACCTTTGATGTCTCCATCCTCGTGGCCCGGGACGGCATCTTTGAAGTTGTGGCTACAGCGGGGGATTCCCACCTGGGGGGAGAGGATGTTGACCAAAGGCTGGCCAACCATCTCGCCCAAGAGTTCAAGGACAAGTACCACGAGGACCCCACCGAGAGCAGGAAGGCCAAGCAGACCCTGGGTTCCAGCACGACAGCGGCAGTCTCCGTTGACTCGCTCTACAAGGGCATTGACCTCCACACCACCGTCACCCGGGCCTGCTTTGAGGACCTGTGCTGTGACCTCTTCCACGCCACCATGCTTCAGGTGGAACAGGTGCTGGGGGGAGCGGGGATCAAGAAGAGCCAGGTGCACGAGATTGGGCTGGTGGGTCCCATGGTCCAGAGGCTCCTGTCGACATTCTTCGACGGACAGAAGCTGTGCAGAACCATCAGCCCCCAGGAGGTGGTGGCACACGGGGCGGCCATCCGAGCGGCCGTCCTGACGGGCCCCCGATACCAGAGCCTGCGGAACCTCCTCCTCCTGGACGTGACCCCCGTCTCCTTAGGGCTGGAGACAGTGGGTGGCGTGATGGATGTGCTGGTCAAGCAGAACTCCCCCATTCCCACGAGGGAGAGCAGGAATTTCTCCACCACGGAGGACAACCAGAACAGCCTCTTCTTGCAGATCTATGAAGGGGAGCGGATGCTGACGAAGCACAACCGCCTGCTGGGCGCCGTCACTCCGAGTGGCCTCCAGCCAGCGCCACGATGTGTCCCAATCATTGTGGTCACCTTTCAGATCGACCACAACAACATACTCACCGTTTCAGCCTTGGAAAGAAGCACGGACAACAAAAAGCAGCTCACCATCGTGGACACCCGGGGCCGGCTGGATCGAGAGGAGATGGAGAGGATCCTACGGGAGGAGGAGGAATGCCAATGCCGAGCGCAGGAGAAGCTGGAGGAGGAGAAGCTGGAAGCCCTCAACGCCTTGGAGACCAGCACGCTCCAGCTCAAGAGGGCGGCAGGGGAGAAGTCCCTGGACGACCGGGGCAAACGGCGGGTGCGAGGAGACGGCCGTGTGGATGGAGGACAACCGCTTTGCTCCAAAGAAAGCCTATGAGGAACGGAAGGAGGAGCTGGAAGAGGTCTGTGGTGCCATCATCACGCACTTTAGCGCAGACGGGGAGAAGCCTTGAGAAGCCAAGGAGGAAAAGCCAAATAAATCCTAGCTCCAAACTTCTTGAGGACACTGCTGGGCGCATTAAAAGAACAAAAAAGTGGGTGTTAATTTTCTCCTTCTTCTAACGAGACAGTTCTGGGAGGCCGAAAGGAACGGGCTGGTTGTTTGGGCACCTCCTGCGCCAAGGGCCAGCCGGCCAGTCCTCCTGCCGGACAAGCTTAGCTAATCGGGGGGAGGCAGCCCAGGCACCCCACGTTCCTTTCCTCACCAACCCGCCACTCCCCACGGCTCCCCTCGTCCCCTGAACAGGCTCCCTCCCGAAGACGCCAGGACAGCAGAGGATCTGGCAAGGCCAGTGAAGTGGCCCCTGCCTCGCGCAGGGATTGCACCCAGCCTGTGGTGGGCAGCCACAGCCGGGGCCAGAGGGCGGCCTCCAGAGTGTGACGCATCAGGAACCTGCGTGAGGCTGGCATCTCCCTGACGGTTTCTCATAGTCCCCAAATTATCGTGCCTGCTATTTCTCCCAGCAGTAATCGGCTTTAATCGCAGTGAAGTCATTTGATTTCCCTGTACCACAATTTGGCTTTAATTAATGGCCACCTATCGGAAGGGGGAGGGAGGGGTGGGGTGCGGGGGAGGCTCTTTCTTCCAGCCTTCAGGAAAATGAATCACCACGCTTGGAGAGCTACGGCCAGCCTGCTTTTAACATTTAAAGAAATAAGGTTTAGAAATACTCTCTCCAAGACAGATCCTTTGAAAAATACATCCTTTAATATGGACAGAACTGCCCCCTTTTTGCGCCAATTTTAAAAAATTGGGAAATGGATTCAGAAAACTAATAAAGGAGGGGTTGGCTTCCTGTCTTTAAGCTATTTTTCAAGCCACTGTCTTGCATCCTGGCCCAACGGCAGTTGTAACAGCCCAGCAGGTGGGCCACTTGTATGCTGGAAGGAGAATAATGGCAAAATTGCAGGAGCTGTGACTTCCCCTTGCTGCCTTCTGTCCCCCCTCCGTTTGAAAAGCATTTCACAGTCAAACTGAGGCTCCATGTCCTGAAAAAAAATATATCCTGCCTGCGGGGGAGGGGGGGGCAAAGCCATCTTCCTCCCACTTGGACAAACCATCTGTCTGCATTGCTGTGTTAACCCTAATACATGGGGTTTGTAGGTAGTAGGTAGATGGGGTTGTAGGTAGTAGGTAGATGGGGTTTGTAGGTAGTAGGTAGATGGGGTTTGTAGGTAGATGGGCAGTAATTAGTTAGCAGGTTTGCAGGGCTAGAGATACGCAAGGAATGCAGAGCGGAGGAATGTGGGGGGAGAGAGACAGGAACCAGGCTCCAAGGCCGTCCAGCTGGGAGCATCAAAGGAGTAACAGTTTAGAGTTATGGGAACTGAGTCAGTAGGGGAGGGGTTGGTGAGGAGTAAGTGGGAACTGGCATGTTTAAAGTTGTGTTTGTGGGTGCTTTTGCTCAGCCTGCTCTTTGCATCGATTCTATTCACTTGTATTAATAAAATAACTTTTGCATATCCTACCATGGCTTGTGCTAAGAGTTTCTAAGTTAATATCAAAGAAGTGGATCATCACACTAGAGTTGGCCAGCCCTGTTTCCACTGAACTCTCAGAGCCAGAAACCCTCTACCCCGAATTGGAGGCATCTGGTAAGAAACCTGGAGGTTTTCTGTCGGGGGGCTCCAGAAGCGTTTACTTGAGGCAAAATGCAAGAAAGACTCGCCCGCCCCCTGGTGGACATATCCGGGACTGCGCCCGCTCAGGAGTCCCTTTGCGGGGTCAGCCCGGTCTCTGGAGAAGGGGGGGGGGGGGTGAAATGTCTGCCCGGCACGTGTCCACAGTGCAGCCCCGAGAGTAAATCTCCCGCCGAGGACAAGACTCGTTGGCAACCGCTACAGAACGGAAAGTCTACGTGCGGGACCTCTCGATGCCGGGGGACACCAGTGGCGCTCCCCGCTCGAGGGGGCTGCCCGGTGCCAGGATCGGCGCAGTGAGGTCACAACCGTCCCCTTCCCGAAGAAGCAGCGGGCTTAGGGAGGAAAAGAACGACGCCGGGTCTCTGCCCCCCAGGCGCTTGCAATCTGCGTTTCAAACACAGGTGGAACAAAGGGAGGGGAGAGGCAGCCCTACAGCTGGCTGAGGGTGATGGGAGTTGTAGTATAGGGCGCCCGGCCGGGAAGGCTGCGAGTTGCGGGGTTGCCTCGCTGGGACCGCAACCAGGCTGGCGGCGGTGGGGAGAGGACTGGGGTTCCCTGCTTTCCCCCAGCCCACCCTGGACGGCTAAGAGAGGGGCCGGTTGGCTCTGCAGCCAGAAATCCGGTTCTCCCCATCGCGCCGAGCGGGGACTGTTTCCAAAACGGCGCCACGTGAGCCCAGCGCAAGGCCGCGTCAAAGACTACGGCTCCCAGAATGCAAGAGGGCGTCGAAAAAAGGGGGGAGGGTCCTCGAGGCTGCCGGGAAGTGTAGTGCCGGCAGGAACTCGCTCTCCCAGCAGCCGGGCGGTTGGTCGGAGAAACAAGGTCAGCGCGCAGCGGGGACGCCGTTTGGGGATCGATCCCGCAGGTAAGTCCGGGCCGGCGCCCACCCGGTGCCCCTCTGCGCCCAGAGCGCGGTGCCGCCGCCGCCGCCGCCCTTCCAAAGCCTGGGGGGCGGCGGGCTGTCCGAGTAGGCGGCGCCCGTCCAGGCCGGTCCCTCAGGGTCCCTTCGGGGGGCGGCGCCCGTTTGCCTCGGCGCTGCTGGGCCCCGTCCCCGGGGCGGAAGGCGGCGGCGAGCTTGCGCGGGGCGGCCGCGCTGATCCGTACCCGCTCCGGAAGCTTGCCCGTGGCGATCGCTCCGGCCCGGACCTGCCCGCGAGGTGGCGAAGGGGTCCCAGGCACTGACGCCCGCGCTTGCGTTGCAGCTGCTCCGGCGCGGCCTCCGATGCTTTCCTCCCGCCTGCTGGCGCTCCGGCCTGGCCTCCGCCGGCCGCCCCTCTCGGCCGGCCGCGCGGCGCTGAGCGGCCCGGCCATGGAGAAGCCCGTGGAGTCGGGCATCCGGGCCAAGCTGCAGGCGGCCCTCGAGCCGGTCCACCTGGAGGTCATCGACGACAGCCACCTGCACGCCGTGCCGCGCGGCTCGGAGACGCACTTCCGGGTGGTGGTGGCCAGCCGCCGCTTCGAGGGCCTCTCGCTCATCCATCGGCACCGCCTGGTGAACGACCTCCTGCAGGAGGAGCTGGCCGGGCCCGTCCACTCCCTCTCCATCCAGGCCAAGACCCCGCAGCAGTGGGAGAAGAGCCCCAAAGGGGCCCCGGGCCCCGCCTGCCTGGGGGGGTCCAAGCACGACCCCCACTTGGCAGGCAAGGTGGGGAAGACGGCCCCCCCGTAAGCGTGCGGGAGGGCCACGCCCGAGCCCCGCCAGGGCCCAGGAAAGAGGCTGGCTTGCTGTCTGCTGAAGTGCATTAAAGCCTTGGGCCTGGCTCCTGGCTCACCGCCCTTGTCTGCTCAGTTGGGGGGGTAGGTGGCTGTGGGGGGCGCTGTTCTTCCCCAAGAGGCTCCTGCCCCTTGAGGAGGAAGACGGGGGGGGGGGGGGTGCTTCTGGGCCTCCCCTCGGCAAAAGGGTTCCCAGAAGGGAGCCCTTGTGGAAACTGCAGCAGGTCAAACGGCCCTTGTTTCCTGGCCCTCCTCCTCGTGTGCTTCAGGGCCCTCGAAGGGGTGAAGTGACCTCTGGCGAGGATTGCAGCTAAACCCAGGCGCGACTCCGGGAGGCGGCTTTAGCGGGGGGGGGGGGGGGGAGGCCAGGTGTCTTAAAAATGAAAAGTATAATGGGAATTGAAGAACTAAAGCAAATGACAAACCTCATCAACTCGGAAGGGACCTCGGTGGACGCCTGGATGAGCCCCCCTCCACACCGGATCTACTGGACTGGAGCCCCCCAACAGACGACCGTCCAGCCTCTGTCTGAGGAGACCCCGAACCCCAACCTTGTGCCACCGCTCTGCCTTGAGACTGCGGCGGTCTAGGCAGTTTGTGGCCGAAGAGACTTTGGCCGGCGGAGCGGGCTTCCTTCTGGCCCTGCCCGTGTCGGTCGTGCGCCTCCCTCTCTTCGAAGGTTCGGCCGCCCGGTTCCCACCGGCTGATCTGGCTTTCTCCTGCCGTTCCCACTTCCCCACCAAAAAGTCGGCCTCTGGAATTTACCTCAGAATATTAAAGCAGCACAAATCGAACGCAAGAGGTCATTAGTTTTCTCAATCTTTTATTTCCCCCCATTTTTTACATGGATTGTTGTTAAGTACAAGTTCATTATGGCGGTGGGGGGACATGGCTAGATACAGCCAAACATCCAAATCTCCTTTTCCCGCTGAACCACCTGTACACGTAATATTAGCCGAAGCATCTTTTTTTTAAAAAAGAACATTCACCATTTCTCACGATGACGTTTAAAATAACTCTCCTATCTAACCAGCATTCTTGGCTTCTGTGTTTATACAAAATGAAATGACCCAGAGACCACAGCTGACATTATGGGTTGGGTTTTTTTCCTGTTTTTTTTTTCAATTGTTCTTTACAAACATCTAAAAACTACACCACAGCACAAAGTTTTTGTTGGTTGGTTTTGCATACAGACAGAGCTACGTTATGGTTTGCGTCTTGGTTTTGTTCAGAAGCCCACCTACGCCAAAACGAGGGAGGGAAACAAGCCGGGGAGTGACCGTGTTGGAAGCCGCGGGGAGGGTGTGATTTCATCAGTGGGACGTGGGTTGGGTTCCCCCACCCTGCAGGAACACCTTTAGATGCGAGCTTTCCCCATCTGGGGAAGGTTTGGAAGAGAGAGAGAAAAGGGGGCCTCCCTTTTTGGTATAAGATGGCAAAACGCACAAAACTCGGTGAGAATCGTCTAACTAGTCAGCATTGGAAACAAGGAATAGACCAAAGCATGAAAGAGGAAACGGGCCTGGACTCAAGTAGGTCTCCCTCACTGTAGCATTAGGGACAACATAAAACCGTGTTTGATTTGGTCCAAGATCTGCTGCGTCTCTCCTCTGGCACCCACCTGGTTTGGGGTGGCATTTTCTGCCTCTCTTGGCTGTTCTCAGCCAATGCAAGAAGACGTTTCTACTTCGCTTCTCCCAAAGTGCCCTTGGATGCCCCAAATCTGATTTCCAATGTTCCGGGGGAGGAAGGAATGCCTTCACACCAGCCAAGCAAGTTCTGGCTGTAGCTTCTTCCTTTTGTTTTAGGAATTAAACCGCTAAGGAGGGCTCCTCTGTTTCCCCCCTCACTCCGCCATTGGGTTGACTTGACTACAGCCAGAAGAAGCCGAGGGGCCACTGGATAAACGTGAAGGGAGGGAGGGGCCGCCCTTTGAAAAGCACCATTCCAAACACCAATGAGGGCATGCTGGCAGCAAGGTGGAACACGCTGCAAATTAAAACGTTGCGCTTATAAAACTTCCCCCAAGAGATTTGTGCTACGGGGGCCTCTGGTTTTTGTGCCCACCAGGCTCTAAGGGAAGAGGGGCTGCACCAGCAATCCAAATAGAGCCCCCAATAAATCTGGTTGTGTGCTTGTACTGTGGATCCCTGCTCTTTCAGGCTCATTGTTAGCTGTGGCTGCTGGGGACTGTAGTCCTACAGTCCCAGTTCAATGGACCAAGGTGCTGACGAAAGAGAAGTCATACTCACATATTCACAGACTTGAGGAAACCATGATCTAGAGAATGCCGGAAACAAAGCGCAAGATTTCACGTCATGTTTGCTAATGCCCAGCGTGTAAAATGCCACCCACCTCTCAAGGTGTTGGTGCCAATATGTTACATAGCACACAGCTTAACTTGTGGCAGATGCACCAAAGGATCCCATTCAGGGAACCCTGAGCTTTGCAAAGGCCACCCCAGAAATCCCCAAGTCCATCTGTCCTCCTGTGCCCTCTGCCCACAGCCAAACCGGTTCCTTAGTGCAGCAGAGAATTCCAGATGAAATGGGGGGTGCCAAGCTAAACCAAGTCACACCTAAACTAATGCCAGCTGAACGCCCCAAGCCAGACACTGAGGGACCGTGGGAGGGCTTGAGAGGCAACTGGCATTTTGCACTGACCTGAACAAACGCCACACACGCCGACGTGGACATACCGTTCTTTTAAGGGGAAACAGAGGAGATGGGTTTGGAGCACAGTGCCCATCTGAGACCTGTGAGTTGCTGGCAGGGGCGCACGTTATTGCTTCCTTCTGCTGGGCAGGCTGAATGCCCAGCCTGGACTGGGGTCAAACTGAAACGCAAAGGGTCGCTCCTCTGATACTTGGCCTGCACCCCCGGGACTGCGTTGGCACAGGGAGGGAAGAAAGGCGTTGCCCTCCCTCACTTCGGCTTCTCCTGCCTCGCCACCTTCCCGTGTACCTCAAAGCCATGGGAGAAATGGACGTGAGGAGAACGCAAGAGCAAGTGAGCTTGTGGAAGAAAATCCAAGAGAGGGCGGATTTCCCATTGAAATGGCACAACAAGACAGTCACAGTGTCTACAATGCTAAATCTCCCCCAGGCGGGGGGGGGGCAGAGGAGCGCCGGGGGCTCCCTCCCGCTCACTGCAGCACCTGCCCCCGGGTCTCCGGCAGCTTCAGGGCCAGGGAACTGCCCACGGCCAGGGCCGCCGACGCGAGCAAGATGGGCACGGCTTTCGTGATGCCCACGAACGACGTGAAGATGCTGATGCCCAAAACCGCTGCCAGCTTGCAAAGAGCGTTGAGGAACCCGAAGGCGGTGGTCCTGGAAGCAGGGAGGGGGAGGCCAAGAGGAGACCCCGTGAGGGAGGAGGAGGAGGAGGAAGAGAAGGGGGAGGGGAGACGTTTTTGTGGTGCACAAGGCAGGGGTCTGGCTGGGTCTCCCCGTTCCTTTGGCTCCAGAGCCCAGGGAAGGATCGCCCTCCACTCAAGCGCGAGACCACGGTGCCCGCAGGGAGCCCCACCATTTGCAGAAGGACAGAGAATGCCAGGAGGAGCAGGCGCATCCCCAGAGAGGCTCAGGTGAGGAGCTGGAAGGGCCCCTGTGCAGCCACACTTGCAGGGGCCAAGATGACCCTCGAGCGGCATTCTTAAGGGAGTTCCAGGCGCCTCCCAGGGTCCAGTTTAAACCCCAAACCAGAAGGATAGCATGACCTCGTCGTTTGGGGAGCCCACCTGAACCGGCAAAGCCTCTGCCGTGTTTAAATCCAGCCCCCTGGAGTAGGCAAGGGCTCCGTGTAATTGAGGGGGGGGGGGGCGCAGCTGCTGTCCCTCACCCCCCACCCATCCAGCCGTGGAGGACTGCTCTGCCACGAAGCGACGTAGCCAGCCTGCCCGCCCTTCGGCTCCTCTGGCCACAGCTGAGCCTCCCCTGCTCTGGGCAAGCACAGAGCCACCTCTTGTCCTTCACTGATGCCTCCCCCCCACCCCCCCTCGCAGAACATCCGGGGACTCGCAGGGAAGGAGGAGACGCCGCAGCCTCAGAAGGCGGGGCCGTGCGGTGAGTAGCTTTGGATGGCTGGGGGCCCACTCAGCCTCTTTTCACACCCACCTACACACACACACACACACACACACACACACCAGTAGTGCAAATGCGGAGGGGCTCACCTTCTGTCCGAGGGGTACAGCTCCACCGTGAGGACGTCCAGGGCGTTCCAGGATGCAATGCTGACCCCGCCAAACAAGCAGAGGAGGGCAATCATGGCCGACTCGCTGTTGCCGAAGGACAAAAAGAAGCAGCTCACGCAAGACATGACGCTCGACCCGGCTTCATCGGTCGGAGAAAGGAAGGGTGGCGGAGCAGAGGAGGAGGGAGACAAGGCATTAGCTCGCGGTAGTCCGTTTCTAGACCTCATGGTGAAAAACAGACAGGGCTCAGGAACCTGGAGGGCCACTTTCGCCTCCACCGAGCAGGCCTGGCCCCGATCAGGAATCCCCGTGGCCGGTTGCGAAGCCGCCAATCCGGCCAGGGCATCTGGCATCCACGCTTCAGAGCAACGCGGAGCGCGGAGCGACTCCGGACCCCAAACCCCGCCGGCCACGCTCCTGACCGACTGGCCCCGTGACCGCCGGCCCCGGGGTCGGCAAGGCAGCCAAAGGCCCCGCCCCCAGGGCCCGAGCCCCCCGGACGACGGCTGCGGCCCTGCGCTTGCCAGGAGGGAGGCCCCTCACCCAGCATGCGGAGGCGCCCGATCTTGTCCATCAGGAGCGCAGAGACGATGTTGCCCGGCAGCACCGCCAGGGTGCCCAGGAAGCTGACGAAGTAGATCATGTAAGCGTTGTTGTCGTCGCTGAAATCCAGCTGGCAGCCCTCCTTGTTGTGCAGGAAGGTGCTGTTGACGATCCGGCTGTCGATGAACTTGTACTCAAAGAGGTCTGGGGGCGAGAGGCCGGGGTCAGGGCCATTCCCTCAAGAAGCGGGCAGGCCCCCCCATGGCGGCCAGACCCCAGGTCCCCCCGTTCCCTCAAGCCGGCCCTTGACCCACCTGGGGGTCCTCTCGGGAAGCTGCGTGATTCCGGCTACGACCCCACAGTCTAGGGGTCTCCCTAGAGCACATGGCTCCCGGGACAAGTGTTCTGAACCCGAAAGCCCACCTTGTTTCGTTGCCCAGTTGGTACAAACAGCTCTCCCCAGGTGGGTGAGCAGGCCTGCCTGTGTGTGTGTGTGTGTGTGCGCACGCGTGCTTTACATGCTGAGAATTGCTTCCAATCCTCCTTTTCCTCTGTCTTCAGTTGGTTTAGGCCCTTGAAGTCAGAGAAGCAGCTCCAGGAGCGGTTGGAAAACAGCCAAGGCTTTGACTTTGCAGGGGATCAAAGGTGCTGAAGGAGGAGGCGGCCCGGCAGCAGAGAAGAGAGAGACCCTCTCCCCATCCCTGTGCAGGGACCCTCCTGAAGGCCCCCCGGGGCCGGATGGCTAAACTAAGGCTTCACCAAGGAGCCACAGTCGGGAGGAGCCGAGATAGCGGCCCCAGGAGCAGCTGTGTGTCTGGCAACCTCGGACGCTACCTGTGTTGTAGAAGACGGTGGCCAGAAATGTGCAGTTCTTGAAGAAAGTATTGCTTGACGTGATGTCCTCGAAGTAGCATTCTTCAAATAAAGAGTCGATGAAGGAAACAGACTTCATCTTGAGGCCAATGAACCTGCCGAAAGGGGGGCGAGAGCAGACCATCGTTAGCGAAGCCGAGGCTCCCCTGGCTAACTCGGGCACGCTGCTAAGTGCTCAGGTGGATCGTCTGCTTCCGGCTTAGCAGGACGCGTATGCGCATGGGCCTGCAGCGAGTTGCAGAGCACGGCTGCGGCTTAGCATGCGGTGCAAATGCAGCCGGTGCTGTTCTACTGAACTGGTGCTAGGGAGTGTGCAGCCTCGGGTGTGGTGGCAGCCCAGAAAGAGACCAGAGCCTGGGCAGCACGGAGGTGACTTGGCCACCAGCCGCACCTCTGCACCAACGGAGCCCGAACAGGCGGGCGGGCTCCCTCACCAAGGCTCAGCCGTCTGAAGCAGGCGAGGGCTGACACCTACTTGTCGTTGAAGTATTCCCCACGGCGATGGACCTGGTTCTCTAGGGTGAAGTTGAAGGTGACGTGTCGGAACGTCTCGTTGTTAAAGACCTTGGTGCGGGAGGCGTATTCCACGTTCTGGAGGTGCTTAATCATGTCTGGGAACCAGACGGTCAGGCCATAGTAGCTACCGGGCGGAGGAGAAAGGGGCGGACGCCCCGGGGAGGAAGGGCGGAAAAGAAAGAACCAGAAAGGTTTGGAGGACCAGGACTCAACTGGAGAGAGAGGCTGGTCTTCTAGAACACCCCTTCTTCCCAGCTTGACGACGCCCAGGGGCGTCGGGGCAACAACCCCAGAATCCCTCACTGAGCGAGGACCCTGGTGGGGCAATACAGCTGTGGGTCCAAGCAGCCTCCCTAAGTCAGCTGCCCGGCCCTCGACTGGCAGGACATTTTTCTTCCAAGTCCCCCTGAGAGAAATGCCCAACTGGGGTGCCTCAGTTCTGTGCACGTGCTGCTCTCTCGCTCCGTTGCTAGCTGACTTGGAGGGAGGCGGAGGTTTTATCTTTCTTTCTTAAAGGTTTAACATTGCTCTTTGCATCCCGGCACATATTGGTGGCCTAGAGTCTCGTGGACTCTCAATTCAACATTTCATCATAGGAGCAGCGGGCCGCCCATGAACTCACAGATGGGCTTGTGATGGAAGAGGAGATAGCTGAACCTTTTTTTACAAAGGGGAGACGTGTGGCTGGGGAATATCCGCCGAGGGCAGAGAGGTTTGTACCTGTCTTGCTTTTCAGAAAGGTGGCGTGATTCAGGCCCTCCTGGGGGAACGTCCTGCAGGGGGCAGACTGAACCCCATTCCCCCCCCCCCCCCCCCCGGAGCCTGACCCTCGCCAGCCCCTGCAGCTGGCATGGCTCACCTGAAGGACATGGTGAACCAGACGGCCATCATCATCAGCGTGACTCGGCGATACTCGGGAGCAAAGCACTGGTGAAAATTTGCCCAGACCTGCAGAAGGTGGGGAGAAGGCTTGAAGCTTCCTGGGGTGCGAGGAACTCGGCCCGCTTCTCCAGCTGCACTGAAGACCCTTTGAAGGACCCTGCACTGAAGGCCCTTTGGTGAAGGCCACGGCTGAATTGCAGCCTCCCCGCAATCTCTGCCCGTGTGGCAAGGAACTGCTGAAACCACCAGCGCGGATGGAACAAAAACCCAGCAGCCCCACAACCCCCTCCCCACACCCTTCCTGACAACAGACCTGCTGAGAAAGATTCAGGAAGCGGACCATCCAGCGCCGGTACCAGGTCCCTGTGTCCGACTGGATCTCCACCAGCTCGTCCTCCTGTTTGATTGTCTTGATGTGGGTCACCTGCCAATGAAGGTTGCCGAGGACAGGCGAGGGGGGTCAGGCTTCCACCGGGGCCCAGCCAGGCAGCTTCCTGCTCTTTGAAGGAGCTCCTGCCGCTGGTTGGCAGCAAGACACCTAATTCCCAAAGCAGGCCTCTGTGCTGGAGGCAGGAGGCTGGAACGTTTGGAGCCACACGCAGCCACAGACAAGCGAGCGGCAGGCCCGCAGCCTGGCCGTGAGGACCCTCCCTCCCCAGAAGAGCGGGGGCTCTAGGACCCACCAGGCAGGGCTCTCCTGGGCACTTTAAAGGCCAAGGAATAGATGCTGCCCTTGCAGAAAGGGGGCAGCCAGAAGGTCATCAGGAGCCCGCCCCTCCCCCACCCAGGACCGCTGCTCCCTTGGCAAGGGAGGGTCCCTGCTCACCAATGCAAAGAGACCAGGGTGGGGGGGAAGGTCCCGAGGAGGAGGAGGAGGAAGGGTTCCTACCGAGAAGACCCGTTCGGGGTGGCCTTTGGCCCTCATGTTGGTGTCGTGGACCTGCTTCAGAACCATCCAGGCCTCATCATGCTTCCCGTTCTAGGAAGACAAAAACATCAGGGCATCCCCCGTTCTGCTTTCAGAGGGTCTGTCTGCCTCTGCCCCCTCTGAGAGAACAGCCTCAGACCGCAGGAGGCTCAGCTCCCGGGCCTCTTCCACGTCAGCTGCTGGAGGACGGGCATCACCCCCGCTTCGTGCAAGCACACCGCGCAGACAGAGGGCCCGGCTGGCCCGGCCCTAGTCAAGGGCCCACGCTGCGGACATCTAACACTCCCCCAGCCGCTCGAGGGCTCCGGGTTCTGTTACCTCCAGGAAGAAGCGGGGGCTCTCCGGCATGGTGGTGAGGGCCCCAATGGCAAAGACGGATGGGAAGGCGCAGACCAAGACGAAGACGCGCCAGCTGTGGAACTGGTAGGCGGATCCCATCTGGAAGCTCCAACCTGTGTGACGGGGGGGGGGGGGCAGGAATGAGGGAGAGGAGGATTTTGCAGAAGGGTTAGCAGAAGGGAAACATCATCGTGGGCTGCACGACTCGGTAGGACTCGTGGAACAAAGTGTGCAGAGAATGACAGGTTTCCACGGACCCAGACCTTCTCCCAGAGCAGAGTCCCGTTTCTCTGCTGCTGGCGTGGAGGCCAGGCAAGCGAAGGACCGGGGGGGGGGGGGCCTGGATGTGCCTCCAGCCAAGCAGGGAGAGCCCCCCAGCTGGACTCCGCTCCAAGGAGCTTTCTGGGCGCGGGTGCAAGTCCCGGCCTCGGCCTCCCGGCCCTCTCCCCCCGGGGGCTGTGAGTGCTTCTGGACCAGCCCGCCCGGGGGACCCGCGTCCTCTGCGACTGCCCCACCACCGCCACCACCCTCCCCCTTACCGTAATGGGGGATGATGGCCCAGGCCATGGCGGAGGCGTAGATGCCGCCAATCATCCAGAACATGCAGAGCCAGCTGAGGTGCTCGCCACGCTTCTCCTGGGCCAGGAACTCCGAGTAGTAGGAGAAGACGATGGGGATGGACCCCCCGATGCTGGAGCAGGGGGGAGGTTTCAGCAGGAATGGCGGGAGGACTGAGCCAAGCAGCCCCCGGGCAGCCACGTCTCTATCCCGGAGGGGAGGACCAACCGGGGAGGGCAACAGCAGTTCGCGTGGGCTGCAAGGGACCCTCCAGGCGCACCGTGGCGTCTTTGTAGAGTCTGGGGCACCTGCCAGCCCCAAGCCTCTCTTCCCCAGAGACGGGGCCCGCTGCCTTTGAAGGCACTGCTCTGTTCTGTTGGGGGGCCGGCTGGGTGCCTGAAAATGCCACTTCACCCCCACCCCCTTTAAAGGCCAGCCCTACCCTCGGGAAGGGGGGAGAAGGGAGGCCGTGCTGGGAAGGAAGGCCCCTGGGACCCCCTTACCCCACGCCGGAGAGCAGTCGGCAGAAGAGGAAAGTGCCGTAGCCCTGCACGAAGGAGGAGAAGAAGGCAAAGACGCTGTTGACCGAGAGCGACATCAGCAGGCACTGTCTGCGCCCCAGCCGGTCTGCCAGGCCGCCCCACAGGAAGGCGCCCACCATCATGCCCAGGTAGACAATGAGGCCTGGAGAGAGGAGGAGGAGGAGGACGAGGAGTTACGGCGGGACCAAGTTCGGGAGGGAGTTTGGCAATCCTCTGTTTACTCTTGGGGAAAGGTTGGCAATCGGATTGGGCCCGACTTCCCCCTCCAAGATGCCTATTCGGAGGGGCTTGGATTAGCACCGATCCTCCGCACCCTGCTCCTGACGCAAAGGGTGCCCAGCCCAGCAGGGGCTGATGGCTGGCTGTGTGGCCCCGGGGCAGAGGGGAAACGCGCCCCTGTGGCTTCCAGAGCAAGCCCAGGGCGGCGTGGGCGCTTCTTCAGCTGCTGGCAGTCCTGCTCCGAGTCCCAGGATTAACCTCCCCATCATGGGTCAGTTATGCAGCCTGATGGACACCCTGGCTTGCTCCACCGCCCCGCCCCGCCCCGCCCCAGAAATAGGGAGGCAGGCATCCAGGGGCTGGAAGAGCTGCTGGTAGCATCCACATTGCTCTGAGGCAAGAGGAGGGCTGTGTATCTTCCAGATGGCTCCATCTCGCCCACCAGGTGGGGGGGAACCTGCATGTTGCGCCCTCGTGGAGAGACCCCCCTGCCCCTCCATGGCTGCACAGGCACGTTTCCAGTGAGGCGGTGACCTGGCTTGCTGTGACCCAGACACCCGACTGAATGGCCCTCGTCTTCAACTGCAGTGTTGGAGAGAGACCGGCGGCTCCGAGAGACCCACCCCTGGCATTAGATCTGCGATGGGCTATTTGCACATGCAGGCACATCACTGGATGTGGCAACTGTCAAGGGGCAAGTGTTTGATTCCAGACATACCTTGCTGTCTTTATTAGATAAATGCCCACTCTAGGCAGCCTACAATGTCCTCGCTGACCTCTTAGACTACAACTCCCATCATCTCCAACCATCCTGGCTACCGGAGAGTGCTAGGGTTGGGGGAAGCTGGCCAATGACTTTGGAAGGCAGCCATATCAGGTGCTTATCTTATTAGACCAACCGAAGCACTTTAAAGGCCCAAAGGAGAATGAAGGGGAGCTTCACTGCCCCCAACCGCCCACTCCCGTTTGACCCTTTCCCAGGAGAAGTGGGAAGGAAGGCAAGAAGGCTGGCTTTGCTGCACTGCGGTGTTATCTGGCCCTAAAATTGCCTCCAAGGCCTTTCCCACACATGCCACCCCCCCATTCCCCACCCCACAAAAGGCTCCCTCCTCCCAGCCACCACCCTTCCCTCCAGGGGAATTTAATTCTGCCCGAGCTCCTCCCCCCGCCGCCCCCCCCCCCCCGCCTCCTTGCAGCAGCCGGGAAGTGCGAGATAAGCCGGGCCGGGGACCAGTCTGTCTGCACAGTGCTGCTAAGATGGAGAAGGGGGCGATGAGTCACCACGCGCTGCAAAGCCCCAGCTTCTGGAGCCTTCAGCGCTGGAGGGACGGAGCCAAGGGTCTGCCAGGAAGCTGTTCCTCCAGCCGCGAAGGGGCTTCCATTCTTTTCAGGGGATGCCGCCTAACCGAAGAGCCCTGCGCTTGCGGCAACTTCCTAGCACCCGCTGCCAGGCCACATCGCAGTTCAGGGAGGAACTGCCTGGGGGAGGCGGGGGGGGGGGAGCTGCTGTATTTTTAAATGTCTTTGGTGTTAAAATGGACACACAAACACCTCTTTGAACGACAGGCTATTTCAACCGAGAGATGGCAGGAAGCTTATAATAATAAGAGAGCCAGATTGGTCTAGTGGCTAAGGCAACGGGCTAGAAACCAGGAGACTGAGAGTTCCAGTCCCGCCTTAGGCACGAAAGCCGTCTGGGTGACCTCGGGCCAGTCCCTCGCTCTCAGCCCTAGGAAGGAGCCAATGGGAAACCAGGAGACTGTGAGTTCTAGTCCCGCCTTAGGCATGAAAGCCGACTGGGTGACCTTGGGCCAGTCCCTCTCTCTCAGCCCTAGGAAGGAGCCAATGGCAAACCAGGAGACTGAGAGTTCTAGTCCCGCCTTAGGCACGAAAGCCGGCTGGGTGACCTTGGGCCAGTCCCTGTCTCTCAGCCCTAGGAAGGAGCCAATAGCAAACCAGGAGACTGTGAGTTCTAGTCCCACCTTAGGCACGAAAGCCGGCTGGGTGACCTTGGGCCAGTCCCTGTCTCTCAGCCCTAGGAAGGAGCCAATAGCAAACCAGGAGACTGAGAGTTCTAGTCCCGCCTTAGGCACAAAAGCTGGCTGGGTGACCTTGGGCCGGCCACTCTCTCTCAGCCCAATTCACCTCACAGGGTTGTTGTTGTGGAGAAAATAGGAGGAGGAAGGAGTATTAGGTATGTTCGCCGCCTTGAGTTATTTATAAAAATAATAAATGCGGGGAAATAAATAAATAAATAATAACCAAAGCAGAACATGCTGGATCAGACCCACAGTCCCACCAACATGGAGCAGCCAATGGGAGCTCCACCAGCTGGACAGAGCAACGATCTTGGTCTATGCCTGCTTGTTGAGAGCAGCCATTTTCTCCATGAATGTATTTAACTTTCTTTTCAAAGCTATCCTGGGGTCCCAATGGCACGGTTTAATAAAACTAAGAAATCCCTGCATACAGAGAGCTAGCATTTCAGGGACAAATGAAAAATAAAGCACTCTCCTCCCTGATATGCTAGCTTTCTGTGTGCATGGAGCTTGTCTACTTACATCCAACGCAGAGCAGTTATACAATCCCAACTTACAGTCCTAAGTAGTGCCATAACTTGCAAACACAACAGCTCTGTTTTATAGAATCTCAGCTCTGTCCCCACACACATACACATTGAGTATCCAAACCTTTGCACAGCCATCAACCATGCTCCCAATCTGTCTGATCCCATAAAGATGTTACTGGTGGCAAGAGAGCACCAATCTGAAATCTTGCTACCAATACTTTCTGTCCCCAGAAAATTAGCAGTGTCAACTCTACAACTCATTCCAAATTAACTGGTATGACTTACTTCAGTGCTACAAATTTCTTATTGTAAATTATTACACCCCTTCCCTAAGCTGCAAAGTCCATGCAAATATTCCTTAGATGGAAATCATTCCTTAGTGTAAATAGGGTTGAAAAATGGTGAAGGTATACATGTGGTGAAGATAAACCTTTTGTCAAGTTTTAGATTGGAATAAGCTGAGTTAAAGAAAACAAAAACAAAAAACTATTTCCCATCCCAAGCTTAGGTCAACTCCGCCCAGGAAGCCTAGCCTTGTCTCTTTTTCGTAATCCTCTGTGAAGCTCTGGAACTCCAAGAGGTGATGGGAAAATTAACCATGCTCATCTATTGTCTTCTGAAATAAAAAAACTGTGTCTACAACCCAGAGCACATTATCAGGCCAACCCATTTCCCGTCAAGCCCCGTTCCAAGATTTCCCCTTCCAAGGACACACCTTTTATGCTAGATAACCTCAAGAGACAAAGGCTTTCAAGAAAGAGATCCATGAATTCCCCACTAAGTCCATCATCAAATCATTATCTTCTTGGGGACTTACCCAGCATGCCTTTATTGGAGTCCGACAAGCACATATCTTTCTCAGCGCTGGGGAGAACAAAGCCAACCACAAAAATTTCCACTCCGTCAGCCATGAGGGCCAGTCCAAGCACAAAGTACAGCGTCCACTGGAATTTCCCGTGTCCACACTCTTGTAGAATTAGCTCATACTGTTGAGAAAGCTCTTCCTTCTCCTTCTTCTTCTCTCCTTCCAGGTCATCAAAGTCTCTGAACTCACTCACTACCTCTGGGCTGGCTGTCAATCGGTCTCCACCTTTCAGGGAATCGTTCCGGGGAATGCCCTGGTATTCCCCCTCATAGATCTCATCGTCTTCATCATGGCCTTCAGTAGCATCGCTGGAAGCCCCTTCATCATCAACGGAGGGCTCCCCGTGGTGGTATCCGTCTTGGGGCTGATACTCCTCATCATCATCCTCTTCCTCAAAGCGAGCGTAGGCGCGCTTAGTGTATTCATCTTGCACTCGGTCCATCCCCTTGCCCACCTTCTTGGTCGCATGCTTCTTCACCTCCTTTGCAATGTCTTTTGCCCCACGGATAAAGGCGGTCCGGTCTCTAAAGCCTTCATCCATGGTTCTCGCCTGACACACCAACCCTTTGGGCCTTGAGGTTGGAAGAGAATAAGGGCGCTCCCAGAATTACCTTGGGGAGACTGGCACGTTCAGCACCTGCACGGCGGACAGCTCCTCCTTCTGGCAAACGCTGCTCCACCTTCAGGCCACCGGCAGGAAAGGACCGAGGCGGGCAGGTCTTCTAGGGTGGCGACCCATCTGCTTCGGAGGCTGAAACTGCTGCCAACAGAGCAAGGAAGGGGGGTGCTCCTGTGGGCGGACCGGAAGTGGCCCTGCAAAGGAAGGAAAGGGACGGGTTCTTTAACCAAAAACCACAGGGTCAAGCAGCAGCCCAGCCACTCAAGGCCAGTTCAGGCGACCAAACGGGCAAGGTGGGCACATGGATTCAGTGGGACAGCGATAAAGACACCGAGCAACTGACCAGCCGATGGAAATCTAGGGACAGGGCCCTCCTCCTGCCTTGGAAATCTTTCCAGCCCCCCCCCCGCCCCCCCCCCGCTCTGTTGGCTCAGCTGCACCACCAACCCTCCTCCTGGGTGGGACCATTCTGGGCAGGAGGGGCATGCTGAGGAAGCCGGGAGGAGGAACTGGGCAGGCATTGCCACCTCATCAGGGGCTCTGGTTGGCCTCTCCCCGGCACCTTCTTTCCATTCTTTGGTTCTCCTCTAAGGAAGCCAAACTGTCAACTCTAAATCAGGAAGGCATCCGGTTGATACCTGGCTCTTTTCACGTTTCCCAGACTGGTTCAGTTTGGCTTGGATAACCTCTCACCTCCTGGACCATCACACGCACACACGCGCACCCCGAGGGCCCTCTGCTGGGGCCACGCGTGTCTTCCTGGAACCCCCCAGGCTTCCCAGAACCAGAATTCCCAGCCAGTTGGTCGAAGTCTCAGCCATGAGGTTAGGAAGGGAGGTTGGGAGGCCACAAACAAACCACTGTCCCTGCATTAGGCACACCCCTTCCTTCCTCAGATGAAAAGTTCAAGGAACCCCCTCCCCAACACCTGCCCAGAAACACAGAGAGAAACAGAGAAGCTGGCAGGCACGAGTCAGAGGGCATTTCCCCACAATTAAAAAGCCTGGAGAACGAAGTGTCGGGCCTGATCAGGGAGAAATAAACCTGCCGTGGCGCATCCATCTATACTCCAGTATGTGACTTATTCATAGGCTGCTGTAAGCCATAACTCAGGGCGGCTCCTGGGGCCACGGCTGGGTTTGCGGGCAGGAGAAGGAACGGCCCGTGGACAAGGAGCCGCGTCCTGCCAACTCCAGCGAGAATGGCTGGGACGGAGGTGCCCGAGGCGGCCTGCGCCTTCCCACCCATCAAGAGACTGGGTGCAGATGGAGTCCGATATCCCAAGGAGGAAGGTGGACCGTCTCAAAACCGTGTCCAGAGGAAAAAGCTTGTCAGAAGCAAGAACCAGCTTCCTGCAAACTAGTTCCCAGGATATGTGCCAGGACGCACCCCCATAACTCCCCACAGCCTGGCCAGCGGGAGCCGTAGTCCAGAAATCCGGGGCCCTGGAGTAGAGGAAGACTGGCAAACTTTTTTCCTAGAGTCTTTATTGAGTTTACCTGCTAGGATGGACTGCAAGAACATCTTCACTGTGCACTGAACTTGAAGTGGTGGCATGTAGAGCAGTCCTTACGTTTAATTAAAATTAAGCCCCGGTATTTAAGAGTCCGAGAGCCAGTTTGGTGTGGTGGTTAAAGGCACTGGGCTAGAAACTGGGAGACTCTGAATTCTGGCTTAAGCACGAAGCCAGCTGGGTGACTTTGGGCCAGCCCCTCTCTCTCAGCCCTAGGAAGAAGGCAAGGGCAGGTCGCTTCTGAAAATGTTGCCAAGAAAACTTCAGGGAGTAGTCCGGGCAGTTGCCAGGAATCGAGAGTGACTTGAAGGCACATAAATAAATAAACAGACAAATAAACAAATATATAGCACCAATCCAAACTCTTGTTCAATGCAGGTCATACACAAAGAAATCAAGATTGGAAAATTCTGCCTGTAGATCAGCTGTTTACCCGCCCCCGCTCCCAAATGAGCCCCCTGTTCTTCCCTTTCCAATTCCAGATTACTTTGGGAGAAATTTAGTCCCTGCAACCAAATGAAAGGAAACAAGGAATCCAGACTTCTGTGGCCTTGGAATGGATCCTCATTGTCCAAGCTGGTGCCCTCCAGAAGCAGAGCCACCATTCCACCCAGATGGCAGGCCACGCTGTCTGGGACCGATCCACTTCTTGCCCCATTCGCCTTTGGAAGAGCAGCAGGAGGAAATGGATTCAGGAGGAAGAATGCAAAAAGCAAACTCTTTGCCAAATGCTCTCGCCCCCTCTCCACCCGAGGCTCTTTTTAATCACTGGCAGCAGAAATGAATCTGGAAGCATGGGGGGGGGGGGGGGCAGTATACAAAACGCAGGTCGCAGAGGCTTTCTGGCGGTCTTCATCGGATTGGCAAGTCAAGTGATCCGGAGAGATCGTCCTCCTAATTTGCGGGGTTCCGAGGGCAAGCACCCCTCACTTACTTTTTCTCACCTTCTTATGTTTCGAGCCCTGATTTTTTCGTATGCTTTTGCATCAGTTTGTGATTGAAGGGGGGGTGGAATTAATGCACACTTCCCTAACTTTACCGTCTTCCACATCCTGCCACCCTCCAAACATGCTGGACTACAACTCCCATCACCATCGGGTCGGACTGGACTGGGCTCAGCAAGAATTTCTGCTGGGGTTACGGGGCATTTAAACTACCCTCGAATATCTATCACGGAGGCTCTAGATCCCAATTCAGAGCAGATCGACGAGTAATAACAGGGGCAAAGGGGATCACCTGTCGCCATCTCCGCCAGGCCTTCAGGTGCGCTTGCAGCCTCGGGGAAACCCCGGATGCGCTGCCTTGTCAGCGCGCAAAAAGGAAGGGAACTGCCCCCCTTCATTTTCAAAGGATTTACCATCCCAGAGATCCTGCAACTACAGCCCGCGCTTTGGCTCCCTAAACGCCACCGCTTTCCGCCCGTTTTTTGGTTCCCTGGAGTTTGGCCGAAAGGGTCGGGAACGGAACCGGTCATTTGCATAGCTCCACCCCTCCGTCTGAACAGCCCCGCCCAGGTGAGCGGATTTTTCCAAAAGGGGGGAAGGGAAGAACCATTCCTCTCAGCGCTGTTTCAACGCGACCGACCGACCCCCTCCCCCTTCCGGTACCAAGCCCCGGGCTTATTTTACCGACTAGCCCCATTCCGAGCGCGTGCAAAGCGCCGTTGCCTACCAGACGCAGGCCAGATTCCCGGGGCCTCTCCTAAGCGAAGGAGAACAGCTGCTCAGCCGTGCGCGGGGCTCTGGATCCATCTCCTCCGCGGCGCAACCTGAAGCTCGCGCACAGCACAGCCCGCGGCCCCGGGCAAGGTCACCTCCCGCCCCAGCATCCTCGCGGCCCCCTTCAAATGTTTGCCCCAAAGCTGGTCCAAGCACTCATGCCGCGCGCGGAGCCCCGGCTACACCAACCTGGCAGGGAAGGAACCCCTCCCTGAAAATTCAGACCGAGAGCTTGGGAAGCGGCGCCCCCGCCCCGGTGCTCCTCGCCGGCAGCAGCGCCAAAATGCTTCCTCCCCGCTCAGAAGGGGCGGCTCGTCGCCAGTCCGGCAGCAGCCGCTCTCAGGACCCAAGGTCCTTTCCCAGGAAGACAGCGAAGCCGGCAGGAGCGGAGGGGAGGCGAGAGACCCCCAGCAATCCGGCGCGGCGGGGGTGGGGGGGACCTTTCCTTCTCGGAAAACCGCTTTATTAGCCCATTAAATATGTTTAAATACGCAGAGGCGTTGGGCTACGGCTCCCATCATTCCGAACGGGATTATGCTGGCTGTGAGTGATGGGGAGTGTGGTCCAGTCTGACTGGGGCTGGGCTGGGCTCCTTTCGGGGGCAAGCAAGCAGTCAGCTGACCTGAGGAAATTTGGGGCTCCCGAGCCCACCGCCTCCTTTCCAGCGGCCCCCCCTTCGGCGCCGTCCTTGGGCTGGGGCCTCCAAGCCCAGAGAGAGGCTTCTTTCATAACCATCACCCCCCTCCCCCGCGCCAGAGAGCCTATTTTTAATTTGCAGCACCGACGGAACCCATCAGTCCCTCCTTGTTGGCTGCTCTTTCCTGTTCCACAAAGACAACAGACTTCGTGAACATTGGACGTGGGGGGGGGGGGTGATATTGGAGCCAGCTTGCCACCCCCTCCCAATTATTCAGTCGGCCTAAAAAAATCCCGGCTACTAAATGATGAGCGAAAGGTCCACAGCACCCAGCGCCCTTCCCTGGCTTGCCCCCCCGGCACCCAAGGTCATTTTCGCTCCCCCCACCCCCACCCCCTTCCTCTACCGTCGACCTTACGGGTTTCTTCCTCCTCCGTGCAGCCCGGCCGCGGAGGAGCATCGCACCAGGGATCCTCCCGCAGCCTTCCACCAGCCAAGGACGGACGGCTCCCGGCGGCAAGGCTGTCCGCCCTCAGGTGGAAGAGGCTGCGAAACGCGCGAGAACCCGCACCCGGGGCCCGAAGGCGGGCGGAGAACGGGCAAGGTTCTCCAGGACAAAATGGCCACACGGAGGGAGAAGCGGCGCTGGCATGCTTTCATCGTGGCCGGCCGGCCGGCCGGCCGGCGCGCACCCGGCTCTGGCTCCGGCTCATCTGGCTCACCTCGCTCCCGTGGTACCCGGCCCTCTCGCAGGCAGGCAGGCAGGCAGGCAGGCAGGTAGGCAGGCGCTCGCCGCCGCCGCCGCACGCCGCCGCCGCAACAGCCAGCGAGACGCAGGGGGGAGCAGCGCCAGCGGAGGAGCGGAGCGCTAAGGCTGCTGCGCCCCTCCAGTCACGGGAGAGTCCATTGTGGCACGAGGGGAAGGGGACGGGGACGGGGACGGGGAGCGGGCCGGCTCTCCCGGCTGGCAACTAAACCGCCCGGGAGGACCAGCGGCCCGGCGGCGGCGAAGCAGCAGCAGCAGCAGCAGCGGGGGCTGGCTCCGCGGGGAGGGGGCTGCGCCGAAGATCCGCTTTCCCCAGATCCCACTTGAACCCCTTTCGGCCCAGCGCGCGGAAGGGGGAAAGCGGTCCGGCCGGGGAAGAGGGCCCAAGAGGGAGGGAAGCCTTGTGGCTGGAAAGCTCCTGCGTCTCCAGCAGCGAGAGGAACGAAAAGGAGGTTACTTTTAAGATTCTCCGCCTGAGGCAGTTCTTCCTGCTCGTTTGTTCCAGCCATGGCTTTAAAAAAAGCAGCCGCGAGCAAGCGGCTCCAGGAAAGGGGGCCGACCCGAGTCTCACAAACACCCTCCAACAGCAGCCATGCTCTCCCCTGGGGGAGGCCAGGAGTGCCTCACAGCTGCTCCCCGGGCCTCTGTCTTGATCCTCTTTTCCTTTACATCACGTTACATCACCAGTTTCCGGCCTAAGAAAAATTCAACCCCCCTCCAAATAAGCCAATGACCTGCTGATTTCTGGGCTCTGTAACACCAACCTGGCAGTGCGGTAAGGGCCTTCCTTCAGCCTCCCTCCCCTTTACAGCAGCATGGTGCCCAGAGCAGCCCCCAGGGCCTTCTGCTGAAGATGCCAGAGTGCACGTGCCACGGGCACCGGGCTCTGTCCGGAGCAGGCCACAGCTCCCATCTCAGGCCGGCAGCTTGACCCGAGGGGCACCTTCAGTGCTGGACCGTGGTGCCGGGGGGAGGGCCAAGGGCTGGCAACTTCTGGCCCCGCTGGGGTCCCATCCTTTGTCTGACCAGCCGCTCTTTGGACTGTGTGGAATCTTCCCTGGGGGAAAGACCGGGCTGAACGGGCACAGCTCTCCAGGGAGCCCTGACCAGGCCTGCTCAGACGGCAAAGTTCCTGGAAAGAAGGCCCCAAAATCTCCAGGAGCGAAGGGAGAAGTGGAACTTGGTGGGATGGAGATGCCCCAAACCCCCAGGGGGAGGTGGGGCGGGCTAAGGAAACCGCGGTCAGAAGCCCTGATGAAGGAGGGCGCTGTTTGGCTTCAATTTCTTCGATGGCGCTCCCAAACTGTGGCCAAAGGAAAGGCAGCACTTAATTTCTAGAGAGAGGTTCTGGGATGCAAGCCAGCTAAAGCCTTGCCTTTTTTGTCTAGGAAATGGACCGCGCTTTGCCCTTGTCTCTCTTGGAGACTCCCCCTGCACCCCCTTTACCTCCCAAGGTATCGCTGGCCTGGCCTATGCCAGGAGAGTGTGACTTTGGCCAGTTCCCACACAATCCGCAGCCTGAACCCAACGGACCGCTGTGCCATACAGGGCCCCCCAACCAGGGGCTTCCTGTTGGGCATCGAAGACTCGGGTGCCACGGTCCTTCTCCCTCTCCCACCTTGGCCTGGCCCACTTCCCCACTCCTAGGAAACTCCAGCGGGCCTACGTGTCAGGTAGCAGAGCTCGCTTCGCTTTTCTCCTGTTCTGGAGCAACCCTAATTTACCCAAGCAAAATATTGTGAGCTTGTTCAGGGTTGGTATTCTGAGCCCTTCTGAAGACTTTCTCCCGCAGGAGATCCGGAAGCTGTGATCTCGGAGAGTGATTGCGCTCTCCCAGTCATCCATCGGAGCCTGCTGCCCAAAGACAGCAACGAGCGAGCAGCGTTAGGTACGCGCACCCCCCCCCCCCCCCCTGAGCACACCGGAACGCTGTTCAGAACAGCCTCAGTTCAACTTCAACGTGCGCCACGGGGTTTGTTGCAGAGCGGCGACCTCTAGTGGTAGCAGGAGTTTAACACTCTGCGCTTCGAGCCAGTTTTCAGTGAGCCATGGCTTAGAGCAGGGAGGAATTTACGGGGTAGGAAAGTTAGACGCCAGTCAGCATGTTATTCAATTAATTTTGTTAATTTAAGAAACGTCCTTCTAGTTAAACTAAAAACAAGGCTCCGTTACCGCAGCAAATCAGGCTCCTTCAGTGCACTGGGTTGAAACCCCCCTCGGCAGCTGTTCCATGCAGTTACTCTGTGCTTCAGACGACCCGGTGTCTTTCTGGTTGGGGAGCTTAAGAAAAGGAAGGTGAGCTATTCTGAAAATTGCCCCTTGGGAATGTTTCTCCCAGAGGTCTGAGCCCACTTCTCACCCTCACATCTTTGTCTTCCTGCTGCTTTTTATATCCAACTTACAATCACCCATTCCCCCCCCCAATCTTTTCCAATGAATGTTATTAAAAGGTTTTTTTTGTTGTTGTTCAGTCGTGTCCGACTCTTCGTGACCTCACGGACCATAGCACGCCAGGCCTTCCTGTCCTCCACTGTCTCCCGCAGTTTACTCAAATAAAAAGGTATATGCTTTTAATTTAAAAAATAATTTTTTGCTACGATACATGAACACGGCTCTCCTCCAACATTTCCCAAAAGTCTTCTTTCCTTTGTAAAAAACCTGAAATTTTGGGATCCTGGAAAAATAGGCAGCTTCCCAGTCTCTCCCCCCAATGACACAATGGCTTTAAAAGGTGCGCTGCGTGTTCTACATCCCTTGGAGAAGGATGAGCAGAGACAGCATGAAGAGGCAGCTTTAAGCCTGAACCCAGCTTCTTGGGCTGTCAAGAAAGGTGTTGAATTTTCCTCAACAAGATTTTTTTTTACATTTAAAATGTGGGCTTAATTATCAGTCCTTCGCCTGTGATCACACTGAACATGTGAAAACCAGGAAGCTTACAAACAAACATCACGGATCGTACACCATCCGTTCCGAGTAAGATATCGGAACCCATCATTATCGTCCCGCCCCCAAAAACCTAGCACGCCACTTCTATCCCATTCCTACGCCAAGGAACTCATAGAGGGAAGGTTAACTAGGACAATAACCAAGAGCTATTTTTCTATCAACAGCTCCCTATCTCATTGTGGGGGAGCAGCTCAGACTTGAGCGTGGCATGCTTAAATTTGTCTCAGCCTAGAAATTAGACTTGATCAGGCTTTGCAGGAACTCCAGCTGCTTCCCCACGAGATCTCTTCCGCTACGTGGATCCTCTTCGTTCTGCTCTTTTCCTTCCAGTGGAACAGGGATAATGAAACGGGGGTGTGCATTTTGCGGCAGCTGTCATTCTTTCTGTGCCTACCTTGTCGCTCTGCACAGTGAATCGTGGCACACAGCACTCAAGACCTGGTTACACAAACTATTTCTTTGCACCGGTTCCCCTTGCCCCCCAGTCAGCAGCCGTAAAGAGGACAACCCTGTATGCCCTGAACCAAGCTAACACCACGTTTAACTTCCGCATGAACTTTGAGTATAAAAGATAGCAAGATGCACAGCATGGCAGCAGTCCGCTCTCTGGGAATGCCGGCTGCAGATACCGAGGAGTTCACAGGAAGGGCATTTCGCAGATAAGCTAGTTTCTCACGCATCGTTTTGTGCGTGGTTATAAAAGCTTTACAAACCAGCCCGCTGGCATGGACATGCCAGGGCAGAACACAGCATACGTACCTACTGTCTGTCACAGGGACCACTGCATGTTACTGTTAAAGGTAAATTATTTCCCTTTAATAAAGCTTGTGATGATCACGCTGACTTTCAGCTCCCATCTTGGAAATCTTCCATGGATATTGTCCCTGGCGGGCATTTACATTTGGGCATCAAACAACCCCTCCCCCCACATTCAACAGGGTAATGGTAGCAAAGTAATCCAAAACCTAGGAGGGGCCTGACATTTGGAAAAGCTGACATGCCCCAATCAATTGGGTGTTTGTTTAAGATGCCGTAAGTGACTCTCCCTGTCACGCCCCAATACTGCTGCGGCTCCCTGCTGGAGGGAGCAGGTTCCCTCGCAACTCCGTGAGGACCACAGTTAGAGAAAGCCATTACAGAATATTTCCAAAGAGAACCTTCATCATTTATTTCAAAACTGCAGTTTCTCAGTTGGATTTCACAAAAAGGACCATTAAAAAAAGGGAAAAACGAAAAACCTGCTCTTCTTCAAGGGGACACAGCTAATGAAAACGATCAGGACGAACAAACCCTCAACGCTGCCAAACAGATGGCCATGTTTTTCACGCAAGAAGAGGGAGAGGCCACTTGCTGGAATGTTTGTCCAAAAAGAAGCAGAAAAGGGGAGACCCACTGGAGAAGGCTGCTTTTTCAGGCTGGCTGGCGACACACTGCGGCCTAGGGAGGGAGCGGCCCCCGCATGGGCCCCCGCGGAGGCACCATGGGCCGTTGGGCAGGACGAGGCGGGAGAGGGATGCGCTGGTAGCTGTAGGGAGGGGGCCGAGGGGGGCCATTGTATCCATGGGGTGGCATCAAGGGAGGTGGCCCACGCATCCCATGAGGTGGCATGGGACCAGGATGACCTGGGGAAATGAAAGACATGGACGTTAGACGGCACCCAGAAGGTGCCCCAAGACCGCCTAAAGCTGTGAAAGCTGTGATCTGCTTCAGGGACAACGGGAGCCAGAGCTACCGCACTGTTGGGGGGAACCTGACAAAAGCTGCTTGGATTTCCCTTCTTTGGCTCAAAGCCACTTTTAGGAAAAGTAGAACCTCTGAAGAAAACGGGAACGGCTGCTCCCCCACACCCCCGGGGTTTTTGGCCCTGGGCCAGAAGAGGAGGGGGGAAAGAGCGTGTCCCGAACTCTGGCTTCCACTTACCCATCGGTGATCCAAAGTGAGGTCCCCTGGGTGGCATGCCCATGGGGGGCGGCCCAGGATGGGGCATGCCTGGGGGTGGGCGGGGTGGTGGCTGCCCCCCTGCCCCTGGGGGTCCAGGGTGATGTGGGCCCATCCCGGGCATTCCGTGATGGACCTGCATTTGTGGCATTCCTGGAAAGGCAACAAACGGCAGGGATTTCTCATGCATGCATTCACACAGTTCCAAAGAAACAGGCTGGCAGTTTGTGTTAGGAAGACCTCACCCACATCCTGTACAGCTGGCTTACAGGAGCCACTGCTGGATCCCACGATTCCCAATCCAGCTGCCTTTGCTTCTCCTTTTTCACAAGTTCCTCCCCTCCCCTCCCCTCCCCTCCCCTGGTGGCTTCCCAGGCTCCTTCTGTGGCAACTGAGGACAAACTTCCCCACAGTCCCCCATACTGATATTCGTTAAAGTGGCAAAGGCAGAGCTGGTCTTCTTGCGAGAAGGAAGGAGGTGCCCCAAAATCACAGAACGTACCTGGATGCATCCCACCAGGAGGGAAAGGATGTGGGTGGGGAGGATGGCCCCCACCAGGCGCTCCTGTGGAAGGGGGTCCCGGGGCACCAGCCCCTGGTGGCATCGGTGGAGGTGGCATGGCTGGAGGCAGTCCTGGCGGCAAAGCTCCTGGAGGGGGCACTGGTGGAGGGAACGATCCAGGTGGAGGGATGCCTATAATGGAAAACCACACAACACCTTGAGATATTGGAAAGAGCACCTGACAACCTGCTGGTTGCTGAGCCACCTGTCCAAAGTTTTCGGAAAGTAAGAACTGAAGCCATGAGAAGAAACGATTCTTGGAAGGCATGGGACGGAGAGAGACCAGAATGACCACCCAGCCCCAGCACTGGTGTACCTGGAGGAGTAACCCCTGGTCCCAAGGTGGTAACCACTGGGGTGGGCACCGAGGGCGGGGGTGGAGCGTCCGCAAAGAGCTGGTGCGGCCGGTCGGCCTGGGAGAGGGGGTTCTGTGCGGCCAGGAGGCGCTCAGCTGCGGAGCCATGCCTTTCGCCCTTCGAGTCCTTCTTGAAGGCGTAGGAGACGGTGATGGGGCGGTTGCACAGGTACTGTCCATTCATGGCCTCGATGGCGGCGTCTGAGGCATCGAAGCTGGCAAAGTTGATGAAGGCGTAGCCCTTGGAGTTGCCTGTATCAGGGTCACGCATGATCTTGGGAGTCTGCAGGATGACCCCGAAGGCGCTGAACGTGTCGTACAGCAGCTTCTCATCAATCTCCGGATCCAGGTTGCCGATAAAGATATTGGCACCCACATCCAGGTTCTTGTTGTGGGCTGAGGCCTTGTTGACCCGGATTGGCTTCCCGTAGAGCTTGATCATGTTCATGATCTTGATGGCGTAGTCAGCGTCCTCCTCGCTGAGGAATTCCACAAACCCATAGCCTGAAAGAATACAAGCCTGAGAGCAAGAGCGGCTTGCGGCTGGGTGCCAGGCAGGCAATACCACTGGATAGATAGATGTTGTTATGTGCGCTAGTCCCCCCCGTCCCCCAAATTAACCAGGAGACGTACCAGCCTTTGCCAGCTCCACAGCAAACCAAGCCGAGCGCAAGCCCCCCCAGGCGCGACCAGGGCGAAGCAGCCCGCGGCCCCTTACCTTGGTGCTGGCCGGTGACTCTGTCTTTGGGCATGTGGGTGTTGACGACAGGGCCCGCCTGGAGGAAGAGCTCCCACAGGAGGGGCTCGCTGACCTTTTCGTCCAGGCCGCCCACGTAGACGGTGGCATCTGGGGGGCGAGAGGGGGCGCTCGGGTTAGGCGGCGGCAGCAGCGCTTGGGGTGCTCCCGACAGCCACGAGCCGATCCTCAAAACGGCACCGCCGGCCGCCGCGAGCCGGCATCGCCTGCCGCCGCGCTCTCGCCTCGCCCATCATCCACGCCCCTGCGGACCGTTTCGGACCGAGCGAGCGCGATAGGAATGATGGCGGCTGGAATCCAGCCCGCCGGGAGGCACCCTTCTCGGCCCGCAGGCTTGGGGATGATGGGAGTCGCGTCTCCACCAGGCGTCCCGCCCGGGCCTGAGGCGCGGCCGAGCCCCGTAACGCGGATCCCAGCGCCGTTACCTTGGTTCCGCTCCGAGATGGGCCCCGCCGCCATCTTAATGCAGGCACTCCCCCCCTTCACACCCGCACTTCCGCTCCCAGCCGGAAATTACGTTAGAGGGTGCCGCGTGCCCGTCCCGGCCATGTTGTTCCCGGGCGGAGGCTCGGACGCCTTGCTGTTAAAAGCAGCCTCGCTTTGAAGGCTACCGGACAACTCACGCGCCCAATCATCCCCTCGCGGAAGTTAGTTTTCCGATTAAAAAAAAATAATTACGAAGCAACCGGTACTATATCACAACAATGCATCTGTGTATGTGCGTCACTTCGGCTTCAATAACCTGGCATGAAACCAGCACTTCCGGGCCCCACCCCCATAAGGTCACACTACTTCCGGAAAGAAAATGGAAACCGCGCTTGGCCAATCAGCGCGAGCCTCTCCCAAGCACCTCCCCTTCTTCTCCCGCTTTTTTCTTTTGCTGCGCAGGCGCAGGAGTGGCTCACGCGAGCGGCTTTCTTTGTTCGTTCGCGCGGCAATTCCTGAGGGGAAAATTGTTGCCTTTTAAAAGAAGGCAGAAAAAGCGAAAAACTCGAGTAACCCGAAGTTCTGGGAGAGCCCCCGCCCCACATAGGATGGCAGCTCTTGGGCTAGGCCGTCAGCCCCCGTGTTTGGAATTGGTGAGGTGGTCGAGGCCCGGGAGGAGCAGGAATCCGGCTTTCTCCAACCGACTGGGAATTATGGGCCCTGTGGTCTCACCGCCGTCGTCCAAACCTCCTCGGGATCGCCAGGCAGGGAAGAAAGTAGCGCCGAGGCTCCCTCCCGCCGTCCTGGGCGCCGCTGCCCTAACGCAAAGTAATTGCTTTCCGGATGTCGAGGCCTGGGTAGAGCAGGAGGTGCTTCTGAGCATGTGCAGAGTGCGGCCCTCTAAAGCAGCCCTTCTCAACCTTTGGACCCTGGAGGAACCATTGAGATATTTTCCAGGCCTCAGGGAACCCCTGCACATTCAGGCTCAAATATAGGCCAGAAGTTACAAAATTATATTTGTTTCATGTGTAGGCCTGTATATATGCATTAATAGTCTTAAACTAAAAATAAACAATGAAAGGTCTTTAATGTGAAGTTGCCTGAATTTCAGGTAATTTTTTAAATCATGATCTCCCAGGGAACCCCTAGTGACCTCTTGGGAACCCTAGGCTTCCACGGAACCCTGGTTGAGAAACCCTGCTCTAAAGGCATAGCCGCAAGCGGGCACCCCCCCACTGCCAGCCCAGGGTAACTGAGAATTCAGGGGATGGGTGGTGCGGTGGCCGCCAAAGCCCTGCAGCGGGCCTGGCTGAGCAAAGGCAAGAAAAGCAGGCAAGTGCAAGAGGCCTGGGGGCAACTGGGGGACCCCATGCCTGGAGGCAGCAGGGTTCTCTGGAGGACGCCCAGGACGAACTTTTAATAGAGCCTGAAATCAAAACCTTGATGTAAAGGTCGGGGAGGGACAGGTGGCTTGTGTGCTTCATGCTAAATCGGCACAGAGTCTTATTAGAACCCAAGTGCTCCTGTGGGAGGCCCGTTATATAGGTAGTAACCCTTTACTTTTTTTTTCAGCCATCACATGTATGTGCTTATACGGTACCAGCCTGGCCAAGGAAAAGCCAGTTGCAGAGAGAAAATGAAGGATCTGCAATTGCTGCATAACAAGAGCTCCAAAACCTGGCTAAGAAAGGGAACTTGAGCCAGCAAATCATGGTTTGGCCTAAGGTGGGTGAAACCAGCGTTGCCCTTTCTTTTCTTTCTGGTCTAGGTGTGAAGAAAGAGAAAGTAAATAGTGATAGATGTATATAGCAATGCACAAAATAGATGCAGAGAGTATGGAATTAAGGCATGAATCCTATATATCCTGCGGTTTGACATATAGAGAGGAAAATTTGCATAAAGGTCTATTGCAGTTGTGGCAAGCCAGCCCATCCGTGTAGCATTGTGACAAAGAAAAACAATCCCTGTTTCATCAAATGCACAAATGTGCCTGACCACAGTTTGGGTGTATTCTGTTTACAGAGGTTTTTGTTTTATTTAAAAAGCCATTAGCTTAAAATTGACAGTTTCCTGTTTGCTATTAAGGCTTCTGGACAAAAGCTTATGAAATAACGTAAAATGAAGTTACAGCAACAACTTTTGCCTTTGTAAGGCTAAATACCTTTTGGCTGTGGAGGTTTTTTTCCATATATATGTGCACGCGCACACACACACAGCAGATAGTACACATTGAATGAATAAAGTAAACAGTAAATTTGATATATGGAGAGGGAAGAGAAAAGGATTACATTTCTTCGTTACCAGCATCATTTGTCAGTGTATCATGCATGTTGGGCCTGAGGATCCAGGGTTGATGATTTCTGTATACTGAATATATAGTCAGCATTTAATGCTGCTTGACAATTAATACATTTACAGGTAACCTGATAGGCAATAAGAAAAAGTGCTACTGAATTCTTTCTGCATACCAGGGTTATAGATATGTAGCATGCCATTGTCTCTGCAGCATAAGGACTTCAGCTCTCTTGGAAGGATGTTCGTTTTAGAAAACTCTGCATGGGAATATACAAAGCACAGTACCTCATTTCTAAAACCTGGCTTGTTACAGGTGCTCTCCTATGAAGGAACAGGAGCAGCTGAGTCTCACATTTGCCATGAATAGTCAGGAAGCCCATCCATTATCAAGGGGAGGGCAAAAATTTTATTTCTTTGTATTTTTAATGGGCGGTTGGCCTCCTTATGCACTTTCCAGAGCTATGCTGTAGCTTCCTCTTGCTTGCAAATAGGTTAACCGCTTTTGAAGAAGATCCAGTTCTTCAGTGAGACTGACAATGTTGGAAGCAAAGAGGCCAACCTGAAGGGAAACATACGTTAGTATTAAAAGCTCAAGTTAGAAATAGTAGCCTCTGCCCAGAGAGCTGCCAAAGACATGTGGCACCCTTTTATCGTCCTTCACACTTGTACTCCGGGTGCTTTTAACAATACAGTATACAAATGCCTCACCAAGAGGATCTAAGGAAAGGTTTCTGGAAATATGCTTTTAATCTCCAAATGCTGCAACCAGAAAATCAAAATTTCTAGAGTTTGAACTATCGTAAGACAGAAAATCTACTTTAAAATATTCCAGTTTTGGAGTTTTCAGAAAATTGCTTGCATACATTCTAATACAGTACTGCAATATTCTGTAATATTGCTAAAAATACTAGGGTTATATTGTTCCTACTATATTTTGATTCAGAAAATAATTTTGAGCCATTGTGAAACAAAACAATTGAAGTGGCCTAGAAGACCAAGTAAATAAATAAACTTAAGTATTTTCAGTAGCAACACCAGAAGTCTCCCCTCTACAGTTACATTGAACTGGTTATCTGACACAAAATTCCTCGTGTTGAAGCCAACAGGCCTTTAAAAAGAAATCATTAAATATTTTTTACATGCAGTATGCCCATTGGCTGAGCTTCCGGGAACATTCTTCAGCATTGCTTAAAGCTGCTATAAATAATTAGCAAGTTATATTACTGTGTTTACTTCCTAGTATACTGAATTGAGATGTGTTGAAAGAGGCACAAATAGTTACCTCATCGGCATGCCTGATTTGCCCTCAGAAGACTTAGCTGAGCTCAATTTTCCACAATTGAGGATACTGGTAGGGCCTGTGGTTTGCAAAATGTGTTGGCAGCCCCATCGACTTCTACAAAAATTCCCTTATCCCAACCAAACACAAAGGGAAAAGATGATAGTATTTCCTCTCCTACCAACATTTTTGGGGGGACAGTTGTTACTCATAAAATAGAGCAGTTTCTATGGGGGAGCTGCTTAAAAAGTCTTGTCATTGTGAGCCAGGAATTAGGATGAGGCAGGAGCTTCCACCAAAGAGAAAATGGTCTACCCAGAAACTCTTTAGCGCTTTAGTGTTTCAAATGGAAAGGTTACTTTTACCATACCTCCAATTTACTAGAATCAGAAGAGTAGACAGCATATAAGTTTTGATAAATAACTTCCATGTACATCAGGGCCGAACCAGAAATAAATTGACTCAACTGCTGAGCCAGATGATAGTGTGAGAACATTCATATCTGGAGCAGATCATGGGGTGGCCCTGTGTGGCAGTGCCGAAAGAGAACGAATTCACAAATGATTCCTGCAGCTCAGACCTGTCACTCTTTAAGGTCGTGCAAGGTCTTTGAGACCTGACCGCACATTGAGATTTTAATTGCTTTTGGTATACAATTGAATGGGCTAAAAAGATTTAGGAACGATGTGCAAATTAATAGCACTACCCACTTGAAAAGTAACTTCCAATACTGTATGGAAGTTGAATGTTTGTTGAACGTTTGGAACCGAGGCAGGAAAGGTGAGGTGTTGAACAGGCTTTTACAAATTATCTACAGTGCAAAACCTATATTTTGCAAGTGATTATTTCAACTGAGCCTTTTTTTTCTATTGGATTTCTCTGTACCTTAACGTCTGGATTCCCCCGAAGATAACACCTTTTCCATAATCGTATTGAAGTCCCTGTATGTGATGGGAGAAGCAGCAATCCATTACGATAAATGAAGCTGCCATTGGATTTGGCCTTCCAAGACCTGTCCTGTTCTCTAGAAGTCTCCAGTGCCTGAACACGACGAGAACTCTTCTTGGAGAGGGTCCCGTTTTTCCAAGGAAAAATGTGTGTTTGCAAACTGAGAGAGCCTTTGGAAAAGATGTACAAGGTCCATTTTTCTGAAGAAGTGTGTTCCATCTAGAGGGAAAGAAAGTAAAGCTTAGAACAAGACAGTTGACTTTGAATCTGGCAAGCCAAATTTTAAAAAATAACACCTTGTGTTTTTTCATACGCACCTTGTCACTATTTGTGAGTAGGAAACTTTTGTTCAAAGTGCCTCCATTGCTGAAGTTGTTCCCATTGTACCAGGGGTTCCTGAACTGTGCTATCTGCCAGGGGCTGGATCTGAGAAGCCAATTCCAAATTGTGGACAAATTTGCATGCCCCACATTCTTGACAGGGTAGCCTCCTTTCTGCAGGATCTCTAAACAGAGGTTTTCTTGCCAGCCATTTATAGGAGTGTAAAGTTGATTGAGAAGACGATTCTGGATACAAAGAAAGAGAAGCTAAGCATTTCCAATATATTTTTCTGCTCCCCCGTTTCATGGATTTTACTATTCAAAGAGCTAGGACAACAGTCTTGGCTCCCATTATTATTTCTCACAATCACCAGTCTTGGCTCACCTGATTCTTTCGATTTCGTTCCCACTGGCAGTTGAACAGGAAAGTGCTAGAAAATGGGATGAAGCAGCTGTCATACACAGCCATCAAGTAGGCCTCCGTAAACTCAAAAGAATGTGGGAACTGCTGCAGCAGTTGCCATATAGAATCCAGGAACAGGAAAAATACCGGTGACTACAAAAAAAGGGATCAGAACAAATTAAAAAACAAAGTGATCCCAACCTCCTCCTCCTCTTCCTCCTCTAATCCTTTTTTTGTATGCAACATTTTTCTGAAAAGAGGATGAGCTTAAGTAAAATGAATGTTTAACATTGGATGCCCACATCATGTTTTTAAAAGGAAAACAAGTGGCTCAAGCTCTGTCTTCTTCCATTCCTTGGGTCGCTTGCAAATCCATTTCATTTTTTTTATTATTAGATTTTTATCCCGTCTTATTGATTGATTGGTCCACTGAAGGCTGCAAACATGCCTGATACTCCTGCCTCCTATTTTCCCCATACTGGCAATCCTGTGAGGTGGGTTGGGCGGAGAGGGAGTGACTGGCCCAAAGTCACCCAGCTGGCCTTCTTGCCTAAGGGAGGCCTAGAGCTCATGGTCTCCTGGTTTCTAGGCTGGCACCCTAACCACTACACCAAACTGGCTCTCATTTTATTTTATAGATACGCATTTCATTTTATTTCAAATAGCTAAAAGCACAATTTCATCCTAGCTCACAAAACAAGAAACTGACCTCATCCTGGTCATTTTTCTGGAGTACATTGAGACGCTGCAGGAATGGATGGCCTGCTGCTACCCATTCTTTCTGGATCAGGCTCTGGAACCCATGTATTGTCCTCATATGTGGATCTGAAAGAACTTGCACTAGGGAAGCCAGCAAACAATTCAGATCTCGGTCATCTGATTCTGGGAGAAGATGGAAAAGGTGAAGAAAGAGTTTGAGAGTCGTGGTGTTTGTGCATCATTATTAATATGCAGAGAAGTGGACTTTAGTTTCCATGGGTTTCGCTTGCTATGAATAATAAGACAGAAATTAAAACTATTTTTCACGAAGTTGTAACAGGAAACAGGTTACAGTACCCGCTTAAAAGCTCATGGATAAACAGAAATAGTATAGTGAAATCTGATGAATTGAGGGTCCTTCCACGTGGGAGTTTGGCACTGCTCCCAGGTCTGCATCAGGCCCTGTAATCCCAAAACTCTGGCTTTGCAATGTGCAAAGGTAGGACTCCAGGGCTTGGGAGAGGGTTGGTTTCCTGTCTCGGGATTCCCCATTCAAGTCTTACCTCCTCGGCTTTGATCTCCTTGCACTGGGCTTTGTGGTGACTTTGTAGCCAGTGACCTGTTTCACTTTTTTTTTTTTTTGTAACTTTGCTATGTGGCTGGGGGAAGTATTGGCCAGCTCATCTGACTGATTTTTGTTGTAAATTCAACTCAACTCTAGTCACCCAGCTATTTCATCCTATTTGTGAGAGAAATCAAATGGGACTTGATCCATAAGTGTGTTTTCTCAAAGTAAGCAATTCTGTTTACCTGTGTTGCAACACACCACTGGGAAAAGAGGAAGAGAAACCACTGCCCCACCAAGTTATGTGACGAATAGGTGCTGCATAACTGGTTGCAGGTAGCAAAAAGTGGAAAATTCACTGAAATCAAGAACATCCACTGCAGCATTTATAGAAGAAAAATAATTACTCTGGTGCTAGGAGACTTCTGCCTAGCTCCCAGATGTACACAGGCCTGGTACAAACAGCACTGGTGGGCATCTAGCACAGCATGGTTTTCTTGCTGGATGTCTTCAAGGAAAGATGCACTAAGCTGTAGTGTGGTTTGTGGAGTTATGGTTTAGCATGTTGTCTGAATCCAGCCATTACAGTTCATAAACGATGGTCCCACAGTTGTTTGAAAATGGAATCAAGGGCCAAGGAACTTACTCTACCTCTTCTCTTCTATTGTTACTCTACCTTGCAGTACAACTGATCGACTCCTCTCTGCTAGTAGTACAGTCACTTCACTGGCCTTCTTCAAGCATGTTCTAGAAGAGAAAGGTAGAACATTACTATAATCTCAAATTGTTGGAAGCAAAAAGCACAAGTCTCACACTGCCTCTCCTACTTTTCCTCGTGTCATTCTGCCTTTCTGAAGAATACATTTGTGTGGCAGTTTTTTTAATGTACTGTATAACTAGTCATCCTTAATAGAAATCATTTGAAAGGTTTTCATATCTGAATGTTAACATTGGTCTTAAAAAGAACCAAGTAAAAATGGCAGTATTGTGAATCAAACAGTAGGTTTTCCCCTGCAGTCTCTGCATAGCAGGCCTTTGGCCAATGTAAAATTACCTGTCTTAACTAAAATCGGCCTCTAAGACACAAGATGAGTTAGAATTAGGAGGATTCATCTTGCAGGAACTAGTTCTCAAATTGGTAAGGAAGCCCGTAGCCATTTTGAAAACAATCTCCTACCTTTTCAAAAGAGAGGGGCCTCCTTATTTTCTTGAAAGGGAGCAAGAAAAAGAGCCAGAGCGTCCCCACCATAATTTCCTTATGAATAGGCTTTGCATTTGAAAATAGAGTACTTCCTTGAATTAATGTGCTGCTATTTAACCTGCTTCTTAATAAACCTTATTAATCGGTGCTCTGAGAGAGTTGTTTATGGGGTTAGCTGCTTCCAGTCCAAGCAGCCACTACAGAAGCCCGAGACCTCTCACCTTACATGATCCAGCCACCGTGTACTTTCCAGACCTGAGAGCCATTTCTCATCAGGTGGTGCAACAGATGCATCTAGGAGAAGCAAGAAGTATCACAGGTTAAAACTGACACCTCAACTCTTTGTGAAAAAGTGGATACTTTTTACGCCTTTTTGTAATAGAAGCAAGGCTCATTGAAAGACTAACAATAGAATAATACCTAATAGAATTCCTAGGCAGCATCAAAAAATCCCATAAAAAGATTTTACAACATTGTATAGGATTTACAGTACATGCAGTTATTTAATAGAAGCATAGGGTTGGTTCATTCAGACATATATCTCACAGTATTATTATTATTTATTAAACTTGTATGCTGCCTGATTCTCAAGTACTCTGGGTGGCTCACAACAATAAAAGAAATTATAATAAAATCAATAAAACATAAAAAATAGATAAAAGATGGCAATTGCGATGAAGTGAGGGGTCTTGCTCTCCCTCACCGAAGGCCCGAGTGAAGAGCCAGATCTTCACGGCTCTTCTAGACATGGGGGGGGGCATCCAGATCTTGGGGGTAACCTCGTTCCCGAGGACGGGCGCTGCTACAGAGAAGACGCTCTTCTGGGTTCCTGAGAGATGATGATGTTTAATCGAAGGAACCCAGAGAGCATCAACCCTGTAGGGTCAAATCAGCCGGGCAGATGTTATGGGAGACAGGAGTTCCCTCAGGGAACCAGGCCCTAAGCCATGTACTGTTTTTATAGGTTCAAAGTACTTCACATAGATTTTAAAATATTTTAACATGGTAGGAATAATTTTATTGAAATTTTGCAAGAAAGGACAGACTTCACAGATTCCAAAGGTGGGAGTTGAAGCTAAGAATAGCTTTCTTAAGGCCATGTGTTGTATTTGAACTGGACTTCCTGACCTTTAGCTCAATATACCACCTCTTATCCACATATACATTCCTGGATTTCCTAGCAGTTGCATTGAATTTCTGACTCTAAAAGTGCTTACATTTGAATTAATATAGCGAGCTCTGTCTCTGGCATTAAACCTACTTTTGATGTTCAAACTTACCTGATTGCTTCTAATGCCATTTTCTTGCCTGACAAAATTGCTTAACGATCTGATGCTTTAAGAGCGCCTGTCATCTCATATCTTTCATTCACTTAGTGCTATATGTCTGGGCACCTATAGGCATTCTGCCCTAATTAAAGATTGGGTTGAGAGGTCTGTTGGTCTGTCCTTACTAGTGTCCTTCATTTGTGTGTGACGTAAGTGTGGAGAGGAGGAGAGTTGTCTTCTAATTCTGCTTACCGGTCAGGCAGAGGCTCAGGTTCCACAGTTTGGAATAAGACTGCTGGATCTCAGGAAGGCTGGGAAGGTCAGCAGTTGCTTCTACAACTACACACTGAGAGTGTCCAGCAAACAATAGTGTTTCTATTGCCCTACAGGAGAAATAGGGAGGGTGAAGATAATATTCCAGAAAACAAGACTTAAAAAAAAGTAGTCTGACAGCACACAATTTTGCCACTGCTAAAATTTAACAGGTTTTTAAGCCTTGGCCGTGAGAAAGTGCAACTCTGTAAAGCTGCTGTGGTTGTATTGCTCTGGATCCTTTATGTCTGGCAATTCACTTACGGTTCCCATGTTAGTTCCTCATGGGGGTGGTTAATTCCTTAATCTATTGTCCTTTGTTTAACTCCATCTCCATCTGGATTTATAATTATTTATTAATTTATATATTGTACATTGATGTTTTATCCTGTTTTAATCTATTTTATTGTAAACCGCCCAGAGTTCCCCGTTGGGGGAGATGGGCGGTTATATAAATTTAATTAATTAATTAAATAAATAAATAAAATGTAAAAGGTGTTCCATACTGAATTGCAAGCCTTGTTTTCTTGAGAAGTTCTGCCCAAAATTATCCAAGTGATACATACAGTTAGGACCAGGAGAGACTTTTTTGAGCTATACAAGTAATAATTCCTCCATGTTTTTGCTGCTTTCCTATCCCTTTTTTCTACCCGCCCTCAAGCTGTTCCGCAAGCCTCCTCCCACCACTCCCAGTCAACCCTGGCTTTCAACCAATTTGTTTCTCAAGAGCAGAAAATCCCATGTCTTCTGTGTTCCATGTAAAAGCTAGTGTCCACTGTTGAGTGAGTGAGGATTTTTAGCAACTCTAGCCCACCTTCCTAGCACCGGGGAGGGTGGGGGTGATATGAGTCTCTCTTTGGCATGTACCTCGTATCTTCCTTCTCTGGATCTGAGTTACTGTGGAAGTTGGCTGCTCTAAGGAGATCACTGCCTCTCGGGTGATGCCAGCACAATCTCTGGTCATAATAAGAGAGGAAAAGAACTTGAATTCTATGCAAGAATGTTCTGGTCTTCAAATCTAGACTTTCCTCCTTTTCTTCAAGCTGGTGTCACATTATTTAGGCAGATATTCCAACCTGCAAAAATGTCTTTCATGCTCACAGGCTGGGTTTGCACATGACGCTAACAAAGCACAACTGCTATTTTCATAGAACATACTATGCTCTTAGAAATAAACCCTATTGTAGCTTAGTGTGTTAGCTTGATTCACATAATATACTAAGGTAGTGGCTGAGTTTCCTCGTTATACTGAATCACCAATTACCTGACACCATTTTTACCTAGTCTAGTGGTTTATGCTTCCAAGTTCCAAGTGGGAACTTGGAAGCATACTGTATTCAGCCCTCATGGGGTGGAGGATAAATGTCCCGTACTGCTGCTCTGTTTATAGCTTAAAAGAAAGGCTACTTCATTTCTCCTCTTGTCCTTGTGCATAGCTAGCACAACACACTCCAATCACAGCCTTATACTCAACTGGGATCCGTCTTTCGTTGAAATGCACAAAGACTCTTTTCAGCTCATTGTCCAGAAATCGACTGGGCACCCATAGGTATTTGGGGAGGCTGTTGAAAGGAAACAAGTATATTTGAAATCAAACCTTAAAAAGTACTTCTCTGCAACCTGGTACCCTTTAGTTACACTCCATCATCCTCAGCCAGTGTAGACAGGGTAGGAGTTAGGTTAACACATCTGGAAGGAACCAGGTGTTGGCAGATGCTGAAACTGAGCAAAACATAATGTGGCATTTCTTTACCTCAGGGAAACAATATGCCTTTCTCCTCGGACATTTGCTCCCTTTTCCCTTCTCTTGTACCTAGATTTTTAAAGCATAAACCTGCTGTTGGTTGATTTATGAATAGTGCATAGTTGTCATAGGCAATAAGAATAATCCTTGTGCATAAGTAATAGGGGAAGCTTCATGCTGAAAATTAAACGCCATGTGGATTTTTAATGTATGTATTCAGAAAGGGGCTTAAAGAGGCAGAGAAAGGAGCAATCTAGTATTCACTGCTATACCATTCACTTATTTAATTCCATGCCTGCTTCTTGGTAGAAGAGTCAGGTAAAGGACAGCATCAGATATACATTTCTTAGAACCTGACTGCATACTTTTAAAATACCCACGGTTTAAGGGGATGCTACAAAAACAGAGAGAGAGAAGGGGAAAGAGAAATACTGTTACTGGCTACACAGTGCTTATACTAGCTCTTTACTACTGCTGCAAGAGCTTCCAGATTCAGGCTCCTTGGCTTAAGCAACAAATGGACTTGGTTCCAGCTTCTCTCTCCCATTCATCCTGCCTTCACATCTCTCCATTGTTCCTTCTCCATCAGCACGTCTGCCAAAATGCAACATTTGCTACTGGTGGGGCAGATGCCTCCCATTCTCCTGAAAACTAACTGATCTTTACCTGGTGGACATATCAAAGCGCTCATTGACCGGGCTGACCCGCCAGCTAGCTGCACCAAGCCGCTTCAGCTCCTCCTCCCAGTCAGAGAGGGTCTCAAAAAGCAGTACTGAGAACTCTTCCTGCAGCTGTTTGTCCTGTCTGCCCAGGTAGCGGTTCTCTACAACATAGAGGAGGTCAGTTTGTTGAGCTGCAAATTTCAAGCCATAAAATCTCCCTGTTCCCTTGCATGTCTATTTACCCAAATTCTTCAGAGCTATATTTTCATAGCAGCTATCCTTGCCACTGTTCTCCTGAGCTTGTGCAATGGCCGTTGTCACCTGGAAAGCAAAGTTAGGGAAGAGTTATGTATAGTATGTTCCACTTTCCCCCAAATTGCCGTGACTTCCTGAACTAGTCCTTGCAGTTTCCTTGGCAAGGTTTTTTGGAAGTGGTTTGCCACTGCCTCCTTCCTAGGGCTGAGAGACAGTGACTGGCCCAAGGTCCCCTGGCTGGTTTCGTGCCTGAGGTGGGACAGTCTCCTGGTTTCTAGCCTGATGCCTTAACCACTACACCAAACTGGCTAGTACTTAATATTTTGATACCTAACATGGAAACATCCACAGACATAAATATATACTTAAGAAGTGATATAATATTGAACTAGACTGCTATAGGATCTCGGCCATCAGGCTGTAATCAGAAATTTAAAAAGGAAGGGATTAAACACCTGGCAGAAATGCTGTTGCAGAATTGTTCCTGCATAACCAAAGGGTTAGAGTAGATGAACTCTTAGATCCATCCAACTCTGATGCTCATGAATTTACTGTGCCACTCTCATCTCTAGCATCCAGGCTGAGGGTAAAAAGAAGTAATCTGTTTTTTAAAAAAGGGAAGGATTCCCTGCCTTTAAATGGTAAAGGTACCCCCCGCACATTTGTGCAGTCGTGTCCGACTCTAGGGGCCGGTGCTCATCTCCGTTTGTTAGCCAAAGAGCCAGCGTTGTCCGAAGACGCTTCCACGGTCATGTGGCCGCATGACACACGCGGAACGCTGTTACCTTCCCACCGAAGTGGTACCTATTCATCTACTTGCATTTATATGCTTTCGAATTGCTAGGTTGGCATTCCAATGAATGAGACCAGCCATTCTGGTATCTAAAATGTTATTTACCATGACGAGAAAGATCAGTGTGTGTCATCTTGCATTTTCCAGTGCCAGAATTAGGGGGAAAGAATTGCGAATACTCTTAATTGCAGAAAAGGCAGAACATACAAATATTTGATTTCTGAGTGCAAAGTAAGAATATCTCTTGGCAGCAGGACAGTGTATAGACCCACCGTTGACTAGATGTCTTTCTGCTGAATTCACCTCCATAACTTACCCGGAAGGCCTGAGGTTCTAAGCCATTTTTATGGAATTGGAACCGTAGCACCCGGAAATCTCGGCAGTAGATGATCAGCTCCTCAGGGATGAACTTCAGTGTAGATGTGCTTGTCAGCACCTTGGCTTTTGTGAAACTGTTCACTGTGGTAAGAACAGAAATCATGTTACTAGGAGGAAGGCTGTTGGGAGGGAAAGAAAATTAGAATTACCAACAGCAGTGCCAATTTACAGAGCAACGAGACAGCAATTTCCTGCTTTGGGCAGTTACAATCTAAAAGTGAATGAGGTTCCTTCCAACCTTTACATTTTGATTCTTTCTGTCTGTTCCTCAGATGACCAAAAGAAAAATAAGATTCCATGGAAAATAGTACATGTTTGAGGAGATATTTCAAGCTGAACAATATTTCCATCAGCACATCTCTATGAAATGGAAAAGGAGCATTGGTTGAATTCTTGCATCCTGAGCAGAATCCCTAAGAACAAAATAGTTGGCTATTATAAATCCACAGACTAAATGGGCTTTCTTTCCTCTAAGCTTACCAGCCACCAGTTTCCCAATACATGGTAGGGCCACTTCATAGTCACTGCGCATGAAGGGGCAGCAAGAGCCGTTCTAGAAGGAAAAGCAAGAAAAGAACTTAATTGATTTATTACGTTTCTGATCACTTCTCTTCCCTGAGTCATACATCCCTGTATGGGCTGGGAACTGTTTCGGCAGAAGCCACTTGCATATCATTAGAATACTGAATCTCCCCTCCTCACAAGCCCACCCACAAAACTAGGTTTCATGACATTTCCTTGTCATAGGACATGATGGTAAGGATCCTTTACTGTTTTAAAAGAACTGAACAACCTCACAGTGGAGTTACTGGGGGGTGGTATGTGGGAGGGACTAGTATTCCTTTCTCACTGGTTTGAACTGATTCTACAGACTGAATCTAAAAAGGAAATGTTACTCAAACCCAAAGCAGAGACGCTGAAGGCAGGCCTCTTTAAAAGTCTATATCTATCTATCTATCTATCTATCTATCTATCTATCTATCTATCTATCTATCTATCCATCCATCCATCCATCCATCCATCCATCCATCCATCCATCCATCCATCCAATTTAGTCACCGCCCATCTCACTCGGAGAGCGACTGAGCAGGCACCAAGAATCCATGCTTTCTGAATTGCTCTTTTAAGTTCAATCTCCCCACAACTTCCCCACAGTCTTTTACCTCCTGCCTGTCCATTCTTGTTGCTCACTTGCTGCTCTCCACTCGCCTTTTGGACTTAACCTGAATGGCTATTAGTGGCCACGAATCAGTGGCCTACTGCCAAACCCACCTCAGTGTTTGGAGAGGAATCTGGTAAGAAGGCCACTCTTAGATTAGTACAGTAAAGTGTGCCAGGAATATATCCTTCGCCATCTTGGGAAGAACTGCTTTTTTTTACATGACCTGCTGCTTCTTGGATATATTCACCTGCAATGACAGTTAATTAACAGTTGAAGGGAGACCACAAGGATGTTGTATTTCGTTGGTGGATTATTCAGAAGTATCAATTTAAGAAGCACCTCCTGAAGGACTAAGCCAATAGTTATGAAATCTAAGTGATGCCAAAATACCAATTTGAGACACAAAAAGAGAGAAAATCTCATCTTGTTTTGTGCATCTAACTGTTTTCTCTATTTGTTCTGTACTGGTAAGCTGGTCAACACAGAGATTCGTTTCCAAGCATAACGATGCGAGTCGCTTGCCCTCTAAGGCAGTTACGGTACTCGGAATCTAAGCAAGTGAAGCACCTTCAGTGCAAGGATCTCGCACAGCTATTTGGGTATAATTAGGGTTCCAGAATGTAGGAAAAGTCCCTTGCACATGTGTACCTGTAACATGGATCTGTGCCAAGACCAGTGTTGCAGCACAGACTACTGAAGAGGTGCAGGATAATTTCTAATTTCCATATTGGAATTTGCTATAACTTTCTGTTTCTTTAGCTGGTTTGCACGACAGGAATGATGGATGCAATTATTTGGGGGCATTTACTGATGGGAATTCTGGAAACAGCCTTTCATATATTTATTCCTAAAACGGTGAAGCAGCAGCAAGGCAGAGATGGATCCAAAGCTTTAAATCTCTACTTTTGTGAAATACTTGCTTCTACTCCACCTTTTCACCAAGGATCAAGTTTTTAAATGATTAAATAAGAGTACAGAAGATGAACTTAAACTCTTTTACACAGCACATTATACCTGGAAAAAGGCTTCATGCTTTGCCTCTCTCTGCCCTAGTTTCATGGACTATAAAGTGTTCAGTGAACCAGAATGTATGTCTTAGCTTTATTTTGCACAAGGAACTCCTCCTCCTCTGCAGCAGCAGCAAAACAACAGAATCCCTTCCCTCGAGTCTTAGCGGCAGGAGGGAGGGGGCCTCAGCATGCTGTGTCCTCCCTCCCTCACTGCCCTGTAAAAGGAGTCCTCCATGTTCCCATGTCCAGCCGAAGCCTGTGGCCCAGCAGTGGCAGCATGAGAATGACCTGCTCCATCAGTGTCTACTATTTAAGCATCCCAGCCCCCCAGCAATATGACTTTAGACATTTGCATGCAAGCCTGCATCCAGTAGTAGTAACCCTTCGTATCCTCCTTGCAGGAGGAAGTTTGCCTCCTTTTTGACAGCATTTCTAGCTCTGCTTCTTCCTTTCTGTGAAATCTCAGCCGTCCTTGAAAATTTAGCCCAGGCTGACACCCATTTAATTTCTTTGTACTGTTTTAATTGTTTGACTGGTTTTTATGACTGTTCGCCACCCAGAGTCACTGGTTTTGAGATAGGCGGCTATATACATTGAATAAATAAGTACATACATGCATATATGCCAGCATTAGCCCATTTCCCACTACCTGCAATGCAGTGGAGAGAATGACAGTTTCCATTCCTCTTTCCACTCATGTTGGGGGACTTTGGACTCCTGGGCTGCAAAGAAAGAAGCGAAGATGGTCACCAGGGGCAGCACAAATTTGTTTCCTCAGAAAGAAGGTACCTGGTCTTGAAAGTCCGTTAGTCTGAACCAGTAAGACGTATGTGGATATTCTTAAGTAACACCCGAAGAGGAGGTGACACAGCCCTTGGTGTTCTGTCAGTGGTAGTGAGGGGTAGTGAGTATATTGCGTCCTATATTCATAACTTTTAGTTCTTTCACATGCACAAGATACTGGCAGTTTACAAGACTGTACTCTACTCAGGGTGTACGTTTCAAGGCAAGGTACAGCTTAAGGGGTTGGCAAATTACCTTGCAAAAAGACTTTCTCCCTTACCTTCTAGTAAAATCAAGCAGCCGTCTATCCTACCGTTTCTTTGCAATCTAAAGTTTAGATTGATTAGGAACCCTGTATCCAGCTCCAGTGACCCTAGTAGTACTTGGGCCGGCTGACTTCCGTCCTGCATGTTTCTGCCTTGGTTTGGAGAACATTGCTTGATTATGCAAAGAATGTCAAAAGGGAAAGAGAATGCATGTAATAGTAAGAAAAAACAGAAGACCTTTCTTGGAAAAGCAAAGACAGTTGAAGCACAAAAATACACATAAACAACTGATTAAACAAAATGTCAAGCGCTAGAGTCACAGACTTTAACCTGTTTCATTTGGCATTATTACTCTCCTGAAAATTCTCCCTGGCTGTTCTAAGAAACGGTCTGAAGTCGGCAGCCTGGTCATAGCAGGAGCAATGGAATGAAGCACTCGAGCCAAGAGACTGGGTTTCCTAGCTACCAGCTCAAAGGCCAAAGAAGCATTAAAGCCAGGCAGCAGGATTTTAAAAAACTGTTTCTGAAAGTTTGTGAATCATTAACGGGAAAGTTGCCGTGCTGAAAACGCTCCATGGCCAAGTACATAACGTACAGCAAAAAACACCCATTTCTAAAATTATCACTGCTTTAAAGGAAAAGGGAGATTAATGTTTTGAATCAACATAAGAGTTTGGACATTGAGCTGCAGGTCTTTGCACAAAATTATAAGTATAGAAACGTGTGTTCTGAAATCTCAGCAGTATTCTAAATCTTCTAAAAGAAGACAAAAACAAGCAGTTGGCTGCATTTAAATGATTTCCTGACGTATGCCATAAACATCCAGTCACGATACCTAGTTTTATTGTTTTCCTACCCTCGTTTACTAACAGTTATTTACAAGTGACACTGTCCATTCTGCTGTGCAAGAAAACACATTGCTTTTAAACAGTAGTTGTTTTGTCCTTGACATTAGTAAGGTTTAAAGAGGGAGTTAAAAAATCTAAAGTTTTTCCTTGGTGGCAGGGACAGACCTAACACAGTTTGCATCCCAATAGTGGGAATAAAAGAATAAATACTCTTTACACATGGTTTTTGAAGGACTCCTGGACAATGCAGGTGCCACCTTAGAACATCCTTAAATCTGCACAGAATATAGAAGTAACTCCCCTATATGCACACCACTACCACCAGGTGTAATAACTGTATACTTTATCCCTTGAGTAATAAATTATCAAAGAAACACCTTTGCAGTAGACCTCACACATCATCCTCTTCATCCTAGAAGGATCTTACAGAATAATCCAATCCATTGCACTTGATCATATTACTGTAGAAAACCAGAAGATTTATTCATAGCCATCCTTTTTTTTCCAGTTCCCCCAAATTGCTGGCAAAAAGTTATTCAACCTTCATTCCCACATCAAAACAACAGGCAGCTCCACTACTTACCCCTGTATCCGGAAGAGGCTGTTTAATTTTAAAAGAGTTCTTAGACATAGAAAGCATCGTAATGTCTTTGTGTGCCCCATAAAAAAGGGGGTGGGTCTGTATTCCTGAGTGTAGTGGGAGAAATACAGGGGAGAGGGAAAGAAATCTGTGTCCTAAATGCCCCCTCCAATTAGCCTGGAATCTGGAATGAAGTCTAAGGGTGTGGTAGCATGGGGGTCTCGGTGATCAGATGTCTCCAGCTCCCTCCTTCCTGTTGGGGCAGGCTCTTTGAGTATGCAGATGTCTTCCTTGGAGAGGCAGAAGCAGAGAGAGAGTGGATGAATTTTAATCAGATTCCCTTCTGAAAAATAAAAGGTTTGCTGCCGTTTGGAGAGGACATCTGGAGAAGCTGGGCGGCAGCAGTGGGTGCACGAGGGTTGCTAGCTACTACTGCTGCAAGGCGCAGCTTTTGGCTCTTTCTGGACACCTCCCTCCCCCCCCCTCTTGCTGTTGTGGGCCCTTTGGATGTGAGCAGCCGCAGGAGGGTCATCCAGTCCTCTGAAACTGACACCTTCCTCCTCCTGTGGAATAAGCAGGGCGGGTAGAACTGACACCCAGGCAACAGCTGCCAGCAACACCTCCCCCTCCCCGGTAGCTGCTATTTTCACAGAGCTCTTTGCTGTTCCAGGATGGTCTCTAGTTGCCAAGCTGCTTTAGCTATAACACAAATCCAGAGACTTGGGTTTGCGGTTGGCAGGCTGCCTAGCAGGATCCTGCCATAAAGAAATCATACGCTGGCTCTTTTTACAAGAAAGTGGTGTAAATATTTGGCACAAAGACAGGCAGAGTCCTCTGTTTAAATTTCCCAAAGGAAATTCCCTCTCAACAAAGGGCAAACTTGGCAATCATTTTAAGAAGAGCTAGTTGGTTGAGGAACTGAAGGCAGAAATCATAGATTAGTTCCGATAAGAGAGGATGCTAAAGCAACCCCCATCTATATCGGCAGCTAGTGCTTTTTAACACACGATCTGGTATTAGTGAGCAGCAAGATGTTCAGGTTTGCTGACAACAGCAAATTATTTAGAGTGATTAAAATGAAAAATGGAGAATGGACATTAAAAAGATAAATAGAAACCACTATTTCTAACCTTCATTAATCTCCAGAAACGTTGGGCAACGACGCCAATTAAACCTAGGTGCTCTGGTCCTTGGCCCTGCTTGCTGCGATAATGACAGTTGCAATCCAAAACATCTGAAGAGCACTAGGCGTGGGGATATGGCTCCAAGGTCTTGGTGAAATCTTCTCATTTCCTTCTCCAAGAAGATGAGTAGCAGCCTTAGGAAATAATGATTGCAAAAGGAGGTCTTGCTGGAAGGAGCAAAGGACAGCCGTCACAAAGTCTCTGATAACGACATCCTGTGAAGCTCAATAGCTTTGAGTTAGACCATCTTAGGTCAAGGTCTCTGCACTCCTGGAAATGTAATTCTCTGTGTATTGTATAGCAGCCTTTTCCAACTTGAAACAGCAAGTTACAGTTCCTGCCACTGATCGCCAGTGAATATGTGGGCTGGGACTGATGGATGTTGCCCTCCATCATTGCTGGATCATTGTCAGTTTGGAACAGCAACTGTGCATGCTTCAGTATCCCAGCCCTCTTAGACTCCAGCATGCTTTCCTCACACAGAAGCCGAAAGCCGCCTTCAGCATGCCTGAGCAGGGATGGTGTAATGAGGTCACCACTCCCTGGCTGGAGGGTTTTATAATATAAGAGGAGGGAAAGCACAAGGAGGATTAATAGAGAAAAGGAATGCAAGCTGAAGCAGGGGCTGGCAGAATGCCTGTTAAGCCTTCTTCATTTGTACTTTGCAGTCCAAAGAAATGAGAGAGACAAGGAAGCTCTTTCTTCTAGCTAGAGAGTTTTATTCCTGTCTTAGAAAGCTTCTTGATTAATCATAAAGAGATACAAATAAAAATATTGCCCACCTGTAGCCTCTGCCAGCCCTATAAGGTAGACCAGACCAGGAAACCAATGCCATAGAGGTCTAAAACTACTTTTATTGGAACGGCTGTAGTGACAGAATCTTGCAAAGTCTGAAGGTGCTTTCCCTCTCCTCATTTTATCATTGTGTGAATTAGGAAAGGGCTTGTCTGAGACATTTTCTCAAATTAGTCTCTTGGAAAGGACTCGAGCCACGCTTGTCTGCCTTGGTAGCAGCTCTTCCTCCTCTATGCCGTCTACATCCTCATGGAAATAAGACCTCCAGCTTCTTCCAATGTAGTTGGCCACTCACTTGTATAAAATCTTTCCCATTTTCCCTCATCAAAGCAGGAGATTGTCCAGCCTAGAGTCCTGCTTCAAGAGTTTGTTTCCTAATCAAGAGAAAACTTTCTGATCTGCTTCTAATAGATAAAGCTCTTTTAATATCCTATATTTTAAAAAAACACTAATGTTAAGGAACTGATTAATATATTCAGTCACAAATACATTCATAATATTTTATTTTCCAATACTGAGCACTTAATAAAAACTATTGCTCCTAGCAAGGAACAAACATGTTGAACTGGCTTTGTTCCAAACTCTCTTAAGGTGGCTTAAATCCCTTCCAAATCGAATTCAGTTCTTTTAACTTGGAACAATTTCGTTTTATAGTTTCATTGCCATTTAACATAGTGTACTTGTTTACCAACTTGAGAACTCTTGGAGTTAAATTTGTAGGATATTTACTTGATAAATAAGCAAACATATGAAAACACAAAAATGACCTAGCTTGAAAAATGCTATTCCTTCAATTATTCCTAAACCTAGAAAATACCACAACAGGGCAAATGTTGCTATTCAGGGATCTCATAAAGCCAAGAAGTAGCTGAAAGGTGTCAGAGGAACTTTGGAATCTGGCATGGTGCACACTCGAGACAAACACTGCAGGGAAGCCCCGCTTAGGTTTCCTTGGAACGCTTACCCACTTTAAAGAAGGCAGTAAGGTATTTCCTTTTTATTCTTCCACAGTTATTTTTCAGATTCACTAACCCAGAAAGGAAGGTGCCCTTTTGAACAATTGCTGGTATTCTTTTTTTGCCTCTCTTCCAGAAATTCTTTTCCTCCCCTCTCCACCCAGTTAAAGGACAAATTTAACTCCACAGCAAGACAAAACAAAATTTGTGCTGCATGTTTTGCTTCACCAGTCTCCATACCTCAGGGCATCTTCGGTCAAGTGGAAGAGAGTTATTTTTGGAGGCCACAGTGCATGTCTTGAAAGCAGCCTATTATATACGAGTGAGACAAAGGCTCAGCACGGGGGGGGGGGCTTCATGGCTTAGGCAGAGCCACCAGGGATGCTTGTGGGAGAACAGGAAAAAGCTTCCCTGAGGCTTCGGATACAAGACAAGACACTGCCATTCTGTGTGCCAAGAAGTCGTCGGACTGAAATCAGACCAGAGGCGGCTGCTTGGGCTTCACCCTGAACGTAAGCCCGTGGTACACCGGATCAGACCAAAGACATCCAGATACTCTTGGGCTGGCCACAAGGAGTGTGTAAGAGCAGCCGCCCTCACGGCATGAACAAGCCTTTCCACAAGGGTGGTGTTAAAATCTACACCATTAATAAATTATGTGCTTTAGCTGGGTTAAAATTCCTAGGTCCATAGAGGACGATTAGGAATGAAACAATGCAGCTTCCTGGCCTGTATTAGCTACTTAGAGGAACTAGTTGACCCTGAGAAAGGAAAAACAGGTGCACATCTAGCCTAGGCCGAGGAGAGCCCTGGCTCAAGTTCCACAAAGCCTCAAGATGCCACCTGTGTGAAACAGCAGGAAGTTAGGGTAAAAAGAATGCCAATGCAGCCAGGTTGGAGAGTGCCTTAGAACTCAAGCGACTTTCAGCTTGGGAAGGAATTCCCTCCCCCCTCCCCCACCAGGAGAGGCAGAGATCAAAGAGAACAGCCACTACCAATGTTTTAATTGGAACTTGAAGTATACTCGAGGCACAAGGGAAAAACGTGCACACACATAATTGATATAGGCCCAAACCTATAGCTCTGAACCAGGAGAGCTACCTGGAATCTCCACTTTCAGAGGGAATGGTGAGATGAGGACAAGAAAGTTGGGGGGGGGAGCTTCTTCGAGGAAACAGCCAACTGGTCAATACATGAACAATGGACTGAGTAGGTGAGGCCTAGAAGGGGGCAAGACACCTATTCTGTGCGCTTATGAATTCTCAGTTCTATTTTGCTTCCAAATACTCCAGGTTACGCACTTTTCCTGCCTTGTAGAAACCTATCTTAACCTCTAAAACACTATATACATTGGTGGGCACCATATAAAATTAAAGCATTTGGAAGATGAAGATTTTGGTTGCGGATATATGCCACATGTTTAAAAGTGCAGAATTTAGCTTCTAAGACAGAGCTTTCCAAACTCTGTGTCGCGACACAAAAGTGTGTCGCCACACACAGCGTGGTGTGTCGCCACACCACCCGGAAGCGGCGGTGCACGGCAGCAGTGGCGCGGGATCAGTGCTTCTGCGTTTTAGAGGAGGATGGTGCTGCTGCCACCAGGCATGCACGCATATGCGCGCGTTGCCGCACGCCCCCCCGCGCCGCTGCGCTGCTGCCGCCACTAGTGTGTCGCCAGCGGCGGCACTTTGGAAAGCCCTGTTCTAAGAGCTTTCTGGGAGGCTGCACTCAGGTACGTGCTTGTAGTGCCACAGCTCATGTGGAATACAGAGGCAAAAACTAACAAAATCTCTTGAGCGTGAGGGAGAGGCCCTTCTTTTCCTTGCCTGATTTTTCATCAACAGGACTGCCATTTCCAATGTACCTTTGAGCCTTGAAATTAAATGTTAAAAGTAATGCAGGAAGCCAAACCCTTGATCTTAATTGAAAGCCCGGCCCATCACAAAACACCATCCTTGATGGAAGTAAGGCAGCATAACTCGTGTATTCCAAAGCAGGAGAAGAAAGCTTATTTGGGAGCCACTCTCACTAGTTATAGTGGGGAGTGAAAGAGGAAGAAGGCAATGTTTCTTTCTTCTATGAATAGACAAACAGTACAGAATTCAAGCTCATCATCATCATTGGCGATCACTTGTAGCCGAGTAAGATTGTCTTCCAAGGGTAAAATTTTAACGGTGGATCCGTAAGTGGCTATAAAGGCCAATTCTGGATCCACACAACCTCCCACAATGAGGGCATAGGTTTCCGGGTGGGAGACGGTCATGATGAGGGTTTGCCTGACGTGCCTTCCTCTTAGCTCGTTTCTCCCTTTCGCCCTGTACTCGTGCTTCTTCAAAGTCCGTAGCGCCATTAATAAAGGATGACCTCCAATTGAAACGCTCATGTGTTAGGGCTTCCCAGTTCTCAATGCTGATATTACATTTCTTTAAATTAGCTTTGAGAGTGTCTTTGAATCTCTTTTGCTGTCCACCAATATTCCGTTTTCCATTCTTAAGTTGGGAGTAAAGTAGCTGCTTTGGAAGACGATGGTCAGGCATTCGAACAACATGGCCGGTCCAGCGAAGTTGATGTTGGATGATCATTGTTTCAATGCTGGTGGTTTTTGCTTCTTCTAATACGCTAACATTAGTCCACCTATCTTCCCAAGTAATTTGCAGAATTTTTCGGAGGCAGCGTTGATGGAATCTTTCAAGAAGTTGGAGGTGGCGTTTGTAGAGGGTCCATGTTTCACAGGCGTACAGAAGGGTTGGTAGTACAATGGCTTTGTAAACAAGCATTTTGGTCTCCCTGCGAATGTCCCAATCCTCAAACACTACGCTTCATTCGGGAGAAAGCTACACTCGCAGAGCTCAGGCGATGCTGAATTTCAGCGTCCATGTCGGCTTTTGTAGATAGATGGCTGCCGAGATAAGAAAAGCGGTCAACATTTTCTAGTGATACACATTTAAGCTGGATTGATGGCGCTGCGGAGGGATTGGTTCGAACTTGCTGGTAAAGCACTTTGGTTTTTTTAATGTTAATAGAGAGGCCAAGCTTTTCATATGCTTCTGCAAAGATATTTAGGACAGTTTGAAGATCTTCCTCGGAGTGTGCACAGACTATGTTATCATCAGCATATTGAAGTTCTATAACAGAAGTTGTAATTACCTTATTTTTTGCTTTCAGCCTACTAAGATTAAAAAGCTTTCCATCTGTTCGATATATAATTTCTACACCAGTAGGAAGTTTCTCTTCAACAAGGTGTATAATCATAGCGATGAAGATAGCGAATAAGGTTGGAGCAATAACACATCCCTGTTTAACGCCGGATTCCACTTTAAATGGATCGCTTTGAGAGCCATTGTTATCCAGGATTGTTGTCGTCATGGAGTAGCCGCAAGATGTTCACAAATTTATCAGGGCATCCGATTTTCAGAAGGATGGTCCAGAGAGCAGTACGATTTACAGTATCAAAAGCTTTAGTCAGATCAATAAATGCCATGTACAGAGGGCGGTTTTGCTCCTTGCATTTTTCTTGAAGCTGTTGTGCAGTGAAGATCATATCCACTGTTCCCCTGGAAGGGCGGAAGCCATTTTGCGTTTCAGGGAGGATGTCTTCTGATATAGATAGGAGACGGTTTGCGATTATCTTTGCCAGGATTTTGTCTGCTGTAGCTAGAAGGGAGATGCCTCGATAGTTTCCACAGTCTTTTTAAGAGACTCTTTTCCCTTTTTAAAGAGAGTGATAATTATGGCATCCCTAAAGTCTGCTGGAATCTCCTCCCTCATCCAGATTTTTTCGATGAGCTTATGAAGTTGTTGTGTAAGTTCAGGCCCGCCTTCTTTAAAGACTTCAGCAGGAATCCCATCAGGTCCACTAGCTTTGTTATTTTTCATTTGTTTAGTGGCTTTACTGACTTCCTCCAAACTAGGGGGTACTGCAAGCTCATCTCTTATTTGTTTTTGCGGGATTTGCAAGAAGACTTCATCAGCCACAGTAGAGTGACGATTAAGGAGATTGTAGTAATGCTTTTTGTATTTTATATATCGAATTGTAGAATTCGAGCTACAAGCACTTGCATTAGCAAGAGCTCTTTTCTTGGGTACGTTAACTTCCTTACACCAGGAATCATGTTAACTTCCAACAAAACTAATTCAACTGGCAGGGCAGCAGCTAATGTCTGCCCATCAAAATGCACTCCTTAGTGGGGTAGGCCAAGCAATCTCATCAAAGAAAAACCCAAAACTATTTTTCTAGTCTTCAGAAAATTAGAGCCACTACTCTCTGTTTGTTTGCTGCTCCAAAAATGCTAGTTTTGTCTACACTGCTGTTTAACCCATCCATCACCATCCAAGGAAAGATAACAGCTGGCCCTATTGTAGCCAATTTTGTTAGTCAGGTAACACAAGATCACTCTCAGTTCTGAGAAGACAAGAGTGGAAGGAGATAAATCAGGCAATTAGAAGCAAAATCAGGGATCTAGCTCATGAACTGGAAGTTGCCTGTATTTTTCTGTTCTTTTGGAACAATATTGCTTTTGTGTATCAAATCTAGAGAAAGTTTAATGTTGCAACTGGAATTACTTGCTAAACGTTGAATAATAGCCAATGATCTATTGGGCAACAAATGCATGATGCCAAGTTGTAAAGAACAGAACTTGCAGTGGACCAAATGTGCCTTTCTGTAGTGGAATTCCAAGACGCTTTGCTTTTCAAGATGACTTCACACATTCTATGAGGTTGCTAAGAGTCGAAAACAACTTGATGGCATATAATCAATCAATCAATCAATCACACATTCCAGGACTCATCTGACCTTTAAAACACATTCCAGGACTGAATACTAGCTCATGAGAAGTCCATCCAAAACCAACATCCTTTCTAGATGATCACAGAAAGAGAAACAGCCTCTAGTTATTTCATCCCAGATCAGCTGATTCAGAGGCATTAGTAAAGCCCGGAGTATGCTATGCAGTAAACCAAGCCATCCCAGCTTTCATTATGGAAGGAGCTTAGCAGCTCATATTCCCCTTCAATCCCCATAAGGAAAGGAATTTCTGGCACCCTATAAAAACTATAAGCATTTATTGCAAAGTTCAAGAAACGAAAGAAGGAAGAACAGCCCAACAGTGGAGCACATGCATTTGCTGAGAAGTTGGAAGATGCCTGTATCTGAAAACCTGCCTGTATTGTTAAAGAAAGCTCTGGTAGCTAGTGGTGGATCCCTTCTGCCCCATATCACAGAGAGCTGGTGTTTGAGTAGGAAAGGTGGGGGTAGAAGATTGATTCCTGTCAGCTATAACCAAGGCTCCTAGGTAGAGAAATGTCTGGTCTTCATACAGTTTTAGGAGGATTTCCAATACATAGCACAGAGCTTTCCAAACTTTTCATGTTGGTGACACACTTTTTAGACATGCATCATTTCGCGACACACTCTTACAGCAGGGCACAAGGCAGGCACTAGGACCTGCACGGAATCCTGGCAGGGCAGGTTTGGAGGCAGCAGCAGCCGGGACACACCCAGACACTGCAGCTGACACACTAACTGTCCGACACAGAGTTTGGAAAGCTCTGACATAGCAGCTAACTATATTCCTTTAAAAAAAATGAAATAGGCAAACAAATACTGTATGTTTCTTCCATATACCAAATTAATAGTTTGGTGTTCCTCCTGTTAATTGGTCATCCCAGTGCAAAAAAAAAACCCACCAAGAAGTGTGGATCCACAAAGATCAAATGCTCTCCATTGTTATTTTAAAACAGATCCCAATCATTCTTCATCTTCAGAGAGGGAAAAAATCCCAAAGTGGCTCATCAGCAGGAAATAGTCTGAAAAGCACCAGCCCAGCCTCCTGCTTAAAGAACTACAGACATACAGACATACTAAATTTTAAAAAAGTGTTACCTAATGATGCATGTATAAGACATTTCTGGAACAAAGTAAACAAATTACAACAATGTATTTAAACAATTTTTTTAAAAAATAATTTTTATTGTCAACAACTGGAGAATTAATTCAGGTCAATTCTTGGACAACTAGCAGAAAAAAACCTCTAACAGAAAAACCTTTCTATGGAGATTCTACATGCTGGTTAAAGTTATACCCTGGACATTTTTATTTAAGGTCATTCTATTTTTGCCACAAGAAAATGAAACAAATTGAGACATGTCAGAATTAATCATAAAGGAAATGAAGCCAAAATGATTGGCCAATGAGGCCTTTTCTTTTGCTGTGCAAAACATTATTATTGTGCATAAAAACAGGAAAAAGTTATGCTGAGCATGGGAATACTTGGAACATTAAAATAATTTTAACTATTTGAAGAGTCCCACAAATGTCTGTCAGAAGCCACAGTTACATCAGTGAATAATGGATCCTCTCACCTGTTTTGCCTCACAATCTGTTGTGCATGCGCACGTGCGCGTATATATAGATCCCCCTAAGGAAGAGTGGGAATAAACCAATTGTTAAATTTTTCAGAGAGTGCCATAAACCTTTTCCTCCAGCAGAGGGAGGAAGACCACAAACGTGGTACTGGATACTCTTCTTCCCCTACTTGCCTTTCCATGAAAAACTACTTAGTGTCATTTCTAGTAAATTAAAAAAGGTGCTTGGGAAACTCATCTGCTTATATTTCTGCTCAAGAAAATAAAGATTAAAAAGAGGTACCATAAAATATTTCCACTGCATTCAGTTTATAGCTGCATAGACAATGAATAAAAAGGGGAAGGTTTTATCTTTTCAATAAATAGTCTTTTTAACATTTGCTTTTTTAATGAAAAAAGGAGGGCGTTGTTTCACCATAAAGGAAACAAGTAGCCTACAGTTTCAGAAAAATATAAGGAGGGTGGGGAGAGGGAGAGTCAGTGAACAGCTATATTGATTCAAACTTGAACTGGCGTGCAGGAGTTCAGTCATCAGAATTCACTGTTACTAAGGCGGACAGGTTTTGGAATTAAAATTCTGGTGTTCATAGAAAAATACTTTCCAAATATACTTTTTCAAAGTGTTCACTTTTCCTTGATTTACAAAAATGCTACTATTTATGAACCCAATTGCCGTAATAATTATAATACTATTTATAATTAAAAAGCAATCAGCAACAAACTGTCAAGGTATAGTCTCAACGTTAATTGTTGCCAGTCTGGAAAAGCACAAAACGAAAGCACACAGATGTCTACGAAGAGGTCTTACTACTTGGAGAAAATGATACGGGAAGGGGGAATCCTGCATATATCCTGTCTTCCAGACAACATGCACATTTCCAAACAAAATTTTGGAGATGGGCACTCAATTCATTGAAAGGGATCAAATAAAAAGTAGTCCAGTGTCATTGATATTCTTGCTGCACCTAAAAATCTTAAGCAACCAGCACTTCTCTGAAAGGGGAAGCGAGAATCATAAAAGATGCAACCAGCATTGCTGCTGCCCTCATAAAAATAGATTTAGGATTGTTAATTTTTGAAGAAATGTGTAATTAGAAAAAAAAAGTTTACTTTGAGCTCAGCTATTGTATACAGCCACAAACCATCTCAACAAGCTCTTCCTCAGATTATTTTTTAGCCTATTAAAGACCCAAAAATTGCTTGAAATGTCAAAACTGAACACCCAAAGCTGGATTTCCAGATAACATGAATTATAATCCCCAGCTGTTCACCTTCCCTCCAGTTTTAAGATTGAAATAACTCTTCTGAACACAATAGAAACATTTATGTTCTCTACTAAGAGAAATAGCAGTTTTATTTTTCTTTTGCTCCTGATTTTACCCCTTTTATATCACCCTTCTGCACACCCTGGTAAAAAATTTTCTTCCACCCCATTATGGGGCTCTGAAATCAACTAATCTATAATCTTCTATGACAATATTCAGCAAGAGATGCAGGTGGACTATCAGCTGTGGGTGCAATCCATTCTGTATGTCTCGGGGCCCTTTTCTGCAAACCCCGCATTAATTTTATACCATGCAGTAGCTCCTGACAAATCTAACACAGCATACACACCTACTTTCCTCTTGATAATGCTTTTTCCCCAAATAAAGTCATCTAGGAAAAAAACAAGAAACCACCTTACTTTGTCATCAGTTTGCATTACGCAACTGTCCATATTAAGGCAGTGCAAGGAGCATTAAAGAAAGCCATGAGTGTTGGGATTTTTTAATATATATTAAGTACACTTGCAATTCTCTATCCCAACCCAGCAGCTCTGGATGGGAAATAATTGCATAGTTTTAGACTCTTAAAGGAGCCAAAAAACCTTATCCACCACTCAAAATTCAGTCAAAACATAACCGGTATGTGTGTGTTGTATGTGAAATATCTGATTAGGAGGGAGTTCCTAGCCATTGTAGCCATTTTCCTTATCTATCTGTGTGCAACAAATGCTGCAGCACCAAAGGTGGGAATATTCAGGTGCTGTCAAAAAATACCAATATTTCTGAAGGCTGGAGGTGATGGGAAGTTAATGTACTGTATTAGAAAAACCCACAAGGAACTAATAATACTTTCTGTCTTATATTCCCCCCAACAAAAAGGTAGCCCTGTTCTATAATAATTTAGTATTTATCCGGTTAGAGTATAGGCTCAGGAAAAAAGAGCCAGATTTTTTTCTATTCAGAACAGAGGTAGTCTAGGGAAAAAAACAGCTTGCACAGAAGGAAGGTTGCTCTCTGCAGATAAGAACATGTTATATAGACGTATCTGCTGCTGCTGCTGCTGCTGCTTTTAAAAGTACCTGCAGCAAAATCAGATCGCAAAGGATTCTTGTTGCAATGCCTGGTTACCAGCTTTCATCTCTCCATTTTCAAAACTGCCTGCAGTGGTTTATTATTCTTATTAAAACCCCACTGATTTCACTCCTGGCCTCCAAAATTCTACTCAATTGGGTTTGATTCCATCAAGAACAGCTTCATTTTTTCACAGTAAAAACTTTCTCACACACACAGTATTGTGACTTGACCTTCCCACCTACCACATTCAGCTCCTGACAAGAGTTTTAAAATACATATATTTAAAAAATAATCTCTGAAGCCCAACTCATCTAAAGAAGCTAACACTAGCTAGAACAGGCATGCTCAGAAGACCAGAGGATTATGGGAAAGGGTGGGTGGATTTGGAAGGAGGCAGCATTGGAAGAACAGGGAGGTAACTGAACTTTACACACTCTTCAGAATAGTTCCTTTCCCACAGTCTGTGTTTAGTGTCAGAATACCCCAGAGAGACAAAACTAATAATAAAAAAGACATAAAACTGTTAATATAAAGAGCCTCCAAGTTTCAGACATTAAGAAAAATCTGAGTGATGCTAATTTTAATCCCTTTGAAATAAAAATTAAAAAAATGTTGGAGGATGATCAAATAAGAAGAGGCCTTTGTCATTGTTTTTTCTCTAACCTTGGAATTCAAAGCTTTGGTCTAGAGGATTTGCTTGATTCAACAACTAGTCCTGCACAAAAATGCAACCTCCCTGAATTCTACCCCCACCTTCCAGGGAACTGTCCCCAACACATCACTGTAGCAGCCCTTGCTCCCTAATGGAGTTTTCCTCCACACTTCCCAGAAGTAAGGACTTTGGTTCCCCCCCTCTCATAAGCAGCTTACCAACCCCAACTGGCCAACCCTTCTCCTTAATGAGATGGGGAACAGGGGCAGGGGTAGAGAAAATTATTGCATTCCCCATATCCCATGGGTCCAGATATGAAATGCACATCCTTGTTTCTTCAAAACCGATGTATCAGTGTCTCTTTCTCCTGCTCTTTGCGTTTCAGCTCTTCTTTGTAACAGCATGAGCAGAAATTCCCAGTCTCTGGATGCCCATAAAAACTACAGTTAGGCTGTTTGCATTTGGTCTGCTGTACATTGTACAGTAGCCATGTTTTGCTCCGGTCACCCTGGGCACTTTTGGGAGAGCTGCCATCTGGCTCTGTGCATTCTTGATATCCATTGCTGGGCAGAACTGGACAGGAAGAGCCGTCACAATCCACCTCCACATAACTAGGTGGCATATCCATTTCTGTAGTACAGAAGTGTCCCACCTGCTGGGACAGGTGAGAACGGCCCTGTGCGCACTGCCTGGGCAGCGTAGCATAAGAGGGAAAAGGAGCACAGAGGCCTCCGGCAACTTGCCTTCGGCCATCTTGATAAGGAGGAGGATAGGTGCCCTCCACGTTGCTCATCATAGAAGGCCGGGGAATGGTGAAGACTCCTGAGTGGCCTGTGGAAAAACTGGGTATTTTAGTACCCACTGTGGCCAGATCTGAGCTCTGGAGACTATATGGCGACAGAACGGGGTGGTCCGTGGAGTTCAGCAGAGTCTCTTCTCCTTTGAGAGGATTGCCTTCCGAGTCAACCTTTTTGGCAGCTCCGCCATTGCCCGATGCCACCATCTTCTTCTCGGTCTCCTTTTGTTTCTGCTCTGCAGAGTAGCGTTCCTCAGCATCCAGGAGATACCGCTGGATCATCTCCTCTTGGTACTGGTGGCGGTGACTGGTCTTCAGCTGACCGGCAAAGATGAACTTGCGCTCCCCTTGCATGGCAGCTCGGAGGATGCTCAAACTCAACTTGACATCACTACTGTATTTGCAGTTATCGGGCTGCTTTTCTGTAGATGTCTTGGCTAAGCATGACTTCTCAGGAGGAGCTGAAAAGTCTCCAGAAGATGCCTCTTCCTTGCTGCCCTTCCTTATTTTTATGGAGCCTTTCTTTTTCTTCTCCAAGGTCTCCCCTTGTCCATTGCTCACCCCACCTTTGACAGTTCGGCTGTGCATCAGCCCCCCCATATTTTTCTTTAACTTGCTCCCCAGAGTTTTGCCAAAACTTCCAAGCTTATTGGCTACTGAGTCAGCCCGTTTCTTCTCCTTGTCCTTTTCCCGCTCCTTCTTTGGTTTCTCTTTCTCCTTATCCTTACTACTGGTCTTGCTGCTGCTACCACTATTGCTTGCTGAGCTGCTACAAACCGATTCCTTATCTGAATCCCCAGAGTCTGCAGCTGATCGGACCTCATCTCCTGCAGAAGCAGTTGGAGATTCTGGCTGTGCAAGAGGTGCCTAGAGAAAGAAGGGAGAGAGGCAGTACACACAGGAAAAGGCAGATGTGCAATATTTAAGAAAACCTTTCCACTGCCAGGGAAGGGGGAGATTGGAGTTGTGTGGGATAGGCTGTTCTGTGCCATCTGTTCTAGTCAAATGAACTATCTGTCCAAGATTGGAGCACCTTTTCCACAAAGAAAAGATAAAAATGAGACAAGTAAGGTTTATAAAATTCTGGACATTATGAAGACACATTTTAGTGTATATGTATCTTTAGTATATAAAACTCTTTTTAAAACACAGCATATTGAATGAAAGTTCAAAAGCCCGCATCACTGGCTAAACAAGCCACCTTTACAACATTAGCCCAAGAAAGCCTGTTTCATCCAATTCTGCTTAGGACAATTTGTCTATGAAGGTTCTCAGTCATCCAGGTGGAATTGTCTGTAGCTTGAATCATGTCAACTGGATTTCTGATTCAAGCTACAGCTTAGCACAATTATTTCCTCTCTTCTTGAGAATAATGGATTTAAGTTACAGAAAGGCAGATTCTAACTGAACCTTTGAAAAAACTTCCTGAAATTAAGAACTGTTTGATAGTGAAACCAATTGTTGAGAGAGGTAGGAGGTGATATGTTCAAGCAGAGGCTGAGCAGCCATTAGTTGGAGATTATTTCATTTGGATTCCTGTACTGAGCAAGGGTTCGACTCAACAGCTGAAATAACCCCTTCCAAATCTAGAATTCTATGATTCTAGGCAGAACAAGGGCCAGTTTGGTGTAGTGGTTAAGGCACCAGGCTAGAAAACAGGAGTCCGTGAGCTCTAGTCCCGCCTCAGGCACAAAGCCAGCTGGGGGACCTTGGGCCAGGCACTCTCTCTCAGCCCTAGGAAGAAGGCAATGGCAAACGACTTCCGAAAAACCTTGCCAAGAAAACTGCAGGGACTTTTCCAGGCAGTCTCCGAGGATCGGACACGACTGAACAAATTTAAAAAAAAAAGGCAGAAGGAATTTTGGAATATCCCTCCCATTACATGGAATATGATTTCCTTAACATTTCTTTACCTGCATTTCACAAGGCAAAGTGATCCACTTTACATTCATGTAGCTGTGCAGCAAATGCAACTTGGCTTCCAGTGAAAGTGTCACGCTAAACAGGCAGGGCCATGACAAAACAAAAACAAAATGATGCCATTGAGTTAAATCACAGTTCCCAGTCCCTGGATCTTGCAGAAATTCCAAGTATGAAATACCATTTAAAACAAATAATATCCTGGGGAAATTATTGTAGATTTTAAAACTGGAGTATCAGAATTGCTTGCTTTCTTTACTCCATTTCATATTTCAAAAGACTGCCTCTATATCATCAGCATTTTCCCCTTTCCAGCCTGAACTCTCATCTCTTGCATGATTCTTTTACACCTCTCATTTCTCACTGTTCTTTTCTAAGACCTATTTCTCTGAAGGTCTGTCTGTGCTCCCTCACTCCTTTCAAGCTCCTTGATACAAAATCCAAAAATGTAGAAACTCAATGTTTATTCCAAATTGAGCTCTTCATTTATTTACCTTGCCAATTTGACGTTATCGTTGTCATCTTTACCCCACTCCCAGTCTTTCCCAGGATCCACGGCGAAGTGTACCGGAAGCAATTTGTGTTCAGAGTCTGTCAGTGGGATCACAGCTAGGTTGAAAAAAAGGAACAATTTCCTTAGGGCCTCTGAAAAAGGAATTTGGAGTTGGAAGGCAGAAAAACTACCTGCAGAAGGTACCATACATTTAATAAAAGAGAGCTATGAGGGGATCATAGAACTCTCCACCTGATGTTTCTACAAGATCCAACACAGGGAGCAAGGCCAAAAGAAATCTAACAACCAGAGCAGCGACCCATCTTTTACGCACCTTGTTCCTTGATGGGTTCCTTTTGCTCCATGGACACCAGAGCAGAGAAATGGGCTTGATCATAGGCCAGAACCAGTGGGGAACGATGGCACTTGCTGGCAGGAACCTCCAAAGGCAAATAAATGCCACCAAAAGGTATAGGAGCAAAGGCTGGAAAGGAGACAGAAGCATGTTGTGAAACTAAGTACCCCAGCAACCAGTACCATCATCACGGAGTGAACAGGCACAGCAAACAGGCAGTTGGTGGGGGAAGTTGGCAAAAGAAGTCAAGAGGGAAGCACTTATGTTTTTGTTTGTTCATCTGAGGAACATGGAGACAGAGGAAACTGCTCTTGTGATCTGTTCTGTATTTGTGTTTTTTCCAGAAGATTCTAAGAATTATACATGCTGCAGGTGCAGCTGATGCCTTCCTGGGAGAGAAGCAAAACTGTCCACCCCATAAGCTTATCAGGGATGACAAGGAATTATTGGAATGGATGCGGGAAGCACTTCAGAGGTGCAATGTTACCAAGGAACTTCTCAGAACATAGAAGAAAACTTGGTGGAGGGGACAGAGAGATGGAGGAATGAGACGCACAGTTCCAAGGTCTTCAAAAAGAGTTCCTGTTCCTTGGAGTTTCAGAACAGATCTCCGGGCTCCCTTGCTGATGTGGTTTCTAGACCCCTGGACGAAGAACAGCTGCCAGAGGCCTCAGGGATTGAGGACAAGGGTTCTACAGGCTACGGCGCAGAGGTAATGGGGACAAAAAACACTTTACAAGCAGTATCAAGTTTCAGGAGGATCCTGACAAGCTGCAACAAGGACAAAACCAGGATAGATAAATTTCAGTAGGGGCAACTGCAAGGCCCACATTTGGGTAGGAAAATTGAAGGTCGGGGAGAGCACGTTGGGCAGCAGTACATGCAAAAACAATCTGGGTGTCTTGGTTAATCACGAGGTGAACATGCTAAGGTGGTTTGCAGCTGTAAAACAAGATGGGGAAAGCATGCCGAGCAGGGATGCTGGAATTCCAACACCCCCTCCAGTGGGCTACGTGACCAGGAGGGAGGGAGGGAGGCTTAGAATGGAGGAGTTTTCAGATTTCCCCCCCACAACCCTGAGCCAGATCCAGTCTGCTGTCAAACTCTGATTTTCTTTTCTTGGCTCCTCCCACACCAAATTGGTTCCATCCTGTTCTGTTTTTGGAGAATTATTGTGCTGATGGATTCAAAGGCTGATAAAGTTCTAGTCCCCTTTCAATTATTTCCGATATTCTGTTCAGGTGGGGGAAAAAATCAAAAGCTAAAAGAATCAGGTTGCATCAACAGAAGTATAGCATTATACTTATATAATGCTTATTATATAAATTAAATAAATAAATAAATACATAAATTATAATCAAGAAAAGTAATCATTCCTCTCTATTCTGCATTGGTCAGTTCACACCAAGAATATTCTATCTAGTTCTGGCCACTGCATTTTAAGAAGAGCTGGTGAATCAGTGTGTGTCCAGAGGATAGCATCCAAGATGATAAGGGAGCTAGAAGGAAAAAGCTACAAGGAATGGTTGGAGGCAATGGGTATCTTTAGCTCGGAGACACAATAGCTGTCTTCTTCAAGTATCTGAAGGGCTGTGATGGAGGAGATGGGACAGAACTAGACAGAATTGCTCCAGAAGACAGGACAGAAACCAGTGAGTTCAAATTTCAAGGAAGCTGTTCCACATGGGTGGTGGTGGACTCTCCTTTGCTGGAGATGTTGAAACAGGTTGGATGACCACCTGTAAAGGATGTTGCCGTACTGGCTTTCTACACTGAGCAGGAGGTTGGACTAGATGATCTGTAAGATCTCTTTCAAACCTTATATTCTGTGACTCTAAGTAAACGATGGTCTCTGAGGAAACTGCCAACTTTCAATACGAAACCAAAAATAACCATGCGATAGCACTTACTTGAGACTGCTCTGCATAAATGACTATTCTGGTCTTGGCTCCTTCCAACCAGCCCTTGTACGTCAATATCATTTGCAATAGAAACTGTGTGTCTTGATAACCCTTTAAAGAAGCTTCCCTCTGCAGGAGTTACTACTTGGGTCATTCTTCTTTCCAAATCAAGAAGCATGCTGAAAGTAGCAACTGGCCTACTGGGTGAGATCACAGCTGCCCTTTGTTAATGCATGCTGCTGCAGCTCTTACCTTCTCCTCCAGAATCTCGCAACATAGTGTCTGCCACAACCACAATGGGCCTCTTCAACACATGGGAAAGGACAAAAACATGGAATTCTTCCAGGCTCTCATACACAGGCTCCTCAGATCCTTCAACACTAAAGGAGAAAACAAAAACAAAACAAAAAAGAGGGGCACTAAACGTTTAATCTTCTGCATACTGAATCACTGCATCGCACACCCCTTCCTTCTGTCGGTCAGAAGAAGGCAGTCACGCTATAAATTTGAGCCAGCAGCGCTCGTAATAAGGATTAGCCTATTACACACCCATTGCCAAGACAAGACGTGTGTAAATGGCCATTCTGTGGGAATTAACACAGACGGCAGGACCAGGTGCAGATTTCCACTGCATGAGAATTTTAGCCTTGCGTTCAAAAAGAGGTGCATTTATTTCCCTTTTGAGTATCTTTGAATTCTGCCTAGAAACAAACTGATTATCAGAGACCACCATCCTTGTTCCTGCATTCAGGATCAACTGAGCTTTTTAGGGGCTCATTAAGGATTACCCCACATGGAAGTCCTGGGCATTGCAACATTTGCTTAGCGGAAAATCCCACTTACCCTCCACAGTTCCCGCTGTTGGTGCCGTAATGCATACGTGGCTCGCTCGAAGCTAATTTGATCAGCTCGTTCCACTCCTTTTGCCACTCTTCTTCCGTGTAAACTAGGCCAGACTACAGTATTGGCAGGGACAGTGAAGAGAATAAGAAATCTATATGCAGGTGAAAACCTCCCACTCTACAGTGCTATTTTAGAGGGACTTCTCTAAGATGCATTCCCCAGGACTGGTCTGGGAGGAAGCAAACTAGGAGTTTAGGAAAGAGCCCCCACGCTCGGCAGCTGAGAGAGCTGGGCTTCGAAAGGGGCGCAGGGCTGCCTCTTGGGGTAAAGGGTCCCCTTTCCTAAGCGGAGGGGAGTGCCAGGTCTTGCCTCACCAGTCCTCGAAGGCCACTCCAAAGCATTACCTCTTTGTTTTGCTGGGTCTGCTGCCACCTCCAGCGCCGCTTCAGGGCCTCCCTTTCCACTCCTTTATCCATCAGGGCGTAAAGGCACTTGCGGAGCACCAGATCCCTGTCGTGGAAACCCCACATGCCTGAAGGCAAGGAGAAAATGAGAAACAGCCTCCTCTTAAGGCACGTTTAATACTTCTTGAAGGGGTTCCGATTTTGCTTATGTCATAGAGCACTTGCTTTGATTGTGGTCTACTTGGTTAGGGCGAACCCAGCCGCTGTGGCTTATTCAGGAAGCCCAGCTGGCGGAGGGGGAAGAGGAGGAGGATTATCTGGGAAGTGTGGCCTGAGAAGAGGGGTTCTAAAGGCTATTCAAACTGACTGTGTGGCGGAGCTGGAATAACCGAGGTATTTGTCATTTTTGCCAGGAAAACTTAAACACCAGAAGCCATTGCCTTAACAAGAGGAAAGAAAGCCAGGGCCCAGCTGCCTAGCAGCAGAAAGAACGCACACAATAAATTTGTACGTTTTTACTACCAAAAGGTCTTACCTAGTGATGCAGCATGAAGCAGGCAATTTCCATCCCCCGTTGTTGCCAAGGGAAGCAGCCTTTGACAGCTCGGGTCCACGTTGGCCCACCAGTTGAGACGACCTAGGCAAGGGGGAATATATATGTGCGTATACATATACAGTATACACACGTACTCAGCATTTGAGAGCTTGGAGCATTTCAGGGACACACAGCTATCTTCATCTAGCCTAATTTCTGCATGTAAAGAGAAGCTCCTTGTCTAGCACGGCAATCACTTAATCGTATGGTGGAAACCAGAGTTTATTTGGAGACCCACCAACTTAGAGTCTTAGCTACTATACTACAACAGCTACCTGAGAGACAAAAGAGGTGAAAGGAAGGAAAGAGAAAGACTCGGCTGGATTTTAAAAACAAACTGGAAACGAAGGAGATTACTGCGCATTAATGAGTTTGTGGCAGAGTCCTCTGGCGCACAAATCAAAACACCTCGCAGTCCTGAAGGAGGGGGTTGCCAGCAAACCAACCCGAGCAATGTTTGCCTTATAACTAGAGCAAGTAACTGCCCCCAGCTTGCAGTTTTTTAAAAAATGGATTAAAGAAATACCAAAATGTCAGAGTCACCCAGCAAGACAGGCCAAAGCAGCATTTCTCTAGAATATGTCAATGCTATCAGAAGGCTCAGAACCTTTTGATTAGAATGATTAATCACAGGTACATCCCTCGCTCTCCCTGGAACAGCATATTTAGCAGCCTGGAGGCCAGCACCCGTCCCTCCCTCCTTCAAGAGAAGGGGTCTGGCTCTGCAATGGAAACACAGACGGCTGGCCCGTAGCCAGCCCACCCTCAGTTCATAAACAGGCAGGCCGTTTCCCATTTCGGTAGCGTCTGGCACAGCCAAGCCCCAGCCTGTCGCTGGACGGTAGAATTCCAAAGAGCAACCGAGACAAAGCCACATCTGAGGAAAGCTAAAACAGTACTTACTGCAAAAGAGCTTTTAGGGTTTGGTCCGTTTCTCTTGGATTGGTCATCCTTTTTCTGCTCCCCTCTCTCTCTCTCTCTCTCTCTCTCTCTCACACACACACACACACACACACTTGCATGGGTGCTAAAGAGGCTTATATCACTGCCTTCCTAAGCAATGGCAGGTTATGTCTGAAAGCGACATAAAGGCATTCCTGTTTGCGAGACCTCTCAAGCCTCACAGCCAAGAGGCTGTATGTGCAATTGCCTTAACATGTTTTCCAGGTTGGACCAAGCCTCGGTTTTAAAGTCCAAGCCACCTTACGTCCTCTGTCAACTTAAGGGGGTAAATCAGAGGACACTGTGGGACGAAAGGGAAGCCCCAAGTGATACAGGAGGTCTCCGATTAATTTTCCCGTTTTTTTTAATTAAATTAAAAACAGCCAGGAATTTAGGCACCCGAGTGGGAGATGCTCTCTTCCCTGCTTTCTTCCATTTAAAATTATATACTACTTATCATGAGGTGGTCATTAATTACGCTGAGGAAAAAAGTTACCCTTCTTCCTCTGCAGCTACTCAGCATGGGCAGGGGAGGGTTTACGTTAACCCTTGAACCAGTCTGCCACACTAACCAATTTAAATTTCGTTGGGAGAGTGCATCATTGATTTCCCAAATTACATGGTTATTATAGAAAGCTGGTTCCCTCAGATCCCAGGAACAAATGTAAGGGGTGGTGCTGGCCATTAATGTCTGAGACACCGTGGAATTTCCAGAATACGGTATTTTTCCTCTCCTTAGTTCTGAGAATGCTGCAGTGTGGTGCAATTCCGTACCCCACCCCTCAAAAAACACACCAATAGACAGAAGGAAGAGGAACCGGAGTGAGTGTACTAGGTCAAATCTGAATTCCAAACTCTGAACTTCCATAGAATGTAGGATGCTTTAAGTCAACATGGACTGAAAATCAAAGCCCCAAATATTTCCTCCTATTTGATATATGAGGTTATGGGGAATTTTGAATCAAAGTGCACTGGAGCTTAGTTCTGAAAAACTTCAGGTGGGCCAGGTCTTCAGATGGAAGCAATAGCACCAAGGTTATACCTAAGCATGAGCAGATTTTATATTTTCTTACAGCTTGGTAGTCAACCACGATCATACAGATTGGGGCACAGGAAAGTTTAGGCCTTTCCATTTCATTTCTGAAAAGCAGCAACTGTATACCCACCAGCCTGCTCCAGTGCCACCAGCATTGATTGCTCGATGAGATCCCGCTCAATGAAGTTGCGGAATTCCTCACTGTAAACATTCAAGTCAGGCAGCTGGAAGGTGCAGATAGGCATCTCCAAGAGGTGTTCGCTGCTGCCACTGCCATTGCCACCATTGCTGGAGACGTGGGAGCGAGCCAATGAGACAATGGTGGAGCTGGCATGGGAAATGCCTCGGGACAAACGTTTCTCTGAAAACAGGAGAGAAAGGGAAATGACAGAACGTTGCACATGCTGTATCCTTATCCTTTCCTAACTGTATTGGGAATTCAAATGTGGGAAAAATTCACCATCTTCTGGGTGCTGACTGGCTTTCCTTGGGATGCAAATGGTGCCTTCATCCATAAACCAACCCTTTTCAGGGCCAGGAGTTTGTGCATGGCAGAGGAATGCACTCATGGTGAAATGACCTTCACTTTTAGTTAAATTACTTCACTTGTTGGAGGAAAGCCTAGAGCAAATCAGTATGACAGTGTGAGTTCTCCAACTCTTCCTGGAAGCTCCAAAAAAGAAAGGCAAGGGATGGAGGCACTCAGGAAACTAAGATGGGATACCTACCGCATGATTCTCCAGTTCGCTTGAGTTTTAGCCTCTTGCTGTGGCTCTGGGCAGCAACACTTGCTCACTAGGGTTCCACCAACAGAGGGTGGAAGCTCAGGCAGACTTCAAGAATAACTTGTATTTCCCAAGGAAAGTGTGGCTCAAGAGGACATAGGACTTAAGAATTCTTAAGCACATGGCTACCCGTGGTGGCTGATACGTCTCTTTGAACAAGATCCTCTTACCTTGGATTATGTCATCTTGGCGCTGCAGCTGTGGCCGGATATTCCGGGCAACTTCCTTCTCCACAAATTTAAAAGTGCGACCTTCATTGAAGGAACGGGGTAAGACCCCAGCATGAACCTGCCTCAGCTGCTCAAAATCACTCAGTGCAGCATTCAAGTCCCAGTTTTTCCCTAGGAAGAGAAAACAAGTCTATGCAGGTTAAAAGAAAGCCAAGCCAACCTCTTTTCTTTTGTAAGAAGATTTGGGAGTCATCCTCATCTAAAGGAAATTTCCCATATCTCAGCCTTCTATCCATGCTTTCTCTAAATTTCTAGAAAAAGATGCCCCCACTTTTCTGTCCAAACCTATTCATGGAATCATCATAAGCAGATGTATTTCACAGCATGCAAATTGTCATGGACTGAGACTTAGAAGATACCCAGCTGTAGAATGAAATCCTACAACAAATCCCTACCTCAAGATGGCAAGCGTTGGGGGTGGGGCGGGGAATAACAAGATATAGATATTCATGAATAGCTGGGTGAGGCATTTTACGAAATAAACACATAGTTCTGCAACTCAAAAAAAAGGCAAGATATGAGGTCGGTGGCAGTGAAAAGTAAAAAGAATCTATTCAAATGGAAGTTTTTACCTTCAAGCAAGTCTCTTGCCAATCCTGGCTCTGCCCCAGTTGAGCGGACAAAATCTGAGAGGACGACATCCATATCCAGGGTCATGTGATCATGAATTCCTTGCAGGTGACTGGAACTGCTGGAACATCTAGCTGGGCCAATTTTTCACTCTAGAGGAGAAAAAAGGAGAAGATGCAGTTTAGCTGTTTGCTACAAATACTGAAATTAAAGGTCAGAGATACTTGCCTGTTTGACTCGGTAAGAGCCAAATGAAGTTGCACCTTAACAGCACTGTCTCTCCCTGACCCCATCCACAAACACACAAGCCCTGACTGGCAACACAAAATTGAAACAATAAGGGAACCTGCTACAACCCACGTCTGATGATATGTTAGCTAGAGCTGCCTGGCATTCTTGACCAACGCAGACCCAGCTCCAATCCAGATAAGAGACTACCATCACTGCTTCAGGACAACACTTTGCTTTTTGCACAAGACCACAGAATGGTCACCATGTATACCCCATCATGAAATAGTCCTCGTTTAGTGACCACAACTGGGACCGGCAACTTGGTCGTTAAGCAAAGCAATTGCTAAATGAAACCGCGACTGCTTATGATTTTACTCCAGCTTTCCTTTGCTTTACAGACCTGCGAAGGTCGTAAATGCGAAGATGGTCGCAAAGTTACTTTTTGATCACTATTGTAACTGCAAACAGTCGCTAAACACGTCAGCCGCTAAACAAGGACTACCTGTAGTTCTCAAGATGCTATGCTTGACACTGCAAAACAAATGCTGTAAAAATAATTTTAAAAGTACAGAGTAAAGACATCCTTGAATTCTCATTTCTCCTGGGCAAGGATAACTTTGGCAGAGTTATCTTCAAGAACTTCAAAAGGCCAAGAAAGCTAATTAAAATAAAAGCACAGAAGAAGCAGCACATGGACTTTTCCAGAAAATATAAACTGGGTTCCAATAATCAAACATGAAATTAAATTAGGAGGAGGAGGAGGAGGCTCTTTCAATCAGAGTGGCAGAAAGGCAAATGAGTCTTTGTCTCAAAATGGATTCAAAGTTCTCTAGAACCTCTGCCCTTACTTACCAAGAGGAGCATTCTCTCTGTGGTGGAATTTCAGAGGACACACACACCAGAAAGAAACTTAATATTTCTGCATGCTTTTAATCCAGTCTTGTAAAGATTTCTACTGAGATTACTAGCACATTTACTTGCATTAGTTCTTTTTGCTATGAAAAAGATTAACAATGCTGCCATAAACTGACCTTTACTCCCCACAATCCACAATCCAATTTTGAAGACTGTTTTGCTTTTTGCTAAACAATGCTTAGATGTGGTGGGCAATTTGCAGTCTTAGATCTGGCATTAAGCTGTCTATAGCTGATTAGGTCACCAAGGCCAAGAGAGATTTGCCCTTGCCCTGAAAGTCTGAAAAAGTGGTAGACAAAATGAAGGAAGGAAGGAAGGAAGGAAGGAAGGAAGGAAGGAAGGAAGGAAGGAAGGAAGGAAGGAAGGAAGTCCTTGTTAACTTTCTGCTCTTGTCCTGCCAATTGCCAGACTTCAATCTACTGTATAGATTTCCCCCCAAGGGATGTAACCTTTGATAGAAGAAAGTATTTTGTTCCCCAGCCTTATAAGCAGCATTTTCCTGCCCTCCCCACTGCTCTGCCTCAAATATACATCCACACACCCAAAACATAATGTAAGTTATTCCACTGCTTGTTCCAAAGCAACAAGGTGGAAAGATAAAGTCAAGTTGAGTATATGCTGAATCGACTGCTGACTTATTTCCCGTTAGAGATACTTTAAATGTTGTTTTGGCTGTTACTGCAGTCTGCCCTCAGCCTTCAAGTTGGGGAACAAACAGTAACAAAATTCTAAGAATCTTGATTTTTGGTGCTTCCCCCTTCCCACCCTCAGGCTTCTAACCCTGTCTCCAAATAGATGAGCAACAGAAGCACGCGCACTAAGAAGCATGTTTTGTGCTGGTCCCTGAAGATCTGGCTGACAAGTTCAACCTTTGTTCTTCAACCAGGCTCAGAAGTAACTTTTCTGCTGTATCAGAGAGATGAAAACAAGAGTGAAGAGATTCCTTTGCAAAGAATCTGCTGTGTTGGCCTTTGTCACGCCTGACTTGCTTCATCCCCTGGATCAAAAATAACACCTCAAAGTGACTAACAGATTTTTCTGAAGTAGAGGCACAGAGGAAACGGGAACCTGCCAAAACGTTTAGGTCTGTATACCCAATAACAATAAAAAGTCAGTTTCTTTTCCTGATTTTCCTTAACTTGCACGCACACAAAATTAATTATATTTTACCTTGTCCTCTTTTCGCAAGAAATAAACAGCGACAAAGTATACATCCTGAATCAAGATGAAAAGGGCATGTATGGGAATGAAAGAAGAGTAGCAGTGTCTCAGCCAAAAAAAAGTTTTACCCAGAGGCAAAATAAGACACAATAAGACTGGGGACAAAATAAGAGTGCTGAATCTGCTTGCCTCAAGCCATGGAAACATCATGGCATGGTCCTTCCTTCTTAAAAAGAGCTCCATTACCTCTAATCTGTAGGATGCAAACAAACCGCCCGCACCATCATTCCCAGTGACCCCTACCCTCCACTAACAGCCCCACATGGTGCAAGCAGGGAGCAGCTGCATCCATAAAGGACCAGAGAACCAAATAAGGCACAAATCCTTCCAGGATTATCTGGTAGCAGGAAATCTGTTTGAAGCTACCTGTTGTTTTGAATTCTGAGGCTAAGATAGCAAGAATAGCTACAGTACCTCTGCTGTTGAGGGTGATTTCCCCAAGCCTTTCTGGCAGTGTATCCATCAGATGGATAATGGTACAGTTGTTTAGTTATCTACCTAGAACATACACAACGGCAAAAAAGGAAGTGCTGCAGCCAACAGGTGTGTGGAACAAGGCAACCGATGTTGGTGGACTTGGGAGAGTAAGCACCAGCCAAAGCAAGGGGGGATTCTCCCAATCTTTTTGGAGTGCTTTATGCATGGCAAGTGACTACATTTATCTACCAATTGCCTCTGAAGAAAAGGCAACAAAAATGCAAGTAACTGCATGCAAAGTGAGCCCTGAGTTATTAAGGTCATCCTTCACAGTCGGCAAGCTTGGAAACTCAATGTGTTGTACTACATGCATCATCAGTGCTGGAATGATGCAGCTAATTGACATTTTCCTTCCTTCCTTCCTCCCTCCCTCCCCTCCCCTCCCCTCCCCTCCCTTCCCTTCCCTTCCCTTCCCTTCCTTCCTTCCCAGAACAAATCCAGCAGTCTGCAAGTCCGATTTTAAGTAGAGTTACCAGGAACAGTTCCATCTGCTCTCAGCATTTCTGTCTTGTCTGCTAACCATCTTGTTTCTGCTGCCCATCAGGAAGGCCAGGTGACCCTTAGGGCACCAGTCTTGAGACCCCCTCTTCACAACCAAATCATGGCAGTATCTCAGCGACTGCTTCTATGCATGAGCCATTTTACAAGAGCAAATCTGTAAGTGTTCTTTTTAAATTTACCCATACGATGGTACCTCCAAACAGTTCTGGGCTTTGAAAACCAAAATTACAGTTCCTATATAGTAGAAAGCCAAGGTCTATTTAGGGTAATCAGTTTAAAATAGGTCACCTCTGACAAAAGGAATAGAAGAGAAAGAATGCAGGAAGCTAACCTTCTGGGGGTACTGGAAGGAATGAAACAACTTCATGGACAAGTTCAACAATGCTGCTTTATTTCTGGTGTACAAGGAAGGGAAAAGAAAAAGAACATAAGCAACCACCAGTAATATTTTCCTTTAAACATGTATGACTCTGCTTGTAAACCACAGCCTGACCCTAGACTGTCGGGAACTCAAAAGTTCAGCGTCCCTGACAAAAGGAGTCTTGCCCATGATAGGGCATGGGCATCTTTATGCAGGGGGAGAGGGTGGCAAGGAGGGAGAATAGGCCTATTTGGGAAAGTGACTAACAATTCATTGCCCTAATCCCCAGCCATTTCATTATCTCACTTATTTACCATAAACTGTCCATAAAAAAAAAAAAGGGGGGGGGGAGATCCAGTCCACAGGACATTATAACTACTACTATTTAAAAAGGTTCCAATATGGTACCTTGGAAAAGTAGGTCAGCATTACCTGTTCCATATCACTGATAGGAAAACCAACACCCTAAGATTAATCTAAGATTTTTCTTGAACTTTAGCCTCTGTTCTCAGCTTTTCCCCCCAGAAAGGACCGATAACGACTGTAAAGCTGGATGTTTCTTTTTTCTCCATATCTCTTCTCCAATTCAAAGTCCACTGAACCAGCCAAAAATGTTATCCAGTAGCACTCTGCCAATGCTGCTCACAGAACGCGAGCAAGGGAAATGGAAAAATCAGATACTCCCTTGTGATGTGTTCTTCCAAAGAACTTGAAACAGTGGGGCTTCCCAAACTGGAACAATAAGCGAACTCTGCCATATTTTAACAACACTGTCACCAACAGCACATGTGTCATGCATTTGCACATTCATGCACAGGATCCCGAGAAAGCACTAATTAACATAATATACCCTTGCCATAAATAACCTCCTTTGGACAGGTGTTTTAGGTGCTCTGTCATGCTGAAAAGAGGTGAGAGAAGGAGCATGCGTACCAGAATACCTATTTCAGAGGGAGACATGATGTCTTGTCAAACACTTCACAAAGACTAATTACATCAAGTCTCTCGGACAGCAAGGTGCAAAACAAAGCTTTCCTGTGCCCATTTTTAATAGCAGAAAAATTGAGGCAGGGAAGCATCATACAACTAGCATGGTAGAGGGCAAAATATGCACAATTTCTATGAGCAAGACTGGAAAAGTATCTAGCATCCTTTTTGGGCCTCTCTGGCAGCATGATGCTAGTCCAACTCTTCTATGGATCTACTGTACAAAGCTCCAGTGCAACTCATTTACTTCACATTACACCTTCTCCTGGAACTTCAAGATGGTCCATAAGACCATGAATTCACCAACCATACCTTACATTCTCAAATCTATTAAGTGGATTGAAATGCTCAAAAGAGTTCACCTCTTTGCAGAGGTGCATAGTAGGAAAAGATTCCTGCCAGCTCAGAACAGGTGCACATAAGTACATACTGTATAAAGAGAAATGTGCACCAAGATATATGTGAGATCAGTATAGCATATTCCAAGGAAGAAACTCCAAAACCTTTCATATAAACATAAAATGGTGTACTTTGGAATACCACATGACGGAGACAAAGAAAAGGACTTATACTTTGTAATAAGAATGGGATACACCTAATTTCTCACGAGCAATTTTGGTTTTAAACATGGAGAATCTGTGCCAAATTATTAGATACAATTTTTTAAAAAAGAAGTAACTAAAGGCTACCCATACTATAAAAGAATTTTAATGGGTGCAGGAACATCTGCACGTGGAAATCCAACTCGCCTATGATTCTATAAAAATCAGTATACTGTTAAATGATTCATGGATCACATTTTATGATTTCATATAGGATGGAGAAGTCCACACCCCAGTGGTCCAACTTCATAACTTGCCCTCTGCGTCACAATGGAGAAATGATACACAAATATTTGTCAGGTTTTTTTTCAACCTGGCCCAAATTCTACATAACTTACTGAATATTTCCTCCCACCTTTCATGCCAAAAAACAAGCAAAATCCAAGCACAAGTTGTAATGTAAAATCTCTGAGACTGCTTTCCACTCAGTTCTGTGGCTAGAAGAGATTCTTGGATTCAGAACTCCTCAGCTCCAGTGAATCTTAGGTTTCTAATAACCCAAATTCCAATCTTTGGAAGATTAGCCATTAGCTCCTACCAGACTGATCTTTACATAAAGCTAGTATTGCTCTGTTTTATGCTTTCAATTATTGGCAACTATAATTTGTAGGGGAGATAGCAAGCAGCATGGATAAAAGTATATTTAAATCTAGATGACCTACGCTAAAAAAGAGACTTATTTGGATCAGCACCTACGAAGGAACATCACCAATGCAGCCGCATGCACATATGGTGCCAGTAGAAGCATGTCACAGATTTTTAAATGGATGTGCACACTGATCAGCCACATTCCTGGCTGTCTAATGCCAGCCAAATTAGCATACATATTGAAACAAAAAGTGAAGCCTTCATTAAACCCTTAGCAAAGTGCTTGGCAGTCTTCCTAACTAAAAGTGATACAGCCAGTAAAAGGAACATTTATCCAATAGGAAATGCTTTCTCAGAGTAAAATGCCTGCACTCCATCAGGGAGGGCATTTTACTATGAGGGCACCCGCATGGAAAGGCCTTCTTTTCTCTTCTTGCTTCGATAAAGGAAAGAGGCTAAGCAAACCTGGGCGGATGCGCTCCTGTGGCGGAGGCAGTGTGCCTCTCGGCAGGTTTGCTGGGGGAGAGGAGACGGGGGCTGTTGCCCTCCTTCCTGCTCAAGGGGCTTCCTAGGTGCACTGGATTGCACCTGTGGGGGAAAGAGGCTGGGTGCAGGGGGGGGGGGGGGCGTGGATCTTGTGATCCCTGGAACAGAGAGGGCCTTGTGGGAGGAGCTGCCTCCCTCAAGGCACAGAGCCTGGACCTCCCTGGCTTGAGCAGCCTGGGAGGAAGCCAGCTGGGCCCAGGGGCCCTCGAGCTCTGCCCCTCTCCTCTCCTTCGCAGGACAGGGTGGACCCCAGGATAATAAATGCAGGAAGCGGGGGTAACTACCGCGTGGGGGGGGTGGCTGGCGCCCTGACGCGGCCCCAGGAAATTTTAACAACGCTGTGATTTCGCCATCTTGGGTTTTAGATTTTCTATTTTAGAGTTTTTATTATATTTGTATGTTTATATTTTTATAATGTATCTTTTTAATTGATATTTAACTTTTACTGTTTTGTTTGTAAACCGCCCAGAGCCGTTTTCGAGATGGGCAGTGGAAAATTACGATGAATAAAAATAAATAAATAAATAAATAAATAAAAAATATGTATCGCCCAGCTGGATCCAAGGGCTGCTTCCCATTTCCCCCCAGCATATGGTAGACAGAAATGTGCCACTTAGCTTAAATGGGCATCAGTGCCAGACATTCCTCTTCCACAAAATAAGCACTAAGCCTGAAGTTAATCTGCCTCAGCATTAATCGGCATTTCAAAAACCCCAAATACTTAAACAGCCTTCATTGACTGCTCCTAGGAATTTTCAACAATAATTCCTAGCCCTGTACCGTTATTTTACAAAAAATGCATGAAAGTTCTCACCGCTTGTAGAAACTTCTATTTTATAAGGTAGAGGCGGCAGCAACATAAACTGCTGCAATTCTTGAGATTCCAAAAGAGCCCCACCAAATTCCTATCCTCCACAGTCAAAGTCATAGGGCTGCCTCCCACTTCAATGTTTATTCTGTTTTGGATGGTGGAATTAAATAGAGAATACCTTCGGCCTTTAAACAGCTCGGGGTAGAGGGGAGAGAGGGAAAAGCCATTTCTCTGGAGTACCACATAACAGAGGCTTATAGCAGCCTTGTCAATGCACAGCCGCTTGCCTGTGTTCTTAGCAGCACATTTCAGTGTCTCTTCTCAAGCCTCAACGACAGGCTGGATCAATAATATACCGAAGGGGAAGCAGATTAGAAGCTGCCAGAAACACAAAAGGTCAGCCAAAAGATGGCAAGATCAGAATTTCAACAGGACCAAGCAAATATTTAGAATAGGCTGCCCTGCTGATTATATCTAGGGTTGGGCCTACCCACAGACAAGGCAGGCAGAAGGCTAAAGAAAAAGTTGACAGGTCACCTCAACTGCTCCAAAAATCACCACTGGACGCATAGAAATGGGGGAGAGGGAGATGAATTGGCCCAGAACCCCACACTTTTCCTGCCTGAAAAGGAACTTTCCAGGTCTAAGCAAGGAAGGAACTCAAGCCATCCAGGGTCCCCATGGAATCCGTTGTGGGGAGGTTAACTTCAGGACAGAGGGCTTATCACCACATTCCGGCTCTGCCCTATGAACTGACCAGGCAGCTGGGAGGGCCTTACCTCCCTAGGACTGCAACTACTTGGCGTGCAGTGGGCCCAGGGACCAGATTCCAGCACTGCAGGTGGAGCCAAGACCTAGAGAAAACGGACCGAGGTCAGCCGAGGCTGGAACTGGCACGTCTTGGTGCAAGGCAGCCACCGAAGTCTCTAGGACAGCAGCACACACAATGCAGAACAGCCTGGTCCTGTCTGCAGGTATGGGCGGAAGGGACTGCACTGCCCCAAACCCCGAGAGCCAGCCACTACTGCTAATCACCAAGGCACGGCTGGGCTGGGCTGGGCTGGGCTGGGCTGGGCTGGTATGACTCTCTGCAAGGGAGTCGTCGGCATGGCTCCTTTCTCCTGGGGGGCTCCTTGGATGCTGCCCAGCCTGGAGCCACCGCCGAAGAGCGTGCCCTGCACACAAGCGGCTCCTCTCAGACAGGCCTTTCCTGGGCAGGCTTTGTTTGGATGGGCGTGTCCCGTGCAGAGGAACAGGGCTTGGCTGTGGCAGGCACTTACCTGCCAAAGGCACAGAACTCTTTCCAGCCAAGCCCCAAGATTTCATCACGTGGAGCTAATCACGTCCCTTATTACCAGTCTGCAGAAGGCGGGAGCACCACTCCTTGCCCAGAAGACGCGTGCTTTGCTCACAGGCAGGCAGGCAGGCAGAGGCCAACTACCTGGACAGGAGGGGGCGCATTTCGGGCTCCATGTCCCGCCTTCCTTTACAGGTGAAAGGAAGGAGGCTTCTCTGCTCCTAGTAGCCCAGCTTGAGGGACTCCTCTTCTAGGAGCCGGCGTGGCAGCATCCACATGCATCAGTGTGAAAACGAGTAACAGAGATCCAAGGACTGAATCGTCACCAAAATCACTCTTCTCCAGGACAACGATTGCAATCCCCACGACACACATCTCCAAGAGCACGTGCATGTGAGGAAGGTTATTCACTTGGATAAAACGTTCGCTTTGCGAAGAGAGTGGCTAAACTCAGGCATCATATCAAACCAGTGTTACAGGACGAAAACAAATTGAAGCAAATCCCGATCACTCTCCCCTTGTCCTCTGACACCGTGTTAACCGCAATGGGCCGTGTTGTGTGTTCATACCTGGCACGCTGCAGGTATGTTAGCTGCAGGGGGGGAAAGGTGTATGGTTTAATGTATCATCCAAATACAGCCAGTTCAGGAAAAGCTGGAACAGATGCTAACACCCTGCTGCCAAACAGGCAGGATCCACTTGCTAGAGATCACTGGGCCATGAGGCCGCGTCATCTAGAGGAGGTAGAGAAGTTCTAAGCACGCCAGGGGTTCCCAACAAGCACCTGGGAGGAGGCACCACAGAACCTTTCTGAAAAAACACCCCCACTTGAATTACCTCTTCCAGGCCCAGATGGCTGCAGGAACACCACAGAAAACAGCCCTGCTCCCCTGGCATCCAGGGGATGTCAACCGAGCCCTGCTCCCAAACAGAACCACCACGATGGATTTCCAGCCTGGCAAGGAGCGAGGAGGCCTAACAGAGTGATGAAAGGTTCGTCTGGAGGATGCCAAAAGAAAGGAGCCGGGGCTGAGTGGACCTGTTCCCTTCCGGAACAAGAGCAGTCACTGATGGATGAGAAGGCTACTCGGAGGGAAAGGGGAGGCCGGAAGGAAGTCTCACTCAACTCCCACAGGCAAAGCCTCAAAAGCCGTCCGTCCGGGAGAGAGAAGATACCAGGGAAGGGGACTCATTCTGCGCATCCTTTTCAACCGCCAGCCAAATCTTGGGCGCCAAGTTGTTTTCTAACTCGTCCCGAAGCACCGGAGACAGTCTCATGCTGCTTGTTTTCATAGCCACTTGAATAATAGAGGCTGTGCCCTTTTTACGTGGGGGGGGGGCAGGAGAGGTCTTTTCCACTCGTCCGGGCCCCACGTGAGGATCCGAGTCCTCCAAAGTCGAAGCCCACTAAATTCCAGAGAAGAGGAGCTGCTGCCCTGCCCCAGAAGCAAAGACCACTGGGCCGGGGAACGCGGGCACTCCTGCTCCTGGCGTATCAGTTACGCTGGCCCTCTGTCATCAGCGGCTGGCTCCTAGGGTTTCCTTTGTGCTGCCATTTCCAAGTCAACAGGGAAACAAGTCTGATGAACGTTCCCAGCCCTTAACCATTACAGAACTGCTGGATAAACATTAACTTAGCACTCACACAGCCTCCTGAAATCCATTGCAACGGCGGTTGACATCAGGCCAAAAAAGGAATTGTGAAACCAGGAGAGCCCCCCCTCCCCCCGCGCCCTTCTGGACCTGCACAGCACATCTGCTAAAAATAACCCGGGAGGATTCCAGGGGCGGCGGCTCCCAATTCCGGCCTGCCTTCAGCGGGGACTTTCCGGCCGGCCCGAAGGGAAAGTGTTTCAGGCTGCCACGGCCGGAGCTGCACCCCCTCTCTGTAAAGGTGAGCTTGAGCTGCACGACCCCCGAAACCCCAAGGCGGGCGGGGAGGACCAACGTCGCCCAGGACTGTCCCCCAACAGCCCGGAGAAAACAAAAGGGATGCGGCGGCCGGCCGGGAGGAGAGAAGGCGATGGCGAGGGGAGCCGGGAAGCTCCGCGCTCATTTCCCCGGGCAAAGGCAGACGGGCAGGAGACGAGGCGCAGCCCGGTGGCTCCGGAGCCCAAGGCGCGGAGACGCCCCAGCCCGGGGACTACAACCCGAGCCGCAGGCGGAGAAGGCTCGGCCAACAAGTGGGCAGAGCCTGGGGACTACCCGCTCCGTTGATCGGCACCGCCGCGGAGAGAAGCGGCGCTCCAAGCGGCGAAGCCCCGCAGGACGATCTGAGTGCACCGGGGGCGCCAAGAGCGAGGCGGCTGGGGCGGGTCCCGGGACTCCGGAGCCAAGGGGCCCGAGCGGCCAACCCTTCCGAGGGCAAACGGCTCCCCCGCCACTTACCCTGCTCGTCCTCGGCCGCCGCCATCCCGGCTCCGAGGAGCACAGACCAGGCGAAATCTCGGCCGGATGGCCTCCCGGAGCCCGACCGGAAGGAGCGGAGGAGAGAGGCCGGCGGCGGAGGCACCCCCCTCTCCGCCTGCTTGAGGCCCCGCTCGCCCCTTTCTCTCGCTCTCTCTGCGCGTGTGCGTCGCCGGGCGTCCCCCGCCCTCTCGTCCCGGAACTCCGGTGCGCCGGATCCTCTTTTCCGCCCGGAGGTGTTTCTCAGCTGCTCCGGGGGCGGGATTTAGCCACCAGCCCATCTCGTGGGGCGGGGCGAACCTGCCGTCGCGCATCCAGACCCCGCCTTCCCGGGCGTGAAGGAAGTCCCGGGGCGCCGTCCGTCCTGCCTTCGGGAAGAAAAGGCCCTCGAGGCGAGGGCTTCCCCGTGGGCTGGTTCCCGCCGCCCTGGTCTCAGCCAGGAGCCTGCAGGCTGGGATGGATGGCCTAGCGCGGCCGCGTCCTTACGGCTGCAAACAAACTGCGGGGAGCGAGAGGCTTCGGATCCATCTGCTCGGGGGGGAACCCGTTGGTGCGAAGGTTGCCTTGGCTGGCCTGCGTTGCCCTCCCTCTTTCTCTGGGTGCATGGCCTCGCCCGCCCGCCCGCATTCGATTCTCGGATGCCTCCCAGCGTTTAGATAATGTGCGATCCTGATTGAGTTCTCTCCCGCCTTGCATGCAGGAGCTCAAGGCGGGGTATAAAACGAATAAGGAGATGCGGGGATGTAGAGAAAAATACTGCTCGAGTAGGTACGTCTTTAAAGAGAGGGTTGCAGTCCACATCCTAGGAAGCGGATTCTCCACAGACACCTCCCATCTTAAATTTGGCCAGTTTTACCATCTACTCAGTCTTCTATCTATTCCAGGGCTTTCCAAAGTTTTCCCGGGGCGACACACCAGGTCGCTGCGGGAAAACCCGGAAGTGCGGCTGTTGCTGCCGCTTTCGGTTTTTGCGCGCAGCCCTTGGTGTGTCGCTGCGGGAAAACCCGGAAGCGCTGATGATGATAAGCGCTTCCGGGTTGTGTGGTGACACACTTTTGTGTCGCGACACAGTTCGGAAAGCTCTGATCTATTCTATCCAGTAAGGCCTACTCTCAGGGATGCATATTGAAGGCTGCCATCTTCTAGTTGGCTCAGAGTGAACTCAATAGGATAGATGGCGCTACAAAGTTTGTGTGGAGTTGCTGTGGCTGCTTTTCCAGAAGTGTTGGAAGTAGTGCAGTAAAACTGCTTTCTTCTTTGTTGAATCTCTTTTAGTGCAAAAAAGTTATATGGCATACAGGGATGCAAAGTGCAGACTGAGTAGCCTTTGCTTAGATTTAGGGTTAGGGTTAGAGCTGTGTGTATGACTATTAACTGCTCTTTTAAAATTTATTGCAGTTCGTGCTTTTATTAAATAAAGATACGTATTAGGATGTCATTTGGCCTGAAAATGTAATACTGTGTTCAGATACGAAAACAGCGTCCTGTGAAGGGATAATGCATGATGGAGAACTATTTTACTGGCCATCTCTCAGTTCAGCTTTTGTTGTTGTTGTTAGCAAAGCCACCATCAAAACAAAGCCAAGGTACTATTCAGTCTTGTTCTTTTCAGAACTGGATTACAAATGGAACTGAAATGGACCTCTGCCTAAGTCTCGCTGCTGCCTAGGAGGACTGAAAATAGCTGCAGCCTCCTTTGGAACTGCCCGCACGTATCTTTTCCTGCACAAATGAGTGCACAGGCATTGCAACGAAGGAAGACATACAATATAATATTTGGAGTAATATCCCATCACTACTATTACATTGCTCTAAAATAGTGAAAATGTAGGTTAGAAATGTATTCATATTCACAGCCAAATTCTTCCCCCAAGCATTCAGGAAAATAATGAAAAGGCTTACTTCATTTCCTGAAAACACCAAGGCCCAGGCTTGGGTGAATCTCCAGATAAAGTTTCAGAACAGAGGAGACTTTGCTGTTCCACAGGGCTCTTCTAAAGAGGAAATAAATCTTGGTCTCCAGGAGGCCTCCAAAGTTCTTATCTCCCCATTCAGCTTGAAAGGCTAGTCTTCACCCTTGGAAATCGCTGCTGCTGTGAAATGATAAAATATTTGTCCCTGCCAAGAGTTTCTTGGAAGCCACAACGCACCAGTGGGCAGAGCCCTCTGGCATGCAAGACCCCTGTAAGGAGAGGGACGGCGTGTCCCGTGTGGCCCAAGTGCTTGGCATTCTCCTGATCGTGGGCTGTCTGTAGTGCTGACAGACCAAGCATGCGGGATGTGTATGGGGTCAGCTCCTCGGCTTGGGTTCTCTTTCCCAAAGGTGGGAGGATGGGAATCCTTGAAGAAAAAAATTTGCCGGCACACATCTCTCAGCCCCTGGATTAAAAGGCCTACAAAGGGCACTCAGATTAACCAGTGTTTTTTGTTTCTAAAGGCTTGCCCAGTGGTATAGGCCATGATGTGGCCAGCAAGCCCAGAAGAGTCCAAGGCAGGCCTGCTGTTCAGGAGTGGGAGGCTGATGGGGTATCTGGGGAATACATTCTCAATGGGAACTTGGCAGCACAAACCCGTAAAGCTCGGTGAAAGGAAACTGACCACGTGGTGCTAGGTGTATGCATCTATATTGCCGCGTTGAGCACAGGCATACCTGCCACACTATTTCAGGATAAGAAAGGTGCAGAAAAGGAGTAGAATGTACACCAAAATAAGATTTTTTTAAAAGGAAAGGAAATACAGCAAAATACACTTTACACCATTCAGCATACATCTCCACACTCTTCTATCCTTCCAAATCATCCTTGCCTCTACCGTGTTATTCTATTGCTTCATATCTTGCCTTTTGTTCCATCGTGGTTCTATCATATGCTGGTATGTCTGTTAAAGATGCAAAACACTTTCCAAACATGCTTTTCCTATGTAGGTAACATGCTTTATTTAAGAGCTATAGACCTGCAGTGAGCACTCTTAAAATACATTTATTAATTTCTTATTTTGCATTTTATTTCAGTACTTTTTTAGATTTTATTTTAGAAGAGATCTAATCACTCTTGCCCACAGTCCTCTGATACAATTCTGTGCTCTGGGAATACTTTTCTGCCTCTCCTATTTTCTGTACCTGCACAATCCAACCTGGTTTCAAATTTCTTCTCGGGCATGAGGAAGAATGTGGAACCAAGCTTTTGTCCAAACGCCCACTTCCGTTTTATCGGAGGCCGCCTCACTGTGCCGCTGTAATGGTGAAGGGAAGATGCTGGGCATACATGTATTGATTGTCTTTACACCCCTATATTCTTGGTCAATTGGATCACAAGGTCCTAGACATCTCTGGTGCTGTCCAGTATAGTCCGAGCTCCACCTCAAAATTAATCCTGCCATTCCTAACTCACAGAAACGAGGCGGCAGGAACCTCTCCCCAGTCAGAGTAGAAAGCTAAGAGGGGATCAGCCTCAGCTGGCCCAGAGTGTGAATTGCTGCCTTTGTTTTCCCCAGCCGTTGTTTATGTCCTGGACAAAAAGACCGCTTGTCACAAAGAAGTCCAGCAAAGAAAGGAGAGCCTGTGCAAGACTGGTTGCCCCCCCCCCCCCAGATTGTCCCAAATTTTGTTTTCTTGGCTTTTTAAGAATGAAACGCTGGGTTTTTGTTTCTGGTGCAATGCTTGTGCAAAAGGCAGCTGGAGAGGGGGGTGAGAAGGTCTTGTTTGCAGCCCATCAGCCAATTGCACAGATCAATAGGAAGAGAGTTGTTTGCACTTTGGTAGAGTGGCATGTACCCGACCAGATACTTGTCCTGGGGAGGGGAGAGGGGGGGAGAGATGCCCACGTGCACGTACACGCTGTGTTTAAATATCTACACCTAAATCGAGAGACATGTTTAAAAAATAAAAATCAAGGTTTATGGGGAAAAGTAGACTCCCTGAGAAGTCAGCCCCTCGTCTGCTGGTCATCGTCCAAGGGCTCCTCCAGGGTATGAAGCCAGGGTGGATTTCCACTGGGAAATACCACCAGGAATGGAATGGGGGGGGGTTGTGTGCTGGGAACCGTGGCTCTCCCACTGAAAGTAAGGGAGAAGCCACATTATTAATGTGCGAGTCCGCTACAGGCCCAGGCCCAGGGGCCGAGCACGCTCAGTCAGGCCAGGGAGCACTCCTCACGTTCCTCGGGGCTTCGGAGAAGAGGGAAGCGGTGGAACCCAACCCGCAAACGGGGCCTGTGGGCCCATGGTTCCCTGGCTGGCTTGGCCGGGCACTGCCGCCAGAGCAGCCCGGTCCCCAAAGGAACGGGCCTGCTGGCCAGCTCTCTGGCAACGGGCACACTGACAGCCTGGCCTGGCGGAGTTGCGTATTTACTTGGGACATCCCCTGCAGCAACTTTTATCCAGTCCCCAGCCTGACTCTTGGCCAGAGAAGGCTGGAATTGCAGTCCGGAGGTCCAGATAGTTGGCAGCGCTCCGCAAGGATCCCCGAAGCCAGGTCTGCCTGCTGCCCACCGCCCGCCAGCTGCTCCAGCCGGAACCCTCTTGGGGAGGCAGCGCCGGCCCTCCAGCACCGCAGTCCGCGCGTTTCCTCTGGCTGAAGCAAGGTCTCGCCTCTGGCAGGAACCCCCAGGCTGGCTGGCTGCCTGCCTTCCAGGTGGAGCTGTCCCCGGTGCCACCGGGAACTTGGATCCTGCCTCGCACCACCCAGAAGCCAGGGTCTCGCCTCAAAACCGCTGCGTGTCCTAAGCGCGATTGTCATTTGAGACAGGAAGCCCCTGAGGGGGGCCAGCGGAGGAGGAGAACGGGCAAGGGTGCCCGCAGAGTCTCCGGCGCCCACCCCTTTACCGGCCTGTTCCTCGTGCAGACCGACCGTAATGCAAGTACTCGGGAACAAACGCGTTTGAACGGATTCGTCGACGCTCCGTGTCACACGCGGTAGCCAGCCGCAAAGGAAGGCTCCAGGAGCTCATTCGGCGTTCGTTGCCCCAGAACCGCGAAGTGAGTAGCGGGGGGCAGCGGCCCGGGGACGCACAGAAGGGCTTGGAAGGCCTTTGCGAAGCTTCCGGGGAAATACGCGTTGCCTCCTGGCAGGGCGAGGCCATGCGGGTCCGCGGAGAAGAGGGCTCGTTTCCGCGAAGGGCCGCGATCCTAAGGAGGCGCCCCCTCCCTGGAGGGTCCGGGAACTCAGAGGAGACGGCCGGCCTTCCCGGGCTCGCGGGGGGCGAGGGTGGTCCCCGCACCCCTCCTGGCGACCAGCGACTGCCAAGAAGGCGTCCAACGGAGCGCCTCCGCCCACCAGCCGGGGCGTCTCGGCGCCGCTCCAGCGCCAGAGCGAGGCCGGCCGAGCGCAGGCGCACTCCCGCCTGCCGGCAACAGGGAGCGCCGACAAGGAGGCTCCTGGGAGTTGTAGTTTAAGCGGCGGCGGCGGCGCAAGACTACAGTTCCCAGGGCTGCGAGGGGGAAGGAGGAAGTGAAGCTCGGCCACTTCCCCGTAAAAGGGAAAACGGGGCGAGGAGGACGGCCCCCTCGGTGAGCCCGCTGTCCTTTGCAGCTTGTCCGTCCAGGCGGCGGAAGGAAGCCGGCACAATGAACGTGGTGTTTGCGGTAAAGCAGTACATCTCCAGGATGATTGGCGACAGCGGGGCTGGCATGAAGATCCTGCTGATGGATAAAGAGACGGTGAGCTGCAGGGAAGAGGCTTGGGAACGACCGCTGCCCAGGCAGCAGAACCGGCGGAGGGTCGCTGGCTCTGCTCCGGGGTAGAAGGGCAGCGTTCGGGCCGGAATTGCGAAGAGGGCAGGCGGTAGGTGCCAACTGGGAAGGCGCTCCTGCAGCCCCCCCAGAGCTCCCCTCTCTGCTACGGAGCGCTAGAGTCAATTCTCAGCGGGCGGGGAATGACTTTAAATTGGAAACCTCTGCCCCTCTGTGCTAGACGAGCATGGTGAGCATGGTGTACACCCAGTCGGAGATTCTGCAAAAGGAAGTCTACCTCTTCGAGCGCATCGATTCGGCCCACCGGGAGAGCATGAGGCACCTGAAAGCCATCTGCTTCCTCCGGCCCACAAAGGTAGACCCCTCCCCGCTCCCCACCCTTGAGGCTCTGCTGCTTTGGGGCCCTCTTTTCCCCGCAATGCTCGGTCTTGCTTTGGCCCGTTCCCCTGCTCTGCGGCTCCAGCACCAGCCGCCGCAAGCGGACGGGGGCTCCTGGCGAGGTTACTCTGCTCTCCAAAGCAAAGCGCTCAAGGCGGGCACCTCAGACTGCCGCTGTTCCGCTCCTGGTTCGCCTGTTATCAGTGTCCCTTCGTGGCGGTGTTAGATGTTTGCTGTGGTGATGGGAGGGATCCGTGGTTCCCTGGATACATTTCTTCCTGGATAAAATCAGCTATCGGTTTTCCTTAGCTGGTTGGCTGATCTTTCCACTTTTTTCTCTTTGGATTTTTTTTCTTGCCTAGGAAAATGTCGAGTATCTCATCCAAGAGTTGCGGAGACCCAAGTACAGTTCTTATTTTATTTGTGAGTACAGCAGGGCTTTGTCAACCTTTCCTTCTTGTATTTTGTTCTCATGTGAGACTGATGGCAGCAATGGGGCTTTGTGTGGGCAAATCACTGGGCGGCTTCTCCTGGGGACAGACGTACCTCCGGCTGATTGTTCCCCCGAGAGCAGTGTTGGAGCACCAAGCAAGCGCTGGCTGGGGGTGTTGAGCAGCACTGTGGGGAAGCAGGACGTGCCGAGGGGTCTTTTCTCCTTTCAGTTTTTCCTCCTGTAAAAAGCCACCACCTGTTGCCCTTCCTGGCCGACTTAGGGGGAGATGGGACTTTCAGTTGGTTCACCTGGAGCGTGGCAGGTGGCACGCAGGTGAAGTGTTGTCACTCCGGACTCCCCTCCCTGCACTGCTGGCACAAGTAACTTTTGGCTCTGCAGAAGGGCGTATCACGGACTGACCCCACTAACCATGGATTTGCTTTTGGCCTTCTTGATTTTTGTAGATTCTGCTGTACTTAGGATCTAATTAAACATATTGTACCATAGTCTTGGTATTATACAGTTTTCTGCTTTGTTTTTTCTTAATTTGAACTTCAGCTGGTTTTTATTAGCCCAGATTAGACTTTCTGTATGTGAGAAATGCAGGCTGTACACCTCTTGGATAAATGGATAAATTATTATTAAATGATACATTCAAACTACCCATCCTGAGCGAGCAACAAGTACAGAAAGCTTGGCCTCTAGGAGTCACTCTTGGCTGAAGTGGCCACACTGATCCAGCCAGTGGCTTTTGGTCTAGATGCAAAATGTTAAGATATATCATAGATTGTTCCTGAACACACAATACTATCTGAAAATCGGGGGGGGGGGGGCTACGCACACCCACCCCCCGCCCAGGGGAAGCACATGGGGCCTGGGCTAGGCAGCACACCTTTCCACAGGAATCCCCCTGCCCTGGAATACACTTCCCTGGGGCTCTGTTCAGGCCCTTCTCTGTCTGCGTTCCTCAAGGCTGTAAAACCTCCAATATCCCACTGTGCCTTTGGAATATGTATTATTATTATTATTTTTATTTTTATTTTGGTTAATTGCTTTATTCTTGTTCGTGCCCAGAGTCTATTGATAGGGTGGTTTACAGATACTTTAAGTAAGTAAATAAAATAACTATAAAGAAGGCCAGAAGATATACAAATGACAAGAATATGTGTGATCTGATTTTGAATTGCACTGATTGGTTGTGGGATAGTTTGTTGTTGTTTATTTGTTCAGCCGCTTCCGACGCTTCGTGCCTTCATGGACCAGCCCGCGCCAGAGCTTCCTGTTGGCCATCGCCACCCCCAGCTCCCCCACGGCCGAGTCCGTCAGCCCCAGAATAGGGATAGTTTACGGATGCTTTATGTCTGCGGTCTCCAAGCCAGGTGACCTGCTTTTGCCAAGCAGGAGCTGATTGGGGAAGGGTTGCAGCTAGTGCCAGAGTCCCAGATGAGATGCCAGTACTTCTAAGCCGGGCTAGGAAACAGTTCCTGCTTTTTGCCAGCACTCATCCCTCTCTTCATTCTTCCTTTCGCACTGCAATATTTGGGTGAATTTTCAAAAGACTGTTATTCCCTACTGGCTGCTTATCAAGCTGTCCTACGGCTCTCGTTTCAGATTTCAGCAATGTGATCAGCAAGAGTGATGTCAAGTCTTTGGCGGAAGCTGACGAGCAGGAAGTGGTAGCTGAAGTGCAGGTATATGCTGCCCTGGAATCTTGCTGCCCGGACCCCACACTCATTTTGGAGATCAAGGGAGTATTTTAGAAGCAGAGAACGATTTTTCTAGGGCCAAGCCCACAACCAGACAAGGGCTTTTTAACAAAATTGCCGGGTGCCCAGAAGGCCGGGCCTATGGCTATCTGCTCCCAGGGACTTGGCCGATCCCGTGGTCAGTATCAGTTCGTTGCTAGCCTGGCACTGGACCCTTTCTACTTTTCTTTTGGTAGGAATTCTATGGAGATTACATTGCTGTGAATCCGCATGTATTTTCTCTCAACATCCCTGTCTGCTGCCAGGTAAGGTTGCCATTGTGAAGCAGGGATGTGTGTTGAGAGTGGGGGAGAGAACTTTTACTGCCACCATCTATCTTGTGTTGATGCGTAGTTCTTCTGGGCTGGCTGGGCAGAAAGATAACGAGAGCTTGCTGAACGTTGCACATTAGGTGGCATTCTGCCAGTTTAGCTTCCATGGCTCTTAGATATTTTAAGACATTTTAAGACATATAAGGCATGGGCGATAGATTTTCTTTTTCTTCAGTGGGAATATGGGGCACTTCTGTTTAGGTGACAAAATAGGCTTTACTGGAGCAGTCTTGTGACTTCCGCTTTTCAGTAACCCAAAACGTAAATATAGCAATGCAACGTAGGAGGTCCTTCCATGCTTGCAGCCTAAAAGCCCCTTTAGCATGCACTGCCCTCTGGCCAGTCTGCCACACGTACATTTAGGGAGGTTTGTTTAGAAGTCAGAAGCTGCATCCATCGTTGCTGCCTTTCCTTAAAGCTGAAAGCGCCCAAAGGGCAGAGTGACAGCCGGATAGCTGGCACGGAGCCAAGGGGAGCCTTCTTCGGGGAGCAAGAACTCTCTTCCCAACTGCAACCGGCCTTGTTTGGAAAAGCCGTCTGGAGAAGGGCTTCTGAGGGTGGCACAGGCGGAAAGACGGGCGTCTTGGCCTGGGATGCTGACTGAGGTCCCTTGGAGCCAGAGCCCCTCGGAGCCCAGGAGACAGATCCCTCCTGGAGCTGGCCGTCCCACTGTTGGCCATTTCCAGCCGGGGGGACCCTTTTCCTTCCTCACGGCCCGTCCATTCTTTTCCCGCTTTGAGCGGATACTTGTTTGGGGCCAAGCCTAGGCCGCGCCAAGGCAGACCTTCTGCGGATCTGCCCCTTTCCTATCTCTAGGGCCGCGGCTGGGACCAAGCCGCCTTGTCCAGGACCACTCAGGGCCTCACCGCCTTGCTCCTGTCCCTGAAGAAGTGCCCCATGATTCGTTACCAGCTCTCTTCGGACTTGGCCAAGAGGCTCGCTGAAGGCGTCAAGGTATCGTTTTGTCACCTCCGTGTGCAGGAGATCCAAGGGCCTCCTGCGTTTGCAAGCTTATTTCTGTGGTTTCGGAGCACGTGTGTTCTACGCTTCATCTGGGAAGCCTCCCTGTGAGGCTTGTGTGCAGATTGACGCAGATTAATGAGGAAGCTCCTCCTCCTGGGCTTGTGGCTGGAAAAGGCACACGCAGAACTGCCCAGTTCTCATCCTGCAGAGCAGCTCAGTTTCTGGTGTCCGTCCCAAGCACGACAGGGCGTGGGCAGCGCGTGGCCTCCAGCTAAGGGGCTTAAGGAAACCTGAGCAGGAGGAAGAGGAGAGGCCTGTGGGAGCCTCTGAGCTCCTGCCTCTGACGGCGGCCGGTTGCTGAAGTGGGAGGAGGGGAAGGAAGGAGAAGCTCCTCCCTCGGAGAAGCTCCTCCCTCGGGGCTCCTCCTCTTGCATTCGAGGCCCTGGCCGCAAGGGACGGAGTCTCTGGGCCGCTTTTCACGGGGAGTCGGTTGGCGCGAGGGGGATTCGCATGAGGTTGGCGTTTCTCTCGGCCACGCGAACAAGAAGCAGGGAGGCTCTGAGTTCAGCCTCCTGGCCGCTCTGCCACCCTTTTGGCTTCAAGCAAAGAAAGCCCAGCTGCGGGTCCGGCAAGGAAGGGGCTGCGCTTACATCGAGGAGCAGGGGGCCGAGACGGCTGGAGGGGCCCTTGGGGCCAATCCCTGCGCTTCTGCTAGAGAGTCGCAAAAAAGCCCCCGAGGATGGACATGCTGCTGTCCATCTCCCTTCAACAGAGGAAGGTCTTTCCCCCAAACAGCAAGTGATCACGAAGGAGTACGAACTCTTCGACTTCCGTCGCACTGAAGTCCCTCCACTGCTGCTGCTCCTGGACCGCTCGGACGATGCCATCACTCCGCTTCTGAACCAGGCGAGTGGCTGCCTTAGAGCCGAGGAGGCTCCCAGGGACCGGCTGGGCCACCACGGCTGGCCTCTCGAGGGCAAGGGGGGCTGTTTTGTTCATCAAACGGCACCGCAAGAGGAATGACTTTGCCGTCTCTCCCCCGTCTCTCCTCCGTCTAGTGGACGTACCAAGCCATGGTTCACGAGCTGCTGGGCATTAACAACAATCGCATTGACCTCTCGCGGGTCCCGGGCATAAGTAAGGACCTCCGGGAGGTGGTCTTGTCTGCTGAGAACGATGAGTTTTACGCCAATGTAAGAGGTTGGGCTGCAAATCTGTGTTTCAGATTTCGGATTCCAGCTCGGCCACAGAGCGCGGAGTCCTCTTTCCCCTGCCCCCAGCTGAGTTTTTGGGTTGGAACCTGGATTGCTGGGTCTGCCAGGGTCATGGGTTGGACACTGGGCTACTCAAACCAATACTGGACTCACGCATTGCCCTAAGCCTTAATCTGGTTTGGCTGGAGTTTTTTGTGGCTAATGCCGTTAATATGGTTTGGTTGGAGCTTGAAGCCAGCCGGTTGCGATTTAACCAACAAACCATGGCTTATTGTGATGTGTAGAGCCAGCCCAAGTTTGCCCAAATGTCAGGTCCCTCCAACATACAAAGGTAACCCATGTGGCTGCACAGAGAGCACTTCCAAGGATGCGCTTCCAGTTGCACATTTTAAAATGCCCCGCCTCACTGCCTTGCTGTGCTGCCTTGTAACGGGATGTTATTGAGAAGCGTGCGGCCCAGCTTCTCCTGAGAGCCAGCTGGCGTATTGTGATGCTTTGATGCCCCTTTGTGGCAGCCAGGGTTGGTGGTTGGTTGGGCTCTCGCTGAACCTGGGCACTTCATGGAGCTTTTCCAGACTTGTAGGGGGCTGGTGCTTAGGGATCTCCCTCCCCCTCTTCAGAAGGTCCCTTCGCCTCTCCCCAGAACATGTACCTGAACTTTGCGGAAATTGGCAGCAATATCAAGAACCTGATGGAGGACTTCCAGAAGAAGAAACCCAAAGAGCAGCAGAAACTGGAATCGATTGCAGACATGAAGGTTAAGCAGGGTGGGGTGGGGTGGGGTGGGAGGAGGGACATTCTTCCCAGACAGTCTACCCACTGCTGGCTCAGCTGTGGGCATTGGGTGGACAGCTGTGCAACTCGGGGGCACCCTCAGGGGGGAAAGCCTGCTTCAACTGCAGGAGCTCCCATCTTGAGGTGGCTGGGATAGACCTTTCTCTGCCTGACCAGCCCTTACAGTATATAAAGCTCTCCCTTCCCCTTCCAGGCCTTTGTGGAGAACTATCCCCAGTTCAAGAAGATGTCTGGCACCGTCTCCAAGCACGTCACGGTCGTGGGGGAGCTCTCAAGGCTGGTGAGCGAGAGGAACTTGTTGGAGGTGTCCGAGGCAGAGCAGGAACTGGCCTGTCAGAACGACCACTCCAGGGCTCTACAGGTACCACCCTGCTGCTGCGCGTGAAAGGGCGTTGACCTGTGTGTCCGTGCCACTGCCACAGCGGGGAAAAGTAAGACTCCATACTCCTGTGTTGTTGCTCTCAAGCTCCTGGCACTTAATGCTCAGATTCAGGAATGAGAGAAATGCATACTGATGGTGCTCTTCTCTGCCTGAATTGCCCTCCTGGCCACGGCTGCCACCTGCTCTTCGAGCAGGAGTCGTGAGTCCAGAAGGACCCCCAGATTCCGCACCGGGTCTGTCCGGGGCAGTGCAACCCCATCCAGAACCAAAGATGACAATGTCCCGGATACAGAGGAGCCATTAACCCACAGCCACTCGGTCTTACCAGGGTTCAGCTGAAGCCTGTTGGTCCCCATCCAGACCCCTACAGCCTCCAGGCACCGAGAGAGGGCGGTCACAGCATCACTTACCTCACCCTGGACGGAGATGTATGATTGGGTATCATCAGCGTACCGATGATCCCTCATCCCGTGGTGACGGATGATCTCGTGGCGGCCACCGTGCCATTTCCAAAGCAACCAAGAGATGCAGCGTGCCCTTCCTTCGCCAAAGAGGCCAGCCTCCTCCCCTTGACACCAAAAGAGCACGAGGCATGGTTTCACTGTTCTGCTTAAGGTCTCGTTGCAGTCTCGAGAGTGGCGTTGTTCTCCCTCCGCAGAGCACTCGACGGCTCTTGCAGAACCCCCGAGTGACTGAGCTGGACGCCGTCCGGCTGGCGATGCTGTATGCCCTCCATTACGAGCGGCACAGCAGCAGCAGCCTTCAGGGGCTCATGGCGGATCTCAAGAACCGAGGTGTTTCCGAGAGGCTTCGCAGGGTAGGTGGCCCGGTGGAGGAAGCTCGCCTTTCTGGGGGAGCTCAGCCTGGATGCGACTGCTCCAGGGGTGTCTGCGAGCCAGCAGCTTCTTGGAACCTCTGTGGACCCCCGCAGGTGGGCAGGCAGAGTGTCCGGGGGTATTTGCTGAGCACAAAGATGCACATCTCTACCTTTTGGCACATGGTTCTGCATTTTTCTTTAGGAGGAAGCCCCCTTGCATGGAGTGAGTGTGAATAGGGCAGTATTCCAGCCTTGCAGAAATCTTAGAAGTGTTCTCTCCCCCCCCCCCTTTTTTTGGACAGTTGGTGCCTGCCATTACGGAATACGGAGGGAAACGGGTTCAGTCAAGCGATCTCTTCAGCCCAACGGATGCAGTAGCCATTACCAAACAGTTTCTCAAAGGGCTGAAGGTACTTTTGTTTCTGTCATTCTTAGCTACATCCGTATTATAGTTATAGCTGTGTTCTTACTCTGCATGGGGGTGGTTTACAAAAGGGCCAAGTAGAACAGATTCATGGGCAATAAACACACTGCAAAGAAGGATTGTGTTTGTATATGAAGATTGTAAAAATACAGTAAGTTTCATAAACAGCATGGGATGGGGGCGGAATTCTCCCTTGATGGTCTAGATCAGAGCTTTCCAAACTTTTCATGTTGGTGACACACTTTTTAGACATGCATCATTTTGCGACACACTCTTACAGCAGGGCACGAGGCAGGCACTAGGACCTGTGCAGAATCCTGACAGGGCAGGTTTGGAGGCAGCCAGGCACAAGGCAGGCACTAGGACCTGCGTGGAATCCTGGCAGGGCTCGGAGGAGGCAGCAGCAGCCCCGACACACCCAGACACTGCAGCCGACACACTAACGTGTCCCGACACACAGTTTGGAAAGCTCTGGTCTAGATGTTTCTTCAGAAATAAACGCTTCCTTTTATCTCTAACTAGGGGGTTGAGAATGTGTACACGCAGCACCAACCTTTATTGCACGAGACCCTGGATCAGCTCATCAAGGGTAAACTGAAGGACAACCAGTACCCATACCTGGGCCCCAGCAGCCTACGCGACAGGTAACGGGACCCCCGGAGTTGGGCGGGGGGAGCTTTTCCTCACCTGATGGCTGAATCGTGCCCTCCTGAGGGATAAATTTTGTAGGGCAGCTCATGGTGACTTTGGCATTTGCAGTGAACGTTGAGGTTATTTTAACATATGAAATGTTAATGCTCCCTTAACTGCGATGCTGTTGCCGGAAACTGCCATAAAGGCCATGAGGTGGTGAATCTGAACAAATAAATCTGGCCTAACTTGGCGTCCTCTAGATGTGAAGCGCTACAGTGCCCATTCCTCCTCCCTGCCTGTCTTGGCATGAGGGAAGTCCTAGTCGAATAAACTCAGAGGGGCCTGGTTAGGGCAGGGACAGCCATGCTGGCCAAGGAGAATTATCTTGGATGAATGGATGGATGGATGGATGGATGGATGGATGCCTCTGGCTTAGTGTGAGGCAGGAAGCTCAAACGCGGGGGATGCTCAGAAGGGTGCCACGCTACGTCCTTCCTTCCATCCAGGTAGAGGAGTGGTGCGGCTGCGGTGGGGAGGGCCTTGTCATGCGCCATTCATCAGAGCTGAGTTAGGGGTGCAGAAGGGAGCGGTGAGCTTGCAAGAAGCAAAGCTTTGCAGCTTCTTCGGGGCTGCCAGGAAACACGGCACTGCAGGAGTGGGGAGGCTCCGGTCTGGTTAAGGGTTACCTCTCAGCCAGGTGAAAGAGTTCAGGAACAGCTTTGCACTATACATTTCAATATGGTATTCAAAGCAGGCCGGGTTTGGAGAAGGAGATGGTTCTGGAATGCCATCTTCTCTTTTCGTGTTTCAAACGGGGGTATAAAAATCATTTTTAAAAAATTCAGAAAACTGCACTTTTATAACGTGGTAAAACTTTTGTTGTTGTTTTCATAACAAAACGCAAAACTTTCCGTCTCCTGGAAGCTGCTTGCCAGTCATCGCGAAACTGACCTGTGGCAAGCGAGAAAAAGCAGCGCTCCCGCTTGGGCTGACGTGGGGGGGGGGCGTCGGCTTCTGGCCCCTCTGCGGCCTTGCGTTGGCGTGATCGATAGATGGCTGCGATGCCGGGGAGCCTGTTTTGAGGAAGGAATTTGGTTTCCGCTGCCCGTATATGTTGCGCAAACCAGGAGGGAAATTGGCTTTTCTCCTCCTACCGAAGGGAGTTTTGTACGTATTTTGGGGCGAGGGCAGGTGCGCTCAGAGCAAACTTCTTGGACGTTTTCACAGACAGGGTTCCTCTCCTTTAACCTGGCACAAGAAAGGCTTGCTCTGTCCTCTTTTCATACCGCGCCTGCTTGGTTTTTGTCATCGGATCCAGCTGCCCCAGTTCTCAGGGAGCAGCTGCCCGGCCTTCTGTGTGTCCGCAGGAGCGAGGAGAGATCGCTCTTCCCCCCCTTCCGGCAGCCACGGTGGCCCTGACGTCCTCGGGCTGGGGTGGGAGTCCCCCTTGCAATCTGGGTTTGCACACCTGCCGCAGAGATGAGCCAGCCCCTGTCCTGCTGCTGCGAAGCTCTTGAGTTGCTCTGTCCTTGCTTTTCCTTCCTTCATTCATGCCGTGCTTGTTTTGGTGGCCATCTTGGAATGACTGTATCGGTTTTCCCACCTGGCTATCCTCCAAAAGTGCTGGACTAAAACTGCCATGGTTACTCAGCCAGAATGTTGATGAGATAGCAATGGTAGCCCAATACCTATGCAGGGTGAGTTGAGGAAAGCTGATACCCCCTGTTACTTCAAGCAAGTTGCTTTTTTCCCTCCTCTTCCTTTCCCAAGGTGCAGCGAGAAAGAGGGCGTACATTTAGACGCTGTGCGGGCCCAGCACATTGTTAAACTGTTAGGCGTCCATGTTGCAAATCCCCACCGGTATATTGGCTTCATCTTGAAGACTTGTGGGAAGGCCGGGTGTCGTTATTTCTTCCAGATGAGAAGTGATGAACCTGTGAGGGTTGTTTTCTGATAGGAAAGCCCTGCACTTCATACTGGGGATCTTGCTCTTCCAAACACTTCTGCAGTTTCGTTGCCCCATTTCTTGGTTATGGTCTCATTTTGAGCAGCTCTTTGCCCTCGCCTCCTCTTCCACTCGCGCAAGCGGTCTGCAAAGCAAACCACCCAGGGAGTTGTGTCCCTGAGTCTCTTCCCACTAACAGAGCCGGTTCTGCTTGAACCCCCCTGTCCTTTTGATCAACTTCATGCAAAGCACTGGATCCACTAGGAACAGTTGCCAGGGATGGCCCAGCTTGGCAACAGAGAGAGGGCAACCAACCAAGGAGAGGGGCTGAGGGGGCTCTGCCAGGCTTGGTTTCTCAGAGCTCGGCAACGCTTGCCCTTTTCTGCAGAGCGCTCGAAACTAGTTCTCTGGGACATCTGTTTCTCTCTGGAAGGTAATCAGGCATCCCTGGGTGTGAAAACAATAACAATAACACGATTGGATCCATTTTAGAAGGCAACAGAAGGCTTAATATTTGCAGTACAAGAACAAGCACTAGCAAGAAGTGCCAAAAAAATGAAAATGAAAAAAAAACTAGAAACAATAGCAAATGCAGATTTTGCAGAGAGAAGTACAAGGGTGTTGACCACCTAATCAGCAGCTGTAGCAAAGACAGTCTATAAGACAGGATCACAAATTCTGAATTGCAAAAGGAAGTGGAAAAGATTGTAAAACATTGGTTCTTGAGAATTGAAATACCAGGGCTATGGAATAAACTGGCAAAAGTTTCCCCCATTATTATTGGACCATTAGGAGCTGGAACAATGGAGTTGTTAAAATAGCTGACAAAATTAGAATTATTTAAATTCACAACATTTAAGTTTTCAAAAAACAGCTTTGCTTGGAACTGCATATACATTTCAGTGGCATTTCGGATAAAGCTTGAATTGGCCCTAAATGAGCAGCATTTGCCAAATATTCTTCAGAAGGGGCTATAGAACAATAGTAGGTGGTGGTGGTGGTGTGGTGGTGATGACGGGCAAGCCCCTGCAAAGATCGGTTTGTCTGCCAAGCCTTGCATTTAGTCCATAGGGCAAGAAGACTTGTAGTGGTGAGTGGTAGCTTACAGAAACGGGAACGCTGGAGGGGCAGCCTTCCCAAGCCCAGTGCTCTTCCAGAGAAGTTTATCGGGTCAGGTTGGTGCTCCCCAGCTAATAGGCAGCGGTGTGTCCCTTTTCTGCCCTTTTCCAAGCTCTCTGTCCATGTTCGTTGCAGGCCACAAGATATCATCGTATTCATTATTGGTGGGGCAACGTATGAGGAGGCGCTGACTGTTTACAACCTGAATCGCACCACCCCCGGTGTCCGGATCGTGCTGGGTGGGACGACTGTGCACAACACGAGAAGGTGAGTTGAACGTGGAGGCAGAGCTGTTGCCATCGTTTTCAATGATGTATCTTTTCCCTTTTCCTTAATAATGGAATGCTGGCAAGGCTCTAGTTTTCACTGTCCCAAATAAATCTTCAGGGAAGGAGTGCAAGGGCACCAAGTTGAACAGGAGCACAAGAATAATTCTGCTCCAAATTCAGTAGTGGACCGACTATGCCTTCTGGTGCATGGAGCCAATTCTAAGAGGAGATGGCGATGTGTTTCATCCTGATCTTCCCACCTGAGCATCATGCCACATCCTGTGGAAGGGGCCTGCGGGAGGGGCTGTAGCCGACTTCTCTGGAGTGCCTGGATGGGAAAGACTGACCCAGCGTTTTCCCCGGGTGTTCGGTGCCCCACAAAGAGGGTGGCAAGCAGACCGGCCAGAGCAGCTGTTCTTGTTCCGGAGGAGAAGCTGCCTTCCCCCCCCCACCCCCCCCTTTTTATTTAAGCTTTCAAGCTTACGTTTCTCCTTCCCGCTTGCTGCCTCTGGGAAAAGGGCAGCTCCTTGAAGATGAAAAGGCTTGCTTTTTGGCACCTGTCTCGGAGGGCTCGGGGAAGGGTGGGCTTTTAGATCTTCGTTAGGCACCACTCCACAACAGGGTGCTGAAAGGGGTTGCTTTAATTGCTCCCGGGAGATATTTTCCTTGCTGCAGAAGTGCCCCTAATGAACTGCCTTGTGTGCTCACATGCTCCTTTGCCCCAAGCTGTCGGGAGATCTTCGGGACCAAAGAGTAGGTCAAGACTTCGAAAAGGGGCTGTTTCCCAACTGTTGGGGACTGAATCAGCGGCTCTCTGCGGCCTTTCCTTGATACAGTACTTTAAAAGACCACCTTTATTTTTAAGATTTCAAGAGCAGGGCTGTAATGGCAATCCATTAACAGGAGACGTTGGCCTGGTGCAGAAATGTCCACCACAGGACTTGCACTCGCCCAAGAACACCCACCCACACACCCACGTGCAAGGACTTTGTCTCTCTTCTCACCCTTGAAGAGTTGCTTCTTGTTGCAGCTCCGGAAAGGACAGAGGCGATGGGAAGGGGAGGAAATGGTTTAGTTAAACACCAAATAATATCCCAGTCCTTCAATTAGGCTGCAGGCTTAAGGACTTCTGGGAAATGGGTTACAAAGGCAAGTCTGTATTAACCCGCAGTTTGACCAAATCCTGACCAAATTAGCTGGGCTCCCATCCCTGCTCATACATCCCTATTTAGCTTCTGATTCTGATCTTTTTTAATAGCACTCTCAGCTTAATTGAGGGCGGATGAACCTCTTCCTGCCCCCAAATTATTCCTGATTTTCTTCAGGCTGGAGCTTTTTTACTGCAGCCTGGACCAAGACATCTGTATGTGTTGCTGAGGCTTCAGCCTCGGTTGGTGTCCATGGCAAAGGCAATTGCCTTTGTTTGCCTTGGGTAAGACCCCCTTTCAGAGCCTTCTAAACTAGTGGCCTTGGGCAGTGAGTTCTGCAGTTTACCTGAGCATTGCCTGCTCAAGGCCTTCTATTCTATCTGTCCTGAATCTCCAGTACTCGGGTCCTCCTGCTGTGAGAGGGAGAAAACTGCTCCCTGCTCTGCTTTCCCCAGGCCAGCCCCGAGAACTGGATTCTTTCAAAGACTGCTGAGGAGCCGGCCCGGACAGTGGACGCCTCGAGACTGCGCTTGCGGTGCTCTGGGGGGGGAGGGGGGAAGGCTGCCCAAAGGCAAAGCGGCGGGGATGGATTTGGCCTTTGCTGGTTTGAGGATTAAGCTGAAAGGCTGCTGTTTGTGTGTGTGCCTTCAAGTCAGTCTCGACTCCTGGGAACTGCCTGGATGAGACCCTGCAGTTTTCCTGGCAAGGTTTTTGGAAGCGGTGTGCCTGGCCTCTTTCTTCCTAGGCTTCACAGCCTCCCGGTTTCTAGCCTGGCGCCTCAACCACTGCACCAAACTGGATCTCTCTAGCCAAAAGCACTAACCTCTTTCCAGCAGGAGCATTGCTGATCTTACCAAGTCCTGGGTATTCCAGATGCTTCTTTTTGCAAAGTGGCCCCAGACGTCATTTTTGGAGCCTGTAGGTTGCTTCTCCCTTGTCTTTTTCATCATGAGCTAGGACTTGGGGATGGTACCTGCTCTGCATCTCCCCCTTTCCCCAAGTCTGCTCTGCTTCCTGCCCTGGCTCCAGTGTTGTTCTGCCCCATGCAACTAGGCGGATGAGTCCTTGTCTGTGGCCCCTTTGAAACGTCCTGCTTTCCTTTCTTGGCTCTCCCCTTCGGTGATGCAGAAGCGGGGATGCTTTTAAAACCCAGAGGGGAAAGTGGCCTTGTTTCTGGTTTCTGTCCACTCACCTTCGGTGCCTGTCTGCACTCCCAAGCCCAGATCCCGCCCACTTGGCCCAACGCAGAGGCTGGCCTTTGGAGCCAACCAGTGAGAAGCTATCATTTTCTGATGTTTTTCTCTCTTCCCCAGCTTCCTGGAAGAAGTGTCCGGCGCTGGCTTCCGTGGACGGGGCACAGAGAGCTTGCAGGGGATGGCCCAGGCTGCGGCCAGGCGGCTGAACTGAGGCTGCGTTGCCGTTTGTTCTTTCCTAGCTGTCTCAGACTGAAACCCGTCCAATGTGCATCCTGGTTTGGTGCTCGCCGGACTCCGTGCTTGGCAGTTGATCTTCTGAATAAGCACTTCAGAAGACCAGCCTGAGATCTCCCTGCACATGTTATAGCCAGGCAGCACCGGTTGATTGAGGATGTGGTGCTTCTCTCTCTCTCTCCCTCCCTCCCCCCTCTCTGCTTTTCTGATAACAATTTTTCGAAGGGCTGAACAGGAACGAAGACGAGCCTTCAGTCCTGGCTGCCTCCTTAGAAGACTGCTGTCTGTTGGGCCATATCTTCCTCCTTGTCCTCTCCCTTTCATGAGTTAGTCCGTTCTCTGCTTGTGGTCTGTCTCCGGTGCTGAGAGCTACAAAGTGAACCCCTTAGTCCTCTGTGTGAGCTGCAATAAAAAGACGCTGTATGGCAGAGATAATTTTGGTTTCTTTTTTAAACAAGTGAATATCCCTGAAAGAGCTGCAGGCCGGCCGGCAAGAGAATGGGTTTGCTTGTGGAAGATACTACTGATGTTTCCTGAAGACACCTGATGGGACTGGAGTGTGGGGGTTGGGGGGGAGCTGTTCTGCCCTGTGGTGGCATCTGGCCTGCCCAGAATATTCTTGGCACCATCTCAAATGCAGGATTGAATGTTTCGCATCCTTGTTTGTATTTCAGATTTGCTCCTGTTGGGAGTTTCTGGTTGGATTTCCTTGCCCTAAGTTTTGTGTGTGTGTGTGTGTGTGTGTGTGTAATTAAAAGCTTGGAGGCAGTTTTCAAGTTCCCCTTTAATTTTTATTTTCCTTTTATTAGTCCTGACATCTGCAGGTGCATTGTGGGCTATTTAAACATTACAGTGTTTGGCATCTAGTCAGTCTGGTACTGTACCTTGTGTCCTTCAGAGTGTGTGTGGGTGGGAGGGAGTTGGCCCTCCTGTTGTCATTGGACTGGAACTTCCAGCAGACCCAGCGCTGAGGGATGCGGGTGTTACAGTCCAGGGACAACAGCTTTGCCATAATTCTTTTTAACTATTTGTAGTTGCGTATGGGTGTGTGTGTAAAACACCAGTCTCGTGAGATTAAGAGATTTGACAAGGAGAAGCAATATATGGCACATTTGTGGTAGGCTTGGGCCCAGACGTTTCAGGAGGCGTTCCATGGGCTTCCATAGGAACGTAATCAAAGAACCGAACCCTAACCCGCGATGTTCACAGCAGGAAGGCAAGCTGGCTCGGAGGGTTCTTCTTTTCCTCCTCTTGTAACTCTTGTGGGCTCAGCCCGCCAACTCTCCGCATGGAACAGGAAGCTCCCAATGTGAGAAGGTTAGGTTCTTTCTGATGCAACATTTCATCTTTTTTAATTAGCTGTAATCAGAACTGGAGTTTTGAGTGTTAATGAGCCAGACCTAATTAACCAGCCTGCAATCCCCCCTTTTTTATTCTTGTTTTTAAGTTAGACATACAATTGGTTGACCCTTTCTGGAAAACATCAGTCAGAACCACAGAATGCAGTCTTGGAGGGAAGGGAGGAGGCACTGCCAGGGACTCCCAGGTAAAGCACGGGGCCGGGTTACTTGAGGGACCCCCCTCCCTGAGGGTATCTGCCTGTTCCACCGGATCAGAGAGGGTGGGGGTGCTCCAGGTCCCTCCCCTTAAACGTTGCGGTCAGGTGGGACCTGGGAAGCGTGCCTTTTCCATAGCAGTCCCCGTCCCGTGGAAAACCCTTCCCCCAGGATCCGGCAAGCCGTAAAGAGCCAGCTCTTTCCCCCGGGCACTGGGATAGGGTGAGGTTGCAGGCTGGAGATGGTTTTGTTGGATGGATCAGAGAAGGGTGGCTGAGGCACCAGGTTTTTGCTTTTTCGCTGCTTTGGTTTTTTATTGCTCTTGTGAGCTGCCCAGAGTTGGGTTTCTTAAGAAGAATACACACACACACACACACACCTCCTTTTGATCACATGACTGAGAATTAAGCCCCAAATGCTTTTACTGATCCATGTTTTCTCCTGAGGCTTGAGCAGTCTCCGGGAGAGAGAAAAAGCCACGGCTGGTCTGTATTCCACACCGTTCTTTCTGCTCATGCAAGCCTGGGCTGCCAGTCGAGAAAAGGTGCCTGTTCTTCGGGTGGCAGTTCACTAAAGCATTTCCCTATGTAACAATATGTGGCCTTAATGGCAGCTCACTTGCATTGGGTTAGCAACGCAGTATGACTTTCCTCTGTGCACGTCCAATCTGCAGGCAATTCTGGTCTGCATCTGCTTCCTTACATAGAACGATTGCTTGCAACAAGAACCTCAGCACATGAAGCACGCCTACGGGACCTTACTGCAGGGCAGACGTGAACCCGTGCAGTTGTCGCCCTACCCTCGCCGGGAACTCTGGAACTCAAGTGCCAGGAGAAAAAAGGGCCCAAGAGCCGCTGCCGTGCCCACTGCCAGGATTCCGTGAGGGAGACCATGATGGATGGATAGCTGGTGCATCTGGAGTCTGGATCTCGTGGACACCCACCAGCCTCTCCACCGGGGGTGGCCAGCGCTTCCCCCAAGCAACGTTGGCAGGCGAACGAGGGGAAAATGCTTCCCTAAATTTCTCACCAAAATAAGTAAAGTTGGTTCCCATCCTGCCCTGCATGTGATCCAGTTTTCCATGACCTCAGTTCCACCTCCCTGTTCCATCTTGCCTGACAGTGGCAGGCAAGGCTTTAGAGGGTGTGAAGTCTGCTGCTTTTCATTTGGAAGGGCCGCCACCTCTAGTCACTTCTCTAGATCTGTGACTGTGTGTGTGACAGAGAGAGCGAGCGAGCACAGGCGTGGAAAAGATGGATGTGGGGAAAAGTGGCAACCGGCCTGCATTCCCCCAGGCCCGCCAGGTGCTGCTGGTCCTCTGGCTCAGATACGCAAGAAGGCGTTTTGGTTGCGGTTGACCTGTTGGAGAATCACAGCAATAAGAGGGCCAAATTGCAGCCTGCAGGATGTGACTGTTCCAGGGTAAAGAACATAAGGAGATGATTGCGTGCCTTTGTTTCAGTTCCATGCCCGCCCCTTTCCCTCCCTCGGTGTCCTTTTTCTCAAGGTCGCCCCATCTATCCACCGACCACCCCCTCCTGCTGCTCCGGTAAGGGAGCTTCAGTACTACTGAATGCCAGCAAGTTGTTACTCTTTTTCCATTTCTTTTTCCATCCTGTCTGGTGTTCCCAGGATGTGCCCAAGGTCGTTTGATGTGAGCTGCTGCAACACAGTTCGCCTGCTTCTGCTGTTGTATTGGTGCTGGTGCTGGTCGAGGCTCGAAATAGGGCAGGAAGTCATTCACGGGTAAAAAACAAGATGCTAGTCTTTCCTTAGCAAGGTTTCAGAAGTGGTTTGCCATTGCCTCCTTCCTGGGGCTGAGAGAGTGACTGGCCCAAGGTCGCCCAGCCGGCTTTGTGCCTGAAGCGGGACTAGAACTCGCGGTCCCCTGGTCTTCCTAGCCTGGTGCCTTCACCACCACACCAGCCTGGCTCTCTGTGCCTGCTCCCTTGTGACAGTGCCTGCCAATGTGTGGGGGTGGCTGATAGCCAGGAGGGTTTGGCCGTGTGTGTGTGCGTGTGCGCTTCAGTTAGCAATCCTCTCCAAAAGCCAGTGACTTTAAGCCTGCTAACAGTATCCAGCCCGGGGAGGCCAGCAGGCCCAAGTGGCTGTTGGCCTGTACATTGGCCGGCAAGCAACTTTGTTAGAAGGTGTAACATAAATTACAGAAATGAATGGATAAAATAAGTTGGCAATGGTTGGAAAGGCCAGTATGCTTGTTCTCAATTTGGCAGCAGATTTGGAAAAAAGAGTCTTTGTCCAAGGGCCGTATTGGCAAGTCCTGCTAAGCCAGAGGTGGGAAGACGTCTGGTTGCTGTAGGTGATCAGCTAACAGGCCTGGTGGTGGTTGCTCTTCCCGGGGCTGGCTTAGCGTTGGTTTATGCTTGCACATGTGAACCAGCAAGCCTGGGAATTATGTCAGTCACGGTGCAACACTTCTGGAGGTCACTTGGCTGGGGGGACAGCTCTTGGCAGGAAGCTGTTGGCCCAGGGGTGCGCAGTCCGTGGCTACGGGGGGGGGGGGGGGTGCGTGTGTGTCCATGCACGTCTGTGAGGAGATGAACCTCAGTGTGTCAAGGTGACCCCTGTCGCTGGCTCCTCTTTTCGTCATGCAAACAAAGCAGCCCTGCCTGCTTTATCTTGCTTTGCATAATCGATTCACCAAAGCTCTGCACTCCGAACCAGGAGGCATTTCGCGCAGCGCCTCTGAAATCCCACCAGGTGCTGCCTGCCTCTTTCTCACCGCGTTTTTGGCCAGGCTGCCTCCCACACCAAGCTGGAGAGCACCAGGTTGCCATCTTCCTCCAGGCTTGCTGGGATTCCGGCATGCCTTGCGTGCTGCTTTAGTCTCCCTTCTCCTTTGCCACTTTATTGACCAGCGCGCCTGCTGAAGACTGCGCTCCTTGCTCCTAACCCAGTTCACCAAGCGGAGGCACTTCTCCCAGCAGGACCCTGGCCTCAGGGCCACGCCAGGCTGCTGGGTGAGCTGGAACTTGTTTCCAGGGAAGACAGGATGCAGTGCCCGTGCTTGTGCTTGTGCACACACCTTGTGTGTGTCTTTGTCTAGTCCTTGTGTGCCACATTGTGCCTGTTCCTTGGATGCTCCTGGCCCAGTTGGTTCCCCCCTGACCTCTCCTCCCTTCCCAGCCGACTGACTCAAACAAAGAAGAAAGGGTCTCTCTTCCCTCCCTCCCCCCCCCCCCCCAGCTTCATTTGCCTCTTTCATTGTGAAAACGTCACCGCTTGTCTGGCTATAGGTGGTGCTGTGGAGCCCAGGAGGACCCTTTTCGTCCGTGCCCAGGCTAGAGAGAGAGAGAGAGAGGAGGAGGAGGACGGAGAGACGGAGGAGGGGAGGGGGTTTCTGGGGGTCCCTCTGCCTGCAGAGATGTGTGGGCATCGCAGAGGCAAATTGTGCCTCCAGGTCACCGGAGCTCCCTTGTGCTTTCCTTAAGAATCACAAAGAGGGAGGAGGAGGAGGAGGAGGAGGGATTTATTTTTCTCCCCCAAGACTCCTTCCAAATAGCTGCAACAAATCTTCAGTTCTCTGCCCACCAAAGATCTGCTCTGATTTTTTTCTTGGCCCCCCCTTCCCAATATATCCACTTTCCCCTTTCCCTTTCCCTCTTCTGGACAGCTGCACTGAGGAATGATGAAAAAGACCGATTCTGCTAAACGGGTGAGTCGAGTCGCTCTCTTTCTGCTTTCCGTGCAGCCCTCCCCCTTCCAAGGGCCTTTTTCTTGCGTTGTTATTGTCCACTTTGTGTGTTGGGTGTGTGGACCGATGGGGGCAGGGTTAGCCAGTATTGTTCCAACTTTCCTTTCCTTTCATCCCCTCCTTTCCCGGCCCCAAAATCCACTTGTCTTTGCTTTCTGATTGTTCAGCCTTAAAGCGATGCAACCACCAAATGTAGGGTCTCCATTATTAAAGCTGTGTTTGTATTAATTTAGAAACATGTCTCTATATATGTGTGTGGATTTCATCTTTTACTTCGCTAGATGAAGACAGTGTGATTAGAAATGCAGAGAGAGCTAATTTGGAAAACATAGGAGAAACATAGGCATGGTTTTAGTCTGGATTTGTAAGAGAGAGAAGGATCCATCATCATCACCATCATCACAATCATTAAATGCCGGTTGGGCCAAGAACAGATGGATTCCAGCCTACTTCCTTATATAAAGGAGGTGGCAGCATTGTTTTGATTCTATTTATTTGTTTGCCTTACATCATCTTGTCTGCTTTGTAACTGTGGTAGAGTTGCTTTTTAAAAAAATCAGTGCACGTTGTCAGGGTGATCTGTGTGCAACCGCCAGTGTCCCAGGTGCCCTGCAGCTTTGGGGAAGGGCCAGGGCCAGAGATGGGACAGGGGAGCTTTCCAGGCCGCAGGAACAAGCCACATGTCTCCTCTTAACCATTTCTATTCTGTCCTCCCCCCCCCCCCCATTTGTTCCCTGTCCTCCTCTCTGTTCCTCTTTGAATGCAGGGGTTCCAGGAGGGGAACCAGCAGCCTGACAAGGTGGGCTGGGTCCGAAAGTTCTGTGGGAAAGGCATTTTTCGGGAGATTTGGAAAAACCGCTTTGTGGTCCTGAAGGGTGACCAACTGTTCATCTCGGAGAAGGAGGTTGGTAAGAGGTTGCTCCCGTCCTGCCTCTTTAGGCCAGCCTTTCCTTTGCTTCCTTAAGTCCCCTTTCTACAGTTCAGTTTTGTTTGGGAGGGGCTGGGAAGGGGCTGTGTATCTGAATTATGTGATTCTCCCGCACAGATACGGCTCACTCGGTAGCTGGAGGGTGAAAGAGGAAGTTGATGCTGGGTGTCATTTTCCTGCGGGAGGGGCTCCCTTCTTATTTCCCCCAAAGCTTGACCACAAAGTCCTTGGCAAAATGCCCCTTTTGGTCTGGTCAGAACCTGGCCGTGACCTCCCTCCCTTCTCAGGAACCAGAGACGCTCTGGCCAGAGTTGCCTGGGGGTCCGGCCTGGGGCCCGTGGTCCAGGCTAGAGGCGGCGAGGAGACGACAGTGAGACGGAGGGTCGGGGGGGGGGATGGCAGACCCGGCAAGGGGACTCCCCTCCCTGGGAGGAATGTTGTGGCATCCCCCAAGCCCGGGAGTGCCACAATCCGAGGGGATGTTTGTGGAGGCATCCCAGGGGCAGGAGGAAGGGCGTGGATTGAGCCCCGCTGAGCCCCAACTTCGCTTCCTGCCGGCACTGGCTGGCCTGCAGTGAGCACGTCGGAGGCCACCCCTTCCCCGGCGCAGGGATGCTTTGCAGGACTTGAGACACTGCTTGGGGGCGGGGTGGTTCTGGGCGCCAGCTCTGGGGCCCAGTTGGCCACGCTGCTGTAAACGGGGCCAGGGTCCAGGTATCTGCTAGAGTTTCACAGCCAAGCCTTGACCAGTTGCAGGCCCTGGTCATTTTTGGCCAGGAGTCCCAGGTCCATCACAAGCTCACCTGACATGAACTTGCAGAGAGTAGAAGTGCCCCATGTTTTAGCAAGGCTGATAGCCCGTCTTACGTGCCAGAAGAACGTGGTCTCTCTTCCAAACCACCTTATCCTCGGAAGGACGCGAGGGCTTCCGTGGCAGTTGACCAAAAGGGATGGGTTTCTTGTCTTGGCATCTCCCTTTCCTGGGCATTTCGGATGCCTGATGTAAATTTTGCATATTCCTTTTTAGGATTTCTTTGTTCAGTGGCTTTGGGATGAAGTACACGTTACATGCAAATAAAGGTGTTTATTTTTCCACTGGCTCTTACTAAAACCTGCGTCCTTGATAGGCAGTTAACTGGAGGCACAAATGTCTGTTGCTTAAAAACTTGTTTTCTGATGTTAGATCTGTGTTGCTATTTGTTCTTTGCAACAGTCACTTTCTAACACAAACTTTTGGTGCTCAAACATTGCTTGGAAGATTCACGTTGATCCTAATTCTCAATGAGGAGGAAGCAGAGGCTGCTTCTTTGTGGTGAGAAAGAAATGCAACCTGTGACTTACTTCTTTTAAAAAAAGGCTCGGTTTTCATCATCCTCTTCAGAGCTGTCCCTCCCGACATCAGATTTGCGCAGTTTCTTTTTTCTCAGTTCTCATTTATTGTGCACAGGATGCTTTACACACTTGAGGAATAACACAAGGCTGAAAGGACAGACCTCGGCCCCCTCCCCCAAGCCGACTGGCTGGTCTGAGCAGATAATGGAGGCAGAGGAGGGACTGAGTGGCCTGCGGGACAATAGATGGCTAGGAGTGAACATTATTAACTTACACAGTTTATTTTTATTATTATTTATTTTATTAAATTTATATTACCACCCATCTCCCCTGTCGGGGACCCTGGGCGGTTTGTTACCTGTTGTTTAGCATACTCATAATAACCAGAAATCCAGCCAAGCCATGCCTAAGCTCCATTCTGGCTGGGGCTGAGGCCTAAAGAATTACTCCTTAGATTTCACCAAAGAGACACTCTGGCATTTAATTACCCTGAAACTGAACAAGTGCAAAGGCAGCATTAGCCACGCAGGGAGGCGATGAGCCAGGTTGGCTCCTGTTGCAGGACATCCGATAGCTGATCAGCTGGAAAGGTGGCTAAGCGAGTGGAAGCAGGAGTGAGGCCGAGCTCGGAGAGAAGAAAGCCCTTCCGGTCTAGAGTTCCACACGCAGCCCGAAATGGATCCGATTCTGACCGGGCCCTAAGGCTCTTCCGGAGGGGCACCCTCCGATCCCTGCCACCCGTGCCCTGTTGGTGGCTGTCGGAGGGAGGTTTATACAGCACATCTGGAGGCAGAACAAGGGCTTCTTTAGAGAGAGAAGTCCCAGTGGAAATTTTGTTTTTGCTTTTACTCTTAGAAACAAAAGGAAAAAAATGCCCATTTTTTAAAATGTTGCTACTAATTAAAGTTCTCAGGAGAAGCATTCTCTCCTCCATTCTTGCCCAGGAGGAGGCAGCGCCTCTCCCAGGATGGTGGTCCCTGTGACACAGCCCTGCACGATTTAAAACTGTCTTCCCTCAAACTTTTCGTTAATGCAAACTTGATACCAGCTTGAATCCCATTAAACCTTGTTAGACGGGCAGCTCAGATTTCTTTTAATCAGGTGGCACTTTCTTGCCTGCACGTCGTTCCTAGGTTAATTAGTGTGTGTGTTCCAAGAAATTATGTTTCATTTCCCCCAGTTGCAAATCTACAGGGTTTGTTGCTGGCCAGGTAGGGTCCGTTCCCTTATCCTAGCCAAGAAAAACCACCTTCTATGGCTTGTGGTGTTCTGTGGATATAGGACGCTGGCTTAAGGCACCACCTGGGACCGACCTTCCTTCCAGCCTTGCCTGAAAAATGGCCCCAACTCTCCCAATGTCCAAGTGGAAATATTTTTGACCCTACTTGGAGAGTCTCTGCAGGCAAGGCAGGGAGCTCCTGACCTCCTGAAAGCTTGTGGTCCCTCCAAATTTTAGGCCTGAGTTGTACCCACAGAATTTATGATTGATTGATTGATTGATTGACTAGATTTATTACCCACTGCAATCCCAATACTCTTGGCAGTTTAAAGAGATGAAACATTAAAAAACATCCTTGGTAAAAATTTAAAATTGGATAATTATAGAATGCCAACACCCAAAGAGCGTAGTACAGCCACCCATCCTAGCCATCCGGCATGCATCTCCGTAGGCCCGCTGGAACGGCCTGTTTTCAATTCTTCTAGAAGGCCAAAAAAAAATAAATTGCTTAATTGCTGGTTTAGTGTCTTCAAAGAGGGGCAGGTAGTTCCCTTTTTCCCAAGCCCCCATCCCAGAATTGTGTAGTTGTGTGCACATGCTTAATGTGTTCTTTACTCACTGTAGCTACACGGGTGGCGTTTGCTGTATGCACACCCTGTCCAGGCTGCTGTGTGTCTTTCTAGAGGCCCTCAGGATGAAGAAGAATCAAAAGCAATCTCAACATTACTTGCCCCAACCTGAATACGTGCTAAAAAAAGATGGGTCTTTGGCCTCTGTGAGTCATACAAATGAAGTAACTTTACATTCTAATGCTAATTTTGTGCTGTTGCAGGGGCTGCATGATGAGCACCAGAATTCTTAATCTCCTTCCTGTTGGTCTTTGAGATATCACAGGCACTGCTTAAATATCTTCAAATGTGTCTGGAAAGCTTGAGGACTAGATCCTACCTTAAAAGAATTAAGATTCTATGGCTGTTGTGGGTCTTCCGGGCTGTTCGACAATACAATTAAGATTCTGTTGGATCAGGCCTGAGTTCTGTTCGGTCTAGCAGTTTGCTTCCCACAGTGGCCAACTGGATGCCTCGGGTACATCCATAACCAAAGGTTGGCTCCTCTCGTTTTTTGCTCCATCGATGTCGTATTAGTTGACAGACTGCAATTTCTGTTATTTCACTAGCAGAACCAGTAAATGTTAATAGTCTTCCTCCACGGTGGATGGATTTATCTGCTGTCACGTCTTTGGGCAGCACATTTAGCTGTCTTTGCAGGGGGCTGCATTTGACTCCCACTACCCCAATTGGGATGTTTTGTCTGGGCAGAGCCCAATACCTGTCAACTCCCTCCCGCAGCCCCGCAGCCCAGCTCTTTGCACAGTGAGTGTGCAAATACTACTTTTGCCCTGGGCAGAAAGGCATAAATCCTCTGCTGCCCCTGTTCACCTCTTATACCGAGTTCCAGGACCAGAAAGGGGAAGTCTGTATTTACTGGAGTGTGGAAGAGAGACGGAGAAATAGCCTTGGTTCCAGCCAGACCGGAAGATTTGGCATGTTGCTTGCTTGGATGCCAGATCATTGTAAGGGTTGGATAGTTCCTCCTTTCAGAAAGTGTTAAATCCTTTCATTGATCCACTAGCACTTTCATCCAAGAGCTCAATAATGAAGTGAGAAAAATCTGAGCGCTCCAAATGCTACATCAATGAGTCTTGAGCATTTGGTACTGCAACCCAGCTTTTGCACTTCCTTCTTCTTTCACCTTCGTCATAAGGCTCCTCAGCTCCTCCTCGCTTTCAGCCATCAAAGTGGTATCATCTCCATATCTGAGATTGTTAATGTTTCTTCCAGCAATTTTAACTCCAGCCTTGGTTTCCTCAAGCCCAGCACGTGGCATGATGTGTTCTGCGTACAGGTTGAATAGGTAGGGTGAGAGTATACAGCCCTGCCATACTCCTTTCCCAATATTAAACCAGTCCGTTGTTCCGTGGTCTGTTCTTACCGTTGCTACTTGGTCATTATATACTGTATATTATATATATTATAACGGGGATATAGGAATTCTATATGTTTTTGCTTTCTGCCAGCTCAGAAGTGCTGTGAAACTTAAAAACTTTCACACATTGATTCTTACCAATGGCTGTTAACTTTTCTTGTGAAGAGTGCTTAATAGTCTTTTGGGTAAAATCTTGCATTTGACCCAAACAGTTCTTTCGTATCCCACAGCGGTGAATGTGCCCATTTTAGAAATGCATCCCAAGGCCAAGCAAGAAAGCCTCCCTTGGTTCAAGTTCCACAGGCTGTTTTGTGCTGGGATGTATTTCCTTCTAACTGATCTCTCGATGAGGGTAGCCAGAACAAAGGCTGCCGTTTATTCTGTGTGACACAAACCCGGCGTATTGAGCGGTTCCACTGAGCTGTCTTGCGGGCAAGAGATCTGGCCCGGTTAAAAATAGATTATGCTGCTCCCCCTTCCAAACGGCACAGAGAAAAAAGGCTGTTGTACCTGCTGAACCTCCGGCCTCGCCAGTCTCCTCCTCCAGGAATCCACAGCTGCAGTTAGTCGGGTTAGTTGTGCCTTCCTGGGAAAGCTTTGCTTCGAAGGGCAGCATAAGGGCATTCTCAAACAAGCCGTCAGTAGTGATTTCGGGAGGCGGCCCTCGTACGAGATGCCCGTCCGACGGCCAAAGCGGGCCTGCTCCGGGTGGACCCGAGCCAGCGTGGCCAATGAGGCGCTCGTTCGGGGAGAGAGGTAGATGCCTGCAAAGGAGAGAGCTCAGCACATCTGGGGGGCAGAATGGAGTCGGCCTGGAGCCCTTTCCGGGGAAGCCGTCCAGTGTCCCACCCGCCCGGCTTGGCATTACCAGAGGAGGGACCCTCCGCTCTGCCCGGACTCGGCGCAGGGCGTTGCACTCCTCTCCCCAAAGGTCTCTGTGGACCCTCTTCCGATGGGTTGGAACTCTGCCAGAGCCTGGCTGGGGGCTTCTTCCTCATTTCCAGCAGAATCGGCTGGAAACATTTCACCGTCTTAAGTAAATACTGCTATAGGTAACAATTACGATCACTTTGTACCACTTCAATATACTGCTTTCCTTGGTTTTTCTTTCCCTATGGACCACTTGACAACCGTGCTCATAGCAGACCGTTGAACCGGGGCTGTGTATGGGACAGAGAAAACGCCCGTCTGTGAGTGTGCGCCTGGTAGGCAGATGACAAGGGGACGGGTGCGTGTTTGGCGCTCGCTCTCTGCAGTTCTCCGTAAGTCCGTAGGGGCAGCTTGCCTGGCAGGGGCAGCAGGAACTCCTGTGGCCACAGTTCAGCGCTTTCCTGGGAACTGCAGCCCGGACACGTCTGGAGAGCACCGGGCTGAGGAAGGCCGGGTTCGAGGAACACTTGGATCCCGGAGCAGGCCTCGGTGGGAGAAGCCAACGCCCTGCGCCCGGGTGCCAGAGCCATGAGTTGGCGAAGGTGCCTCTGCTGCTTTCACGCAGCAACCTTTCTGTGCTTTGGAGGGCCTGTCCGAACGCAATGGAAGGGGCTCGTTTTCATGCCTGCATGAGAACTGCAATTCCCCAAATACTTCTGATACGGTGAATGAGAGAAAGAGTTTTTAATCCAGATATCATTGGCAGCGCATCAGGGTAGTGTATGTCTCGCCTTGAAAACTGTGATCTGTCTCTCCACAGCTCAAAGATGAGAAAAACATCCAGGAAGTGTTTGACTTGAATGATTACGAGAAGTGTGAAGAGCTCAGAAAGTCCAAAAGCAGAAGCAAAAAAAATTATAGCAAGTTCTCGCTCGCCCATTCCAAGGAGCCTGGCAACACAGTAAGCTTCCTTCCTTCCTTCCTTCCTTCCTTCCTTCCTTCCTTCCTTCCTTCCTTCCTTCCTTCCTTCCTTCCTTCCTTCCTAGCATTCAAGCCCCTGTTTGGCGTACCAAGAGTTCCAGGTTCCAGTCCTGGGAAGGACATTGTCTTCTGTCCAAACCATTGGGGTAGGCAGGTGGCCAGGCTGGGAAGCATCCCTCTCCCCCCAAGACCTGGAGCATCCTGCAGAACAGGGCGGAAAGGCTGCTGGGTGGACCAGGGCCCACGGGCAGCTCCTTAAGGGTGTGGTGCACGTCCTCTCTGACTTGAGAGCTGAACTGCAGCCTGTCCGTGTTTGTCTTTCCCTTCCACCACTGTGTCTGCTGTTCAGACTGAGACAGCTAGAGAAACAGGGAGATTCCTCATGTTGCAGCCCGTTTCTTCCACTTCTTGGGCCTTCGGTAGGAATTCATGGTAGTATTTCCTATAATTAGAAAGGGGTCAGTCCAATGTCCTGTCTATCAGCAGCAGCTTCACGTCTCTGCTTGTGAAGAGATACAGCCCAAGGGCTGTGGGTCACTGCTCAGCCCGAAGCTTTCAGATAGTCTGCTCCCCTTGATCTCACTTGGCTCCCGTACCACCTAACAATTGGTCTAGCCAATCCCAGCTTCCTCTCCAAGAAAGTAGTGCTCCCCGGCTCCAACAGTCCGGGGGCTTGGGCGTTTCAGTACTCTCCATCTCCTGGTGCTTGAGGCATTGTGTTCCTCTTTGCCAGACCTTACCATGTCACTGTTTAGAGCAGCCTTTCTAGCTTGGTGCCTCAGATTTCTTTTATTTCTTTTATTCTATTTATGTATTGTATTTATATGGCCGCCCATCTCGCAAAATGTGACAGATGCCCTCGATCCGCTTGGGCTCCCCTTGCCCATGGGCACGGCAGTCCCAACTCATCTGGGGAAGGCTGAGACGAGCTATTACAGGCGTATTTTAAAACAGCCATTGCTTCCTCCTCCACCCAAAAGCTGTAAATGCTGCTGCATGTTATCTTTGTCTTGAGTTCATTAAGGACAGTGCCGAGCGGATGGGTAAGCCGCTCTTTGGCTGCTGATGACGTCTCCGTCTCTCTCAGGCACCGAATCTCGTCTTCCTGGCCGTGAGCCCCGAAGAAAAGGAATCCTGGATCAACGTGCTCAACTCCGCAATAATCCGGGCCAAGAACCGCATCTTGGATGAGGTGAGCCGTCTGCGCTTGGCTCGGCCTGTCCGGCTCCACGGGCGGGGCTGACCTCCCCAAGGCGGGAGGAGCTCAACGCCGCCGTGCGAGGGAGAGACCTCTGGAGACGTCCAGAGCCCTTCTGTTTGCTTGCAGCCGTGGGAGTTTGCTGTGGTGCTTGGCGTGCATAGCTCATCCAGATTTATTTTTCTTCAGCCCACAGCATCATTCCTCCGAGGTTCCCGACGGCGCAGAGGCCGTGCTTGCTTTGGAGTCTCTTTTCTTGAAAGGGGGCCTGGGGGTGGGGTCTCCGTTCTCAGATGTCCAGGTTAAAGGTGGCAGAAGACCTTAGTTTGCCTCCCCTGCCGTGGGGTATCTTACGTGACTAGGAACATCAGTAGCTCTTTATTCCATTCCTAGGCTGATCATACGTCCCATTTGCGTGCCTGTGTGCACGCGCGAGTGCCGGCGTGCCGGCACACAGATGTGCGCGCGTTAGGGTCCCGTTTCCGTCTCAGGGAAATATGGTCAGCCTATTCATTCCGGGTCTCACTCTTCTGTAAAAAGAACCAGAGAGTGGCATATTGAGATTTCCCCTTTCTTTTAATCCTGACAATAATCCTATTACCAGGTTTGCAGACAGATAAGGAAGAACAGAGGTGCAGGAATGTACTTGCAGTGATTTGTTATTAGGGAGACTGCGCCAGTGCTGTACAAGGCCTTGTACAGATCTGTGAGTGGTCAAATGGTTTTCTATTTAAAGTACCTTCAATCAATCAATCAATATTTATTCGGTCAATGACCGCTTCTCGGCCTTTTGGCTAAGATCAAGTGTAGTATTTAAAGTAAAATTGGGTACAAAGAAAATGAAGGGGGGGGGAGTGGCAGAGAGCAATGGAGTGGATTTTTTTATTTAGAAAAGGGGCCATCAGGACCACCTTTTCGCCTGTAGGTGAGGGGCAGAGGAATTGAAAGGGTTGTTGATTTTCATTACAATGGGGGAAAATCTGCAAGGTTAGAGAGATCATTTTAGCGGTTGTTCAAAGCAGAGAGGGAAGCGAAGCTAGGTGGTGTTCCCTCCTGACTGAAGGACAGGTTGTTTCTCTGGTGGTTCAAGTGACAAGAGATGTGCATGGAGCGTAACAAAGCCAGAGCAGTTGCTGGCTGAGGAACGTATCCCCTAAATTTTTGCAGTCACAAAACCAAAGAGGAAGAGGCAGCGGGGGGGGGGGGGGGCGGAGAAGACGCCGGGGCCGGGGTAGATAGACAGGAGCGCAGTCTGAACTGGGAGAAAACCGTTCCGTTCCCAGAAGCAGTCCCCAAGGCGTCTGGCAGGAGTGAGTTGAAAGGGGGTAAAATAGTTGTGGGAGAATATTGTTTGGAGATGCAAATCCTGCTTTTATTTAGGGATATTTTTAACTTTTCTTCTCACCAAAAAAAGACTCTTCCCTAACATGGGAAATCTGCAGAACACCAAATGAAATGCTCTTTCTTTGGAGAGTCTCCATCTTGCAAAACTGGAGCCTCTACCAGAGGAGGAAACTTTTTCCTCCCTTCCCAAAGAAATTGATTTCTGTATGCCACCCAGAGTGAGATGGGCGGCCGTATAAATTCGATAGATGGTAGGTAGGTAGGTAGGTAGGCAGGTAGGTTGGTTTCAGCTAACTATAATGAATATGCCAGAGAGCTCCAGTATGAGCCATTGGATGAACTGTGTGTAGGGGATGGATGGATGGATGGGGGAATAATTTCTCCTGGGAGTTAAATGATTCACCACAGTTTATCAAGCAAACCCCCGTTAGCCGCACTAGGCGTGTTGCATGCCTCCTTTTGTGGTTGCTGATGGGCATTTCTGTTGCTTTTCAGGTGACAGTGGAGGAGGAAAGCTTTCTCGCCCATCCAACCCGCAACAGAGCAAAGATACAGCACTCCAGGCGGCCTCCAACAAGAGGTCACTTGATGGCTGTGGTAAGTGCATGGGAAGGAACCAGGACCCCAACTTCTGTTAAGCGAGCAAACCCCAAGCTCCTTATCCTTAACTGAACTTGCGCTCCACTCTTCTTCCAAGACTTGCAGAGGGGTTCGGACGGGGGCCGGGGGTTGCGCATTTTGTCTTCATGACACCCCTTGAGTCCCCAAAGGTCAGACCGTCAGTTTCACAGGAAGCCTTGTGTCCACTTCCACCATTCCATCCCCTAAACTGTGTTGATTCTGGATGGCCAACAGCCCTGTGTTTCTGGAGCTCTGCAGACGGTCACCTTAATGGCACCCGGTTGTGTAAACTAACACTAAGACTTAGCTTTGTTACCAAAATCCCTTTTCCTTGATTCTCTCCGTCCTTCTTGGAGGCTTGGTTCTTTCCCGCCCATCTCCCCTGCTTTCCTCCTGCCTTTGCAGGCATCTACCTCAACCTCTGACGGGATGCTGACGCTGGACTTGATCCAGGAGGAGGATGCCTCCCCAGAAGACCGTGACGCCTGTGAGAAGAGTTTCCGGGCGGACCTGGACAAGTCAGCCACCCATTTCACCCCTGGCCGAAGGCGCTCAGATTCAGAGAACGCCAAGAGCCGGGACAAGAGCAAGACAAACAGCCTCCCGCGGAGGAAGGACAAGTCTGGGGAGAAGTTCTCCCTTCGCAGCGAGGCCTTTGACAAAGGGACCATGTACACTCCGCAGGTCCCCAAGAAGCTCTCTCACCTGGAGAAGAGCAAATGTGCCTCTATGGAGGAAATCCTCTCCTGCTGGGACTCTTCCTCAGCTCACCCGGGGCTGCTGCGGCCCAGCCTCCAGGACCGAGGCGCTCCCCCTGCGCCTGAGCCGTTGGTCCGGATACAGGAGCTGGTGGCGTTACAGCTGGAGAAGACCCAGGAGCTGCTGGCGGAAGCGAGGGGCTACGGGGAAGGGACACGAAAAGCGCAGGCGCCCGGCACCGCACCGGCGGCTGCCCCTGCCTGCCCCTCGTCCTCTCCCGGGTCGGACTCGGCGGCCACCTTGCGGGAGATACAGAGGCTGCTGGGCGAGGCATCCTCCAACTGGAGCCAAGCCCAGAAAGTGCTGCAGGAGGTCAGAGGACTGAGAAGCCTCTACCAGCGCCTGGAGCTGCCGCCCTCGGGACCTGGATCCAAACAGAGCGTGCCGCCTCAGTACAGGAGGAGCCTGATGTGAAGGCAAGCGGCGGGCCAGTCTGCAGGGAGGGCGGGCGGGCGGGCAGGGCACAGGGCAGCCGGGAAGAGGGGCAGGGGCCGGGGCCGGGGAGTGGGTGCTTTGTGGGCATGCAGAGCATTTGACGCGTGCCAGGCTCCTGCTGCCACTCCTCGGCCCCTACTCCTCCCAGACTCCGTGTTTTCCTCACCTCCCCCCGCCTGGACAGGGCACCCGTTCCTCTCTTCCAGCTTCCAGGAAGCCCATGTCAACACGTTCTTTATGTCTATATCCTTTCTCCCCCAAAGTGCAGCAAATCACAGGTAACATCTCGGAACATATTTTTTCAAAAGTAGCATGGTGCTGTTTCTGGTAATTTGGGCCCCAGGGTTTCCACAGAGAATCCCTCTCTAAGAAATCTCCCTGGTTTCTGAATAGTAATCAGGGAAGTCCTCCAGTAGAAATGCCACGCGAGTGCTCCAGGCTCCCAAAGGCCAGGAGAGAGAGGATGTGCCTCAGGCTCCGGGGGGGTGGGGGGGTGGCCTCCCCCACAGCTGTCCCTCCTGTGTCCCTTTGACCCTCTGTGGCCACCCTGCCATGCAGAGGGCCCGTCTCCCGCTCGGGTCCAAGTCCGGATTCGGTCATGAGGGCCACATTGCCACCTTAAACTATGCAGAAGACTCTTTTCATGTCCACGATGCAGGAGCTGGAGCCCCGGCTACCGAAAACCTTTCGCTTAGGCTCGAGACTGGGGTCCTTGGCTGGAACGGGAAGCCGCTTCTGAGCAGGCTGTCCTTGACCACGGCCGTTCCGGCCCACGGGCTTCAGGCTTAAGCACCTCGTATCATTTCCCTTCAGTTCTTGGCAGGGATTCCATGTCGTTAGGGTGTCCTTTTGATACATCCATCTCCCATTGCTTTCCTCGGCCCTGCTTCTTGCCGTCAGATGTCGCTCACGAGTAGCAATGTACACAATGTGCTTAGAAAGCAGGATTGTGGGCCATGGAGTCCTGCTCGGAAAAGTACATGTCGGTGGAACTTACAATGCTAGGTGTTCACTCATCTTCAGGCGTGCGTCTTCTTCTCAGAGCAATGGGAGAACAGTAGTCTGACGTGTTTCAAGATCACACATGCCAGTCCATCTCTCCTTCAGGAGCAAATCCCTGATTTCTTTGGCTCAGGACTGGCCCCAAACATATTGCTGCCTAAGATAAAGTACAGGTGGCATCTTGTTCCCTTGGAGTTGAATCTCATGTCAGTTCTGGTGACAGGAGAGTGTCTTCTGCGGCATCTGAAGAGATGGCTCTGACAGTTCTGTGTCCTCCATCCCCCACTGCCTTGCCACGTCTAATAGCAAGGCCCGGTCCTCTTTTGTTTCCCTTTTCCATCACTGATGCTGAAACACCACGGACATCGTGTTGGACAGGAGGAGCTCGAGAGTAAGTATCCGTTGAATGTGGTGCCCATTGCTTTCGGTTTACTGGCAAAACTGTTCACCTGCTCAGAATTTACTGGTGGTTAAAAGGGCTCTCGAGTTGAGGTCGGATCCATCTGTTCACTTGTGCCTCTTGCTCCTCCTGTGCTCAGAGAAACCGCAGAGAGCTGGGTCAAGGGTTGTAGGGTTGCTACAGGCAGCAGGATCTCACGGTGGAAAGAGTTTCCCCACTGCAGACTGTGCCACGCTCCCCCTTCTCTGGCCATTGCTCACTGCTTAAGAAGGCAGAATGGGGAAGTGGTCGCTCCCGGGCGCTCCCACGGCCTTGGTCCTCAATAATGCTGGTTCAGCGGAGAGTTGGGAAGTGAACACTGAGCACAGATTGTATCTCAGGTACCTTCGTATCCTTGCTGATGATCCCCACTCTGCACTTTGCCAAGCAGGACAACTTGGGTGTCCCACTGTTGAAATTGGGGAAGAAGAGCCACGTTCTTTCTTTCCGTGGGCAGTACTTTCTGCTCCGGCTTAGAGGGAGGAATGCCCACACAAGTCTTCCGGAATCATCCCCCAGAAAGGGAATTGGAAATTGCTGCTTTTTTACCTCTGCCCCACAGTGAGACTTTGCAATCACCCTGAGGTGCCCTCGTTTCCCTTTTTTTAAGAGTTTGAGAAAGTTATTTGCCCTTATCTTCTTTTTCCAAACTTATGACAGCCTTTTGGGGAGGAACTTGCCTCGGTGTTCATTTTTCATCCCCCTAAGTTCTCTTAGTGAGAGGCCACATCCAGAAGTCAGCAACTCCCCAGCGTCTTCCTCCTCCTGCCCCAGTTCTCCCCCAGGCTCGGCTAGTCTGTTTCATGAGTCTGCGGTGGATTACACTGTGTTGGGAATGGAGCAAGAGAAAGCTTGCTGTCAATCCCACATTGGGATTACAGGCGAAAGCCCAATTATGGGGTGAGAATGGCGTGTGTCTGGGTAAACATGCCAGTCAGAGAAGTGCTGGTGTTTCTCGGACTTCTTGCTAATTAAATGAACCGGGAGAGGCGGCTGCTCCTTGGCTGGTCGCTGCAGTGCTGTGGAGGGAGGGTTGGCGCCTTACTAGACGCCACCCAAGTGTGGAGAGATGACGTGGGTCTCTAAAGACCCGTCAAGACGGGGGCCAAAATGAGTCTTCCTGCTTCCTATTACATTTTATGCCTGCCTGGCCAAAAGAGAGGTTAGCCCGGTACTGGGGAATCAGCTCGGGAAGGGTCAACTTGGGGATCGGAAGCTCACGGGAAAGAGATGGGCAGTTCCCTCCCCAGAGGGCTCACAATCCCCCCCTTCACTCAGAGCCTGAGTTGCCTCTGCAAAGAAGGGGGGCTCCGAGAACAGGCGCAAGCCTCTGCCCCTCGCCTGCCGGAGCCTCACCTTCCCCTCTGCATCCAAAAAGAGGCACCCCCCTCCCTGGGCCTCTTCGGGGAAGCAAGAGCCCAGCGAGGTCCTTTTCTGAGGTCAGGACTAGGAAGCCAGTAGCCGGGCTTGCAGGTGACGCTGGGCGGTGGCTTGTTCCACGCAAAGCATGGCCCACAGGCCTCCTGAGGACTATTTTGAGCCCCAAAGAAGTCAAGCAGACAGCCCTGCAGTTAAAATAAAATAAAAGGGTTCCCTACCAGGAGACCGAGCTTAAGAGACAAGCTCTCCGGCAGGCAGGCAGCTCCGGGGCTTCGTTACAGTTTTTTAAATTTCACTTCCTGTAGCCCGAGATTTCCTGCTGCGCTCCCTCCTGAGTACGAACTGGGTCCCGCCCTGCAAAGCTTTTCCAAATCGGCCAAGGTCAGCTGAACCAAAACTGCCAGCCTTGGCAACCTGTCTGTCACCCCTCGTGCGGCCAAAGATGGTGTTGCTGTCATGGACCCTCAGCCGGATTCCCTAACATATAAAAAGCAGGTACTGTATGTAACAGTCAAGATTAGCACGTACCTCAATAAAATTAAAAAGGTACAAGAAACTTGTAAGCTGGCTAGGGTGGGACCCAGTTCGTACTCAGGAGGGAGCGCAGCAGGAAATCTCGGGCTATAGGAAGTGAAATTTAAAAAACTGTAACGAAGCCCCGGAGCTGCCCATTATCGCTGGGGGAGGTCCGGGTAGAGTCGCCCGTTGCATCCAAAGCCCACCAACGGGATCTATTGGACAGTGTACAAAACCTACGCAGTTCTGCCCGCTTGCAGAAGAGCAGAAGAAAAGTAACTGAAGCAGGGTGGCACGCCTTGTGCTATCTGCTGCGCAGCAAAGGAAACACAATTCTCTCTCAGAATCTATTTTGTCTCTAAAATGCCAAAAACATTATCCAGTCAATGTGGAGCAACTGTTTTTGTGTAAACCATTGCTGCAGATTAACTGGGTGATGTTTTTAGATCCTGGGACTTTCAGCGTCCTTCAAAAACTCAAGACCAAAAGCGGTCACACAACAAATCCGTTGCAGTCCAGTATAAAAAGATAATGGGAATTACTTGAAAATAGGTTGCCCTTCTCTGAGCTCGTTTTTTGGCTGGCAAATCTTTCATTATTTTGTTTCCTTGGAAATATACTGGGATGTAAGATATGCCACCTTTCTCACGGAGGAGAGTCAGGGACTGGAAGGAAGAGACCGAGGCGCAAGATGTGATTTGTGACAGAGTAGCTCCTCTGAGCCATGCGGAGCCTTCCTTCCCTTCCCTTGCTGCCGCTGCTCTGACTGCAGATACGCAGTACCTGTAAAACACCTTTTTAAAATCAAACCTGTGTGTGGACGGACGTCCCATACAAGGTTTTCCCATCTGTGGAAGTATTAACGTGCCCGTGTCCCAAAGGTAAGCCCTGAAAGTTAGGACTGGGAGAATTTAGGCAGAAGAGGGGATCCCCGGAGTCAAACGTTTTATGGGGAAAAGACGTCTGATGACAGGCATTTGCTTTGGGGCTATGGAGCCAAGGAGGAGTGCGACTGTAGCATCTTTTATTAAGAACAGGAAGAGACTTTGATGAAGACCCGCAATACTTCTCTCTAAGTGTTGCACAACAGAGTTTTTCTTTTCTCTCTTTTGCCTTTCCTCCCATCCCATTCCTGCAGTGTTCACTATAAGAAACAGCATGTTTATATTTCCCCCCAGTTTAGGACTCTGTTCAGCCAGGGATTAAGTTTGTTTCCCTTTAAGAACTTTTTCCACCAATGAAAAAAGCTGCTTAATGTTAAAGTCAAAAGACCGGTTATTTCTCCAAGTCAGCTTGTCACTGGTTTCCCGTGCAGCTCTCCCATATGTGAGGTCGCAGTTCAGGAGCGAGGGGCGAGCGAGGGTGGTGGACTGCAGTGCTGTAGGGTGGAGCCTTTAACGGGTGTGGAAGGAAGTAAAGGAGGGGGGAGCGGCCCCATCATTAACCTGAGGCTTGGTGCACCACCAGAGATGGGGGGCTCCGGCCTGTCTTTAGGAAGGATCCCCCCCAGCCAGCTGGGAGCCTCAGGGGAAAGCAGCAGCTTAGGTTACCTAAGGGGATAGGAGGGGCGAAGCAGGGTGGCACCTTAGCCACACCTTTTCAGGACAGGGTCTATGCAGCTATGGGTAGGTGCAGCAGCGGTGCCCGTCTCCTGCATCTGGAAAAGTCAGTAACGCATGTGTAGCGCCCCCACCCCCAGTATGCGATCCCCGTGCAAAGGCCCACTCGTGCAACCTGTGCAAAACTGCCTGCACTCTTGGACTGGGACGAATACTTAAATGTTGCTTCCACCCCCGGAACTGTGAAATTCCAGGACGTCTATCAGTGTCTTGGCATCCTCTAAGGCGCCCATCCCGAAGGAGCACAGGGCGTAATCCGAGAGAAAAAGGCCTTAGGGTGACCCTTTTCTTTTTTCTTTTCTTTTTGTGCATTTGCTTCAGAAATTCTGTGGATGCTAAGAAGCTAGTTTATTTTTTAAAGAAATCTATGCAAACTGCTTAATACAGAGCTTTCCAAACTTTTCATGTTGGTGACACACTTTTTAGACATGCGTCATTTCGCGACACACTTACAGCAGGGCATCATTTCGCAACAGACTCTTACAGCAGGGCACCAGGCAGGCACTAGGACCTGCGCGGAATCACAGCTGGTTTGGAGGCAGCAAGGTACAAGGCAGGCACTAGGACCTGCGCGGAATCCTGGCAGGGCAGGTTTGGAGGCACAAGGCAGGCACTAGGACCCGCGTGGAAGCCAGGAGGCAGCAGCAGCCGCGACACACCCAGACACTGCAGCCGACACACTAACGTGTCCCGACACACAGTTTGGAAAGCTCTGGCTTAATACAATAGTTTTACTTGCTTCTCTCTCTCCTCCTGCTCCCCCTGGGCATGATAGCTTGCACGTAGGAGCCTATTAAAATCGGTAGACGGCTTTGCTTTTCTTCCCGAGCGAGCTGGTGTGGAATCTCAACGGTGGGCTTTCGGCCTCCTCTGTGCATCTCCGGTGGGCTTTCTCCCTATTAGGGCTGCAGAAGCTGTGGGGAAACTAGGGAACACGGTTCGCAGAGAACTTCCAGAAAGTGTGGATTATGACCAATGTGTAGCTATCTAAGGGCTGGTTCAGGGTTTCTTAAGAAGAGCGGGGTGCATCCGTTCCACTGGGGGAAATGCCTCAGCCGAGGCCATGGAAGAATTCCACGGCTGGAGGTCTGTCCCTTGGCCCCGTTTGCAGGCTCCAGGCAGGGCACTTCTGGTCTTAGTCTCCTCCAACCAGCCTTTCTGCTGTGGCACGTGGAAGTTCCACTCTCTGCTGTTGCTGCTAGGAGCTGCGCTTCCTCCTTGAATCCTCCAAGCCCTTTCTTAATGCCGCCCAGCCGTGGCTGGGGCTGAACCTTCTACGAGTCAGTGCCGTGAGCTAATTATGCATTGCATGGAAAGGCCATTCTTTAGTTTTGTTGAATAACCTCTCGGTCTGTTGTTTTTAGAAAGATGGCTCCCTCCTCTCTTGGCTATCTGTAAGGCTGTATAAGCCTCTGTCCTGCCGCCTCTTCGGACTTTTTCTTTTCTTACCCAAAATCCAAACTTCCCTTGATTTCCTGAGTTGACCCTTGTGACACACTTGCGTTTCGGTTTGGGCGTGGTTTCTTGTGTCTGTTTCTTCTCTGCCCTGCTCTGCCTCATCCAAGGAAGCCGAACTCTGCACTGATTTTTATGTGAAACCTTTTTTAAAAGTCCTGCGTGCTGTCTGGGCGGCATGTTGCTCCGGCTTGCTGCTGCTCTTGTTTACCTGGTTTGATATTTAAGGCTGTGCTAAAGATGAAAATAAAACCACTGAATGTTTTTAATCCGTGTATTTTTTAGGTGTCTGTGTCAGCCTCAGGTTACAGGCTGGTTTAAATTCCCAGGGAGGGGGGAGGTATCCTGTGCGACCTTAATATGTTTGAATAGCAGCATAAATAATGTCAAAGAGTTAAGCTAAATGTTAGCAAATTTGTTTTTCTTCTTGAACGGTATTGCTTCAGCATGCAGGCAGTAGATGGTTTTCATTGGGGTTTCCTTGTCAGCTTGGTGTTGGTGTTAGCAATTCGAAAGCAGGCAAATGCAAGTAGATGAATAGGTACCACTTCGGTGGGATGGTAACAGCGTCATGCCGGCCACATGACGGTGGAAGCGTCTTCGGACAGCGCTGGCTCTTCGGCTAAGAAACGGAGATGAACCCCCGGCCCTAGAGTCGGACAGGACTGTACAGGCGGAACCTTTACCTTTACCTTTTTGGTGTTGGGAGCAGGTAACCTTCCTGAGTTGGTTACCTGCTGTACCAACATCCCCCCCTCCTCACTTCTCTCCTGATGTTTACCCCCCCCCCCCCCAATTTGGATATCCCTACCTCAGGGCTATCTTGCGGAGCTTTGGTGAGCTTCAAGCCGTATAAGGGGAGGGGGAAGCGAGGGGCCCCTGGAACCGCCACCTGCGCCAACCCTCCGGGCACCTGAGGCCAGACGGGCATTCGCTCCCGAGGGAGGCGGCCCTGGTCTGCCCAGCCCATTCCTGCGCGGTCCACGGAAGAGCCTCGCGCCCCGCCCTGATGCTGCAGCGGCCGAGGCTGCCGCTGACCCAGCGAGCGAGCGAGCGAGCGAGCGAGCCCGGTGCCGGGGTCAGCCCTCCTCTGGGCTCCTCGCCTCTTTGACTGTACTCAGGAGCGCCGGGCCTCTTCCGGGCGGCAGAGAGTGAAAGCCGGGCGGGGGGAGGGGGCTTTCTCCCCCGCCTCCCCCCCCACGGCTTGCCAGCTTTGATTTCAGCAACCAGCATGTGGGGCTGCGTTGCTCCTTAGATAATTAGAGGTTGCCAGATGGCTTCCAACGAGGCTGCTGCGCGCAGGCTGCCTTCTCTTGCAGCTTCGGAGCGGGCACCTGTGCCTCCCTCGGAGCGCGGGGGCGACTGCTGGCTAGCTTCAGCCTGGCAAAGGCATTTCCCCGGGCCCCTTCGAGAGGCGGCGGCAAAAACGCTCATCCCTCGCGTGGCATTCTGAACTCTGAAGGGGCACACTTCGGCCCTGATGCCCGGGGTGCTGGAGAGCCTGGCGGGGGGGGGGGGGGAGACACCCCGCTCGGCCCCTCCTCTGGCCAGGATCAGCCCACCCTCTCAGAGGGGGCTTCTCTGCTGGCTCTCCTCCTTTCTACCTTTAACTTAATACTACACAGACTTCCCCTGACTGCTTAACTGAAAATATTCAGAGTCCCCTTTTCCTGTGATCCTGCCAGGACTTTCAGCCAAAGCCTATGAAAGGCGGTAGAAGCAAGACTGGTTTTGGGGGGAAACGACTGGAGCGATGGCAGGTTTGGCCCATCGAGGGGGCCCTGGAAAGAGGCCCCGCAGAGCCCTCTGTTGTGGGCTATTCCACAGCCGGGTGGGTCCCTGGTCTATCCTGCTGCCTGGACGGGCGGGCGGGCGGGCGGGCGGTCGCCCAGCCCAGCGAAAGCAGCTCTGGGGAACCTGTGCCCCTTGGGAGCTGAGCCCCACCCACCTTGATTAACGGGAGGGATGCTGGGAGTTGCTTCTCAGGCTTCCCCCTCCTGAGATGAGGTGGCTCCGCTTTCGGTTTGCACACACTGCTGAGACATGAACCACACCGGTTGGGTGTCTGTCTGTCTGCCTGTGGGAGAGGACACAGTGAAAGGCCCCCCCGTCAGTACCAACAGGTCTTACAGTGTATGGTAATAATAATAGCATCTGTGGGAGAGACAAACCCTCGCGCCTGGGTACTTTTGCAACATACAGTCACATCAAAACGACGGGAACCCCAAGTGAACAACCCCTCCCCCTTCTTTGGGCTGCGACTTTAAATAACCAACAACAGAGCTGTTGTGCTAGTTTCCTATTCGGAGATATTAAACAGAATGTCCTGGTGTTTGCTCTGAAAATTAATAAGCTTACTTAGAGCATTTTTCTTTTTGCCTAGTTACGTTTAGTGTAGTGTTCCCATTCCTTGGTAGCATCACACTTTTTTCCCCTTGCAGCTTAAAAAAACACAGCAAAGAGACAACTGCATCTTTCCCTTTGCTAATATTATTGTACTTTTCCATGTTCCCGTGAGATTAGATTAAGGTGTAAGAATAAATCCCCAATGACCCCAACAGTTCCCTTCCCTTCCTCGCAGTATGTATCAGCCATTTGCTCAATCCAGGACTGCGCAGTTCTGCTTTCTGGAGGGGTCTGTCACTGATCTGATATTGCTTGTGAAATAGATTGGCTGCATTTGGTTTCTTATGTAGCCCTGGGCTTGAAGTTTGTTTCCCCTGGGTTCTGAAGTACTAAATTGGTTTCTGGATGTGTCCCGATAAAACCTTCACAGCATGTATTAAGCAAGCTACTGTTTTGACCTGGCACTTGCAGAATACTTGGTGATATGTTCTGCACAACCCATTACGATGTTACTAGGTTTTTTAATTCAGCAACCCTACATTTCCTTTCCAGGCAGATTTTTGGGGAGGATACAAACATGTCCAAAGTTTGAACATGAGGAGAATTCAACCGGCAAAGAATTCATGCACTGAGAGATGAAACGAAAACTTTGCTGTGGATGTTTTGCTTTAGCTTTCTCAGATGCTGAAGGAGAAAGGGAAAACCCTACATTGATTCCCGGGTCCCCCCCATCACTGCAGTGGCACAACCGCAAACTAACGGGCTTTAAGTCAATTTTGCATTCAAAAGCTGTGTATCTGTTTCTCTCCAGGGGCAAAGAGGAAAGCAGGGACACAAGGCCGGTTGTCCTCCTTGCTACAGTCTAGGCTGCAATCCTGGTCTGTGTTTACCTGGGAATAACGAAATAGGGCTTTTATCTAACTAGAGAGGGATAGCACCGGGGTGCAGAGAGGACACCCTTTGTTGGAGACTTCGCCTCCTGCTAGGGACAAACCTATGTGGCTCCCGTGTGTAGAGGCGGTCACTAAAACAAAAACAAGGTTTTTCCCTTTTTCACTGGAGACAGGGACAATAATTGAGCACCACTTGCAGAGAAATAAATATGACATCTGAGGAAACACGTATTTATTCAACGTTTTCTAGGCTACCCTTACTGGCTGCAGAGTTCACAAACTCCAGGTGTGTGTGAGTGGGTGGGGGGTGCTACTGTCCTCCGGCCCCCGCCTGCTCTGCTCTGCTCCTTCAACCCTGCTGCTGCTGCTGCTCTTCCCTCTCCCTGGGGGAGCAGCAGAGGCACCTCCAGGAAGGGTGGATGCCACAGGCGTGGTGGGCAGTTCTGCAGCTGACTGGGACCCTCAGCAGGAAGCCTGGATGGTGAGGAGACCAGGACGATGGTGGCCAGCAAGGACAAGAAACCAAGCTGGTGCCAAGCCCAGGGCGGGTCCACTCCTGCAAATGACTCCGTTTCCTAAATGAGGCCATGAGTCTGCCCCAAGAGCTCCGGAAGAGGAGGGTGAAAGAGGCTGGGCTCCCCCCCCCCCCCGTTTTAACTCTAAAATGCTGATTTAAACAGTGTGTGAACAAAGCACAATTTCTTTGCTTTGTTGCATTTCCTAGTTTTATTACCTAGAGCAACTGTACTCCTACATCTGCTTACAAATTCAGGTGTATTTTACACAAAATCAAAGGTGTACATTTTGACTTCGGGGAATTGAATTAGGTAGCAAGCAAAAGCAGCTTCTGAAGGTCAGACGGATAATTAGATCTGGTGGATCAATTTGGATTAGCTGCGATTGTGTTCCTGTATCTTCCCCATCCCATCCCATCCCCCCATTAGGCATAGGAAGAGGACATACAGTACAGTCGCTTTGCCAAGGAGCAGATTGGTCTTAATGCTGTGTCTAATTTTAGCCTGGTGCCTACACAATTACACAGGCTGTCTTAAGGCTCCTTGAGTGGGAAACTTAATGGTGAGCCAGGGAGTTACTCAGTTTGGTTAAATCCTAGAGGCTGGAGGCCTTTGCATGGCTTTTGCCGAGTGATAATTTCTAAAATCTGGGGAAGCCGTGATTTTGTCTTTTTTTGTTAATTAAAGGGATAGCCAGTTAACCATAGTGCCTGTTTCATGCAGAAAATCAGAGGTGAACCGAAAAAAGCCCTAAAGAAATTTTTGACTCTTAAAATTTATACCAATTTAACACCAATTGGTTTAATCCAGTGGTTCTTGGGGCTGGGGGGGGGGGCAGAATTTCAGATCTGGCTTAACTCCCAGATCGGATGAAGCCTCAGCGATAGTGCAGTCCTATGCAGGTCTACTCAGAGTAAAACTGAATTCAATGGCTTTAATCTCAAGAAAGTTAATACAGGATACCCCTACTGCTTGAGTAATAAAAATCTGATGAGGCACTTCTCTGCTAAGCAGTTTACTTGAGGACCTCATAATCTCTTGACACATCCCAACCTGCTGCCTTATTTTTCATTTTAGAAATCAGCACCTCTGCTATTCTGCGTAGGAAAAGTACATATCGCCATATGTCAAGAAACATGCTAATGCCTAATTTGCTTGCTACCTATGCATATCAACAGGAAAGCAAATTATATAACAAAGTAGCTTTTGTTTTGTCTGAAACATCCCTTCTCCACATGCTTTTCCCCCCGAGTTGCTGGGTGACCCATCAACTGCTGGGTTGTGCTAAATTAAGTCACTTATGCAAGAGGACCACTTGAACAAGTCATAGAGCCATGATATTAGAGCTATACTTTTACACCGTTTTGCAGGTCCAGCGTTTATTTATTTATTTATTTTTCAAATTTATCACTGCCCATCTCCCCCAACAGGGGACTCTGGGCGGTTTACAATAAAAATCATGCTCAATACTTGCCAGTTAAGCTTGCATATGGTCAGGCCTGAATTCTAGCTTCTTTAGAATAATGATTCTATCAAACCCTGCATGCCCTTCCTGTTTGTTGGTGATCACGAGAAGTAGCCTTTCGATGCTCAGCCTGTAAATGTAGGTCTATATTTTCAGGTGCACATTAACAGTGTCTGATGGCCCAAACGACCAGCCTTCCCCCCCCCATCTCAAAAGCCCTTTTCAGGTTGTGTTCTGATCCACTAATGCCACAGGGGGCCCTTTTATTTAGGAGGGAGTTCCTCCTGGAGAGGCAGTGTCATCTTACAGGGCTGCTGCAAGGTGGCAGGTGTCCCGGTCAGTCTGCTGGCCCTTGGCGTTATCCGGGCCTGTCTTCCCAGGCTTTGGACCGGCTCCCCTCCCCTCCCCTCCCCCCTCTGTTGGAAGGCTGACCCGAAGGCGCCTGGGCAGGGGAGCTCTGCGCCTCTGCTGCCCCCTGGTGGCGGCTGGCCCAGCACCACCACCACCTCCTCCCTGAGCAGGGGTGCTGGCGGTCCCTGCTGGTTGTCTTGCTAGGCAGAGGTTGCTTTTGCAGTCCAAGAGCATCTCCTGACAGGAAGACTCGCGACCCCCTTAAGTCGCAGCAGCTCATGCCTTGCGAGGAGGGGCTCCACTGACGCCTGGTACCCTCGTGATCGGCATCCGTTGGGAATGGCGAAGTTCACGGGAAGCTCCAAGGATGGATCAAGGCTTCCCCATTTCCCGCAGGTTCCCCTTCCCCACGGCCCTTGTAAGAGAGCTGCGTTAGTCTGCGGTAGCCCAGAATTAGGAGGGGCCGAGAGCCCTTTTGGCAACCAGCCCCTTTCCGTCCCAGGCATAAGCTTTCACCAGCCGCAGGTCACGCCCTTCCCACGGTGGCCTTACCCTCGTATGGCCAAATATTGAAACTCGTTTGCTCAATAGTTTTAAACCGAGGGCTATTTTGAACTATTGGTCCCGGCGCTGCTGGGTAGGAGTCGAATACCGAGTTTGGCAGCGGCCCTAGATTGTGCCCAGCTGTTTCCCGAGAGGCGAAGCGACCTCGCCGGCCCCGACAGGCGACGCTATCCCAGCGGGAGAAGCCAGCCTTCCTTCCCGGCTCACCCGCCCCACCTGAAACCGCCCCTTCGTGCGGCTTTGGCCAGGTGCCTTCCTGGGAGGGAGCCGAGCCTTCCTCCGGATGCGCCCGGACGGCAGGGGGCGATAGGCACTGTAGTCGGCCCCGCGGCCCGTCAAAGGGGTGGGGAGGCCGGGCCCCACCTCCCTCAGCGCGGACGGCCCCGACTGCGGCCCGCTCAAAAGCGCCTTTCCTCGAGCGAGGGCGCGGCGCCACGTGGCGAGGCGCGGGAAGAGGGGGCGGGGCGCCGGGCGCGCGCGCTCCCTGCCTCCCCCGCCGGGATTGGGCCGGGGGCGGGGCCGCGGGGCGACTGCGACAACCGCCGGCCAATCCGCGGCACCCGTGCGGCGGCGCCCCTTCCGCCCGAGCCGTCCCGCTTCCTGCGCGCTGAGGGGAGCCTCTCGGCGCCATCTTGGGACGGGCCGAGGCTCCGCGCTCGGCCTCCTGCTTGCCGGAGCCGGAAGGGGGCCTAACGCGGCCAGCGCCTCAGGCCCTTCGGCGGGCGAGGGGCTTGGAGGGAGCTCGTGGAAAGGGCGTCCCGTCAGGAGGCGGCCTCCCGCGAGCGGCAAACCCACCACGGCTAGTAAACAAAAACCCCTTTTCAAAGGTGACCCAGAGGTTTGTGCCAAAGCCGGTTCGGAAAGCGGAGCCGCCCGCTTTCGCAGTACAAAAATCCTTCGGAGAGCGGCAGAACTACCCCCTTGTGCCTCAGGCGACCCGTCCAATCTGCGAAGCGGCTCCTCGGGGGCGCCTCCCCCTTTTCGGCGCGGAAATCCGGCAAACGGGGTTCCTGCGGCTGCGCAATCGATGACCCTGAGCAGGAGAGGCAGGCGGGCCTGGGATGTGACTTGCGTGATTATCCCAGGCCGGCCGCTGTATTTGAATCCCTTTAGCCAAAAGTAAAAAGTTCGTTTCCGGAAACCAAACGGAACGAGGCCTCCTTTGAAAACAAGCAGGTGTATGAAACATACAAGAAACCCGGGTTACTACAGCAACACAGCCTTAAACACAAAACCTTCAGGACAATATGTCTGTTTTTTAAAGTATTCTTACGCGAAAACGAGATTGGGACAAATGTTTAACAAGTCCTTTAAGATCCCTAAAATATCCAGAATTTCCCGAACTAAATTGCCTTTCCTATTCCATTCTGTTCAAATGCCTTAAAAATTAGGTGTGCCATATCACCCTAATTTTTTTTTTGGGGGGGGGGAATATTTAATTTACTGAGGTTCATGAAAGCCAGTTACTAAAACTAAGAGTGCAATGCGATATACTAAGAATGCCTGTGTGTGTAATGTATTATTTATATTCACAGGTAAATGCAATAGAGGTTACACACCTATGCAAAAATACCCTTTTATCTATACTCAAGTTAGTGACAGCTTCTTTAAGATCCGATATGATAAAAAGAAATAGTTTAACTTGAATACAGCTGTGTATTTGGGTAAAATATTTATTTAATAATACAAGTTCATCTGTCAGAAGCAGAGAACCAGAAAAGAGCTTTGAATCCATTTTTCTGTTTTCTTTGTCAAAATAACCTGCACAAAGGGGAATAACATGATAACCAGTCTATCACCATCCTACCTTCCACAGAAAAGATTAGTATTGCCTTGCTGGTTGTGTGTAGCAAATTTATTTTTGTATTTTTTAAAAGTGAAATCAAGAATTCTCGCTGAATAATATTCCTCAGCAAGAACCCATACTTTTAATGGAAATAACTGGCAGCCTATGAGCTAAACCTATCCCAGAGGTAACTGCCAAGTGGTTCACAACTTTGTGTAGTTCTTCCAGTGACTCAAGTTGTAAGCTGAAAACCACTTTCTCCCCTTCGTTGGCTTCAGGGGCCAAAGAAACCCACGGAATGGAACAGCTGCCTTCCTGAACGTTTTCCCAGTTCAGCAACACCCCTTGTGTTGTTCAGGGGGCTTGGCTGTAAGCCCAGCTCACTCATATATCCACCTGCCAATATTGCTTGAAAAGGCAATACATATATATATATATATTGAGAGAGAGAGAGAATATAGACTTTAAAATCTATTATTTCAAATTTAGTAATGAAGAATGAGTCTGTGTTGTTTGAACCAGAACATAAAAGAGTTCTTAAATATGCATGTGAACTATGAGTCGTTTTTAGTCTAGAAGAATGGTCAAAAGGATCGTGAAGCAAATTATAATCTGGAAATAATTATAGTTCATTCAAGTTTATATTTTTTTAGAAAAGACTAAAATAGAGAACTGTATTCCAGTCTTGCTTAAAGTTATCTACTAGAAAACTGTGTGTGTGTGTGTGTGTGAGAGAGAGAGAGAGAGAGACTAACCACGCACAGAAATGAAGTAGGAAATTCAGTGCATCATTCAGATGTCCTTTTAAAATGAAATTATAAGGTAAAATGCAAGTTCCAGATCACCCAGCTCCCATTTCAGCTGCAATATAGTCCTTTCCAGTGAAGAGTTGATTATCTTACTCTAGTATATTTGACATGAGCATACTATCTTAAAAGTTTAAATTAAATCCATTCAATCCATCTGAAGTAACTGGCTAGGGTTAACAGCATGCTCATATGAGGAAACAGAAGGAAAAAGGGGGAGGAAAAAGTTTCTAGGGAGGAAATTGGGAGAAAGAGGCAACTGCTTCAGTGAGTAAAACGGATGGAAACACAATCAATAATGGGCTATTATGTCTTAGTTGGAATGATAAAAAGGGCAAAAATAGTAAAACACTTCCTATAAAAGTTAAACACATTAATATCTTTTGTAGAGACCTATCATACATGGAGCCTTACAAGTCTGCATATCACTATTGCATATCTCCAACAAAAATGAATCTGGTCCTATTTGTATTTTCTACAACTTAATCGTCATCATCATCTCCTTCATCTTCAGCTGCACGTTTTCTCTTCTCCCCCCGGACAGCGGCATCTGTGGGGAAGAATTTTTGCACATGTCCAAAGGAAAATGAAAGGGCAGCGGCTCCAGCACATTGCTGTATGCTTATTTTCATCACTTCTGAACAATTACATTTAATGGTAACTCACAAAATTAAAATATCCATGTGAATCTGCTAAGCAAAAATAAATAAAAGTCTATCAACATGTAAAATAACTCTGTAAAAATTAAATTTAAATAGTATTTAAAAAGTAGTTGAGAAGCTCAAGTGAACCAGGAATTTATTATAACTTAAATGAAAAGACTAAATCCATCCCAGCTAATGGAATTTATAAAAGTTCCTTTGTTCTGATAGAAAACTACCATCAGAGAAAGGAAACCTTTGAATCCAAAGTACAGGTAGTCCTTGACTTATGACCATTTGTGAGTGGCTGTTCGAAGTTATGACGGTGCTGGAAAAAGTGACTTGCAACCAGTCCTCGCACTTACGACCGTTGCAGCATCCCTGCGGCCACATGATAAAAATTCAGGCACTTGGCAACTGGCTTGCACTTATGACAGTTGCAGCATTCCAGGGTCACCTAATTGTCATTTGTGACCTTCCCAGCCAGCTTCTGACAAGCAAAGTCAATGGGGGAAGCCAGATTCGCTTAATGGCCACGGCAAAAAAGAAAATCGGGCGTGACTCACTTAAAAACTGCCTCGCTTAGCAACAGAAGTTCCAGTCCCAATTGTGGTCGTAAGTCAAGGACTACCTATAGTAAAATTTTAAAATGTCAGCGCAAGTTTATTTACATGCAGGTTGAATATGAAACCTACCTCCTCCTTCCTCATTATCTCGCTCCTCTACATAATCATCATCATCCTCTTCGTCCTTTAGAGAAACAAATTGATGATTTCAGAAATAAATTCAGAATTACTAAAGTGCCATTTAACCCACCTTATGAAATTACTACTATATAGTATGCATCTTCCAGGCTTTTAGTGTGAAAATCAAAATTATTGTAAAACAGTCCCTTACTCAAGGCAACGTCGTAGTTGTGGAAATAGAGTGGCCATGCCACCCTTCCTCGGAGAACCGTCCAGATGTTTTAGATTTCAGCTTACACGATTCTCATCCGATTGCCATGCAGGTACTAGGCTGAAGGGTGAGCTATATCACACTTACCAAATTATAAAGATCACATTCTTTTCTCCCAAAGGATATAACCACTAACCCAGACCCAGATCCTGCTTGTGGAAACTTAGTAACATTTCAATTGAAATACCAGTTCAGATTATTTTAAAACGCAGTTTCTGAGATGCAGGTTTTTTAAAAAAAATCCCTGATGATTCTCCTAATAAATATAGTTAAGAGAGAGGAAACCTGGTGGATATGAAGGAATAAAAAGCTGAGGACCAGCTGGTGAGAAAGATGGTGTTCCTGCAGAACACAAACCAAGAAAAGCAATAAAATAGAAAACAGATTAAGGAAGGTGGGATATTTGACTGCTTTCTAAAGCTTGAATACAGCAAATACCCACTTATGCTATGCAGGGGAAAACCTGTAGAGTACCTTTGGCACAAACAGGCATGGTTTTAAAATACTAACACTTAGAATGCAAGTTAATAAGGTTAAATGCTTTGCAAATGAACAGTAAGGTATAACCTGAATCTCTTCCTTCATCAAATATGAAAGACCCACTTCCTCCTCTTCCTCCTCCTCTTCTTCCCCCTCCCCCAAGTCCGAAGCATCTTCATCTTCATCGTTTTCCTCATATTCTCCTGGGGGACCAGCTTTGTCCTCATCTTCATCCTCCTCCTCCTCATCCCCATCTGAAAGAAAAGTGAATAAATGCATGCTGTATCCTGACTCAGAATGTAAGGGCTGATCCAGAGGCTCAAACGCAGCACAGAGTGCAGCTTTTTTCCAGGAAAGAAACACTGCTTCTAAATGAATGTAGGAGGTGGCAGGAATAAATGCTCAGATACTGTCTTGCTTCTGGAAAGGTAGCATGTGATAGAGCGGTGTAACTGAACTGCTGAGTGGACATGCAACTATACAGCAAACTATTTCTAAAAGTGTATATTTATAGGAAATGTAATTTTACCAACTCCAAGGGTTTTTTTTCCCCCTGTAAGAAAAACCATTATTTTTATTATTAGCATGTATAGTTTGAATGAAGCCTCGTGTGGCACAGAGTGGTAGGCGGCAGCACTGCAGCACTGCAACCGAAACTCCCCCCACGACCTGAGTTTGATCCCAGCGGAAGTTGGTTTCTCAGGTAGCCCGAGAGGACCTTGCAGAGAGGACCTTTCACTTTCACATAGTTTGAATAGTGTATTTTGAGCTTCTCAGGCCATTTTTCATATTTCAAGTTTGTAATTCCTACCCCAGCTTGAAAATATTCATAGTAAATATTCCACATTAACAAAACAATTACCATCATCATCTTCATCTTCTGAATCAGGGGCCTCATTATCATCCTGATCAAACCCATCTAGATATGTGATTTGGTGAAGCAGTTCAAACAGGCTTTCTCTGTAATCTTCCAAATTTGTGATCTCGCAGTTAAATAAATCAAGGCTCTTCAGGTTCTTCAGATTTTGCTAAAAATTAGGAAAAACACAGACATCATTTATTAAGTTGCTAAATCAAGATAAACATTGGTAGCCTAGTATGCAAACCTACCATGCTATGTATATTTGTGGGATTTATGGCCAAGAGAACAGGAGAACTGAAATTATGTTTTTCTACATTAGTACCAACTCACTTCGAAGGCTAGAACTTAGAAACACAGCTCCTTGGCCAGTGACTAGGTTGGATAATTCTGCCCGAGACACGATATGGATAACAGCATTCATATTAGCATGGAGTCCAACCCTGACCCTAACTTTGAGTATTAGCTGGAAATAGCAGCTGGAGAACAAGAAGACTCTCTGTTACAACATGAAATGCCAAAGGAAAATAGATTTTCTCGCTGCGTGCAAAAAACTGCAGTTATTGCTAGTTCCTTTTTCACTGATCTGCTGGGGTTCAGCTTGGAGCAGTCTTCTGCAAGTTGGTGTCCCCCATATTGGCTGGACAGCATCGCTGAAGAGGGTGCAATCTGTAATCCAACACATCAGGAGGGCCCCACCTTAGAAAGGACTGCCGTAAAGTCAAGGCACTTTTCTTTTAAACTGTTTGGATTATAACTGGTATTTAGTAAGTGTACACCCACTTACGATCAATTCACCTATAGTAGCAGTTATGCCACCAACTTTTCAAACAATGATGTTATATTTTCCCAAGGCTCTTTATCACTGAAATCTTAAGGGACCGTTACATAATGACAACCAAGTACATCTGCAAAAGACCTCTTCAAATCCATTCCCCTCCCCACCCCAATTCTATACTTACGAGAGTTTCCACAGTGCTGAGATCCTTGATTTTGTTGCCACTCAAATTGAGATATGTGAGGTTTGGACATCTCTCTGCCAGGACCTCTAGACCTCCAGAAATTAGATTGTCACTCAGTTCCAGCTACAGCATAAATGCATCAGTCAGTGAGATCAACCTCGAAATCTACACCCTCTCTCAAAAAAGGGTACCTAAGCAAATGTGTGTTTTCATGATAAAGTGGGCATAACAGTTGCAGAGACACATATTACTAATTATTATTGGCAAAAGACGACATGGGCATTAAAGTTTGCGTATCAACATGCTGCTCAACAGGGTCATAACCGAACACTCACCCTTCGAAGCTTAGCCAGGGTGGGGAGTTTGGCCAGAGATGTCAACTCTGTGTTGGCCATACTGAGAAACTCCAGTTCTTTAAAGGTGTCATTCAGGCCTTCAATTTCACCATTGCTGGACCGACAGTTGTCGAGTACCAGTTCAGCCACCTGAAAGAGCAGCACAGTCACCTCTGAGCTGAAGAAAGATCTGAATATATTGCACAGATGACAGAACACCACTTTTTATTTGTTATGTAGAAGTATGTCCCAACTTTCTCTTACAAACTTTATGATTAACAAGATTGTCCTTTAGGTTAAATTTGGACATATGCAATTTATTCTGAATTGCCTTTGGTCCCAGAAAGGGTCACTAAATGGCTTAAATTTTACATTTGTTTAATTAATAGTATCGTATGTAGCAGAATTAAAACATTTTTTTGTAATGAGACAGGTCCTACTCAGGATATAGCAAAGGCTTTTTAAAACCAACTGCCTTGAAGGAAAGGTCCTCAAGCTTTGACCAACAGCAACGTTTTTAATAAGTTAGGAACTGTTTATTCCAAATGGAAAACATTCCGACAGTACATTAAGCTCCTCTTTCAGCATTGTGTCCCATGCCCCTTTTGTGCCCGTACTAAAATGAAAGGGGCCTTGGAAGCGTAGTGCAGCTGCCGCCTTACCTCCGGCTAATAAAAACGGGGCAAGCGCCTTCCCCGTGTTTATTCAGGCATGGGAACTCCTTAAGGGTCGGGTCAGGGCTCGAGCCTAAGTGTTCACGGCACTCTTTTTTAGTAGCATTCTGTTTTTAAATGAGACATGCCAAGCTTTTAACAGCAATGGTATCTTCTATTTTTACTAGGTACTACAAGAAGCACCAAAGTATTCTCCGGAAAACTCTGTAAGCAGCATATGATCTTGGTGAGTAAAGAAATGGTCTGCTTTTCACATTTATTCTCAGGAATGTGCTAGAGGTGGTGGTGCATTGGCAATCAAACCATCATGGGGGTGGTACCACAGGCAATCAAATGGCGAGAAAAGTTTAGCATCCCACTGCGCCCCCCCCCCTTCCTCCAGCACAAGGCCACAGAAACATTTGGTCGCCGCTATGAAATTGTATGTATTTTACGTGAGACGTTGCTTTTTGGTTACCGGTGACCTTTTGCGATCAACCAAAGAACCTGCAAAGAAATCTCCAGAGCTCGGGCAGGCTCCCTACTTGGCTCCAGACCCGCCATTCGAACCCCTGCAGAGATGGGGGGCGCGGAGGGAGAGGCGGCGTGAGCCACCCGGGCGCTCCAGCCTGAGGAGCGCAGAGGACGGCTTTGTGCTCGTTCTGGCTCCTCTGTGGCCTCCGCCAACCACGGAGCTGCTTTGGTGGCACCTGCTCCTCCTGGAGGGGAACTGTGGCCGAGCAGCCCGTGGCGTTCCCCGCAGGGCTCCGGCGCTCCCGTGGGGGGGGGGGGCGCTTCCTGCGCCCACTCTTCGGTGGGTGCTGCGGCTCTTCCCGGCCGCCGCGCTCTCTCCACCTTCCTCAACCTTGTGCCCTTGCGACATGGCAGGCTGAAACTCCCGGTAGCTGGCGGGAGCCAGCCGTTTGCCCGGGGCCAACGGCCCTGCGCCCCGTCGCATCTCGAGGGCAGGAGGTCGGGGCGCCCCGGCTGCGCGGGAGTCTCCTCTGGCTCGCCTTATCTCCCTGGCCGCCCGGGAACGAGGTTTCAGGGGAAAGGGAGGGGCGCCGCCCGCCCATGGCTGCTCTTGGGCAGAGCTGTTGCTGCCCTCAATGTTTTAAAAAGATTAAACCGCGTTGAAAGCGTCTGCTAGGAAGGTGCTGTGGCGTATTCTGGTTTCCAAAGGAAAGGCCCACCCTCCTCCCGCTGCTCTCTGAAGACGGAACGAGTCCAAATCATCTGCGTAGAAGGGACTAAGATGGATTCGAGGCAGCCGCGGCTTGTTTACCAGCATTTGTGTAAAGCACATTCCTTACAAGAATGTAAAAATCAGCAAAGTCGAGGCTTTCCACCCGTACTCGAGCCCGATATGGGCTGTTTGGCTTTTTTCTGCGCGAGAAGGGGAAAAACCTGGCAATTTGCTTGGGGGGGGGGAGCGTGGAGTGAAAAACTCCCCGCAACCTTCTCCCTGCTGAGGACGCGTAGCCTGGATGTGGCGAAAGAGCAGTTAACTCGGGAAAGGGGGAAGAGGAGGGGAGGGGAGGGCAGGCTTTAACTTGGGAGTCCTTTCTCTCTTACGGTCGGTTCTGCTTAATCTTGAGCCTCCGCTTATTTTTTAATTATCTGGCTTCGGGGCGGGGAGCGATCGCACCGCGGGGGTGGCCCAGATAGTCGTCCCTCGGCTGCCGCGCTGGAGGCGGCGGCGGCGGCACTGGGAGCGGAAGGGTTAACCGCCTCGTCTCTCGCATCGGGCTTACAACAACCCCCTTTAGGGTACGGAAGGCAGGAGAAATCTCGCGTCCTTTGATTTATGCAGCGCCGGGATCGCTCGGGGAAAATGTTGAGCCCGGAGAGCGCGCGCGGAGCCCGCAGCCGGCGCCAGGCCTCCGAGAGAAAAGCCGTCCCTGGGAGGCCGGGCCCTGGACAAGGCCCCTTAAAGGCGGGGAAGCCTGCTAGGGGCTCGAAGGAGACGCGTCCAGCAGCCGCTCTTCCGCTAAGGCGCGAAGGGTCGCCCCGCCGCCTCCGCCGCGCGCATCTGTCGCCGCGCGCTTTTGGCGCAATCGAGGCGCGAGGGAACGCGGAGCGGGGGGGGGATCCTCGGGATTTTTAAAAATCTTGAATTTCCTGCCTCCCAAGGGTTTGTCCTCACCTTCTCGGGCGCGCGGTTCCTCAACTCCAGGTTAACGCGCTTCTTCATTTCCAGCTTTTTCATCTCCATCTGGAAAGCCTCTCCAAAGTGGAGAGCAAGGGAGGGAGGGGCGCAAAACTACCTAAGGAGAACCCGACAGGCGTGGGGATGCGTGGCGAGGAGGAGAACAAAATAAAAAGGCAGGCCCCCTCGGCTGCTCAACAAAGGGACTCGCGGGCAGTACGAATGGAGTTGGGAACTCCGGGCTGCTCGGCCACCCGATCCCTCCTCCTGTTGCGAAACACGCAGCTCCTTTCCCTTCAATGGCCGCTCGCACACTGAGCCTCCATGACACGGCGCATGGGGCCCCCTAGCAGATGCCCCGCCCCTCCCGGCGTGGCTCTCGACGGCGCCCCCGCCCCAGGGAGCCTATTGGCTGGGCGCGCGGAGCCCCCGCGGCTCGACGAGTGGCCGCGCGCGGCGATCCCCCCCCCGCTTCCCTGGCGCTTCCGCGGGCGCCGATGTCTCCTTTTGTGTGCGCCCGAGGCGCGCCCGGAGCCACGCGCGGCTGGGGCGGGGCCGCGGCGGGGCTGCCGATCCAGCCAAGGCCGGGGGTGGGCGCTGCCGCCTCGCGGTGGGCGGGTGGCCGGCCCGGGCACGGGCCCCCTTTCCCCGCGTCCCCTGCAACTAGCGAGGCTCCCGGCAATCCGTGTCCGAAGTTTTTTCCCACCCTCGTTCTGTTTCTGAAACAAACTACATGTTACAGAACGACACAGTTCTTGCGGCGGAATCCTTCATTTTGCTTTTCCTGCGTATGTAAATTTGTAGACCAGAGACGGGAAGACAGTGCTTAAATAATCAAGGGAATGGAGGGAAAGTGCAAGAGCAGCATGGCGTTCTTTGCCTCAGTTTTTGCTCTTGACACACAGGTTTTGCGAGGGTTGGGGTTTTTTTAGTAGCTCTGTGCAGGGTAGCTCCCGTGTGTCCTGCTTTGGCGCCCTGTATCTGCTCAGTAGAAGACTACCGCTGCTTTCTGTCCTGGATGCCCAATGTCTGACAGACGCATGCACAAATTTGCCTTTTAAAAAGTTACACTGTGTACTTGAAGCGTCCTCATTGGGATTTTATTGTGTCTTACTGGAAATGGCCAGCGATGAAGAATCCACAGCTGGCCACAAATTATGTTATTGGACTGAAACTATAGGCAGCATAGTTGGTTGGTTTCTCTCTCATGGCTTGGAGGCAATTATTCCTACCTTTATGGCGTGCCATATTATTATCATAATTCGTCTCATGAAAGTGCAGCAGCTTCGCTATCAGCATTGCTACACAAGTGCAGACGCCACAGACGCCATCTGATAGGGAGAATTAAGGTGTGATGTTCGCTTTTACCTTCCTCCTGTATTCTAAATTTCTGTAGCAAGGATGGGAAGCCAATGAGACCCAGACTCCCTCGATTATACCAGGGTTCACTGGCAAAATGGCTGGGCGTGGTGGTCTGTCCCCCGAGGCCTTTCACTCCCATTCCTGCTGTTTCCCGCCTCCCCCACAAACGGATTTAAAAAGCAGGGGACAAATGGCCTGCCCCTTTTGGTGATAACTTGGCATCACTGGACAATGTGCTGCGACCTTTTGGAAGCTCCGGAGGTCAAACTGGAGCTCCTGAGGTCTGAAATGTTGGCCGCACCTGCTCTGCCGCAGTTTCTTGTTTAGAAAGAGCTGTGGGGACCTGGCTCTTCACCCAGGCCTTATCACACTCACTCCCCTTCCCCAAAGGCGAAAAATTTTGAAAATTTGGAAGAATTTAAGAAGTAGATTTAAACTCCATAAGGTGGCACCAAAGTGCTACATATATTGAATTAGATCAAAACTTTCACAGAAAATTAAGATAAGTTTTTATGGTATCTGGGAATTATATAAATAGCTCTTCTTAAAATCGTATGACTTTTATTCTGAAGAAAATTCCATTGTATTCAATGGGGGATTACTCCCAAGTAAGCATGCATGGAAATGAAGCCACAGCATTCATTTTAATTTTAAAATTAGCAAACAATTAGAGAATTTTAATTAGTTGACTACTTTCCTTTCAGCCCCTTACTAACTGATTAATTAAAATTATATAACTGAAATATGGAGTTCTTGGTGCTCTCTGAGCTTGGTTGTTTCATTACACAGCTGGGTAACGTCATCAGTGTGAGCGAGCGAGCGAGCGTGGGGTTTGTTGCCTGTTTGTATATAGTAGCTTGCCCTGCCACTTTAGGTGGGGGTGTGTCCCCTCCTCGGTGTTCCCCCAGCTAGAGTGTTCCTTTCTGCCTTCGGTTTGTATGGAGTGGATCCCTGCTTGGAGGGGATGTGTTCGTGGACGGTGCCTGTCCTACAGAGTGGCTGTTGCAGTCCTTGCATTGTACGTTGTAGATGAATCCTGTCAACGTACGATGCTTAGACCAATACAGACGTTCTCTATCAGGAACAGGGACCTTTTTGTGATGACCCCAATGATGCACTGATCTCCTAGGAAGTCTTAAATTCTCTTTGCTGGTCTCAAGTGCAAACTTTCCTTTTGGAGCTAAAAGAAGCTATGGGAGGGGGGCAATTTTAATCAAGCCCACTGCAAGGGGAGAAGGGTTTACATTTCTCCCTGCACATTATGGTTACTCCATCCCCTCTATATAATAATTTTTGCATATAATACTTTTCCAGCTTCAGTGACATTTTTTAAAAACAAAAAGGAACCCACCCACCCCCCACACACACACATTTTTACAGTTTAGAGATATCCTGAATTTTCCTCCTTGTCCTTCTGTTGCCATTTGGGGAAGACAACCTTACTTTGGGCAGAGCAGGAAAGCAGCATCCGACGCAGGTTAATATCAAAAGGGTCCCACACATTCTAAACTTGAAACTGGAAGTCTTGCTGGAGGAACTGTATGATGTGAAGAACAGTGGTGAGGAAGCAGCAGTAATGTAGGAGTAAAACTCCTGCACAGTTTGTGGAATTCTACAAAAAGAAACAGAGTTAGTAGGGCGGTGACCCAAGCGGGGAATGCTCTGTTGGGATGGTGACGGTTTTGCAAGCCATTAGCCAGCTCAGCGGTGCCACAGACTGGATGTTTGCATGTTGGAGACTTAATTGCTTTGCCCGGCCCCTTGACTTGCTCTTACAGGGCCTTTTCTCACTGCTGAACTGAAATGCTGCCTAGAAAACTGTTGGCCTAGAATGAGCTATCCTTTTTGCCTCTGCAGCTACTGTTTCTAGTCGGTACCAATCATCTGGCTGTTCTTCGAGGAAATGCATCACATAGCCTAACTGATTTTATACCTCTTGAAGCTGCTCTTGAGGGATGTCAGGATAAAGGAGAAAATGTTACGTTAACACTGGTACAGCGAAAGATGACAAACCTACCTCACTTATGAGCTGGGGATGAGAGGAAGGCCAGGTCATGCTGACATGGCAAAAAATGATGTTGGCAAGGCATGTTTGTGCCATATTTAGGAAAGGACACACTAGTGCCTCTGCAGATAGAAATCTTACGGGAAGGGCAGATAACTTACTTTTGTTTTCAACAAATCTTCTTCATAATCATATGTGGAGTTATCTGAAAAGGTACAGAGTATTTAAGATAATCACAGTGAATGTCTAATGGCAAAATGCTGAAAACTTTTAAAAGAATGAATATACCATGGTCTTCTAAAGAACTGTAGTAACCAAGTTGTGTAAACCTTGAGAAGCCTTTTTGGTGCTCCCCATCTGTGAAGCTCTCAGACCATCTTGCTGTAAAACACGCGGCTTTGTGTAGGCTGTCAGGGAGGATAGGGCTACAAATCCTGCTATAGGGTTCTTCAGTTACTCGCTGGGTGTTCAGCAGTTTCCCTTTACAAACAGCTCTCCCGCTTGTTGGTCCCTATCTTAGCAGAATGGGAAGGAGTGCTTTTGAGGGAGCCAGGAGGTTAGGCTATCGCATGTTATGGAAAAGAAAATTCTAGACCTACAGGGATTCCCCCCCCCCCCCATGTAGTCTGCTTTGAGTCAAGCTCAGCTCCTGGATAGATCTTTCCAAAAGGATTTGATTGAGGGGAGGGACTGGGTGTATAAAATATTTAACCTGCATTTTAAAATGTCATTTTGGAGAAAAAAAAATCAAATGAACTTAAAATATGGATGAATTCTAGAGTGCAGTTCCTCATTCTGCAAATGAGGAAAAAAGCCCAACGGAAGTGTTCTGTATAATCTGGAGATGCGCCCCACACAACCCCAGATCGTCCGAGCAGGTGTGGATTCCCTGAAATAGCCGTGGACTCTTTGGCAGGGGAGTGGTTTCCTCCAAGACCACTGAGCGGGAGGCCTTCCTGGCTAGAAGTATGGAGATGCCTTTAGGCACGCCTGGAGGACGCCCCATGCTCTGCTGGATCCCCAAGTATTCTTACCATAGTAATAGTCCTCAGAAAATCCACTTCCTACAAAGTAATAATAACAGTTTCAGAACATGGATTACTGCAGGCCAAAACACTCACCCTGAAGGTCTGCCTGATTGTCAATATAAGCTTCTTCGTCTGTCCTCTGTGGGGAGGTGGGTAGTCTCGGGGGGCTCACGTCCCCAAAATGCTCCCCCCTCCCCCCATGTAAGCCTGGCTTCTCCTTCCTCCCACTTTCATTGCTGGTCAGGTGAAAACGATTTTCATTCTTTACCCTTTGACAATCTAAATGCTGCTATTCCAATTATTAGTACATTGTTTTTATTGGTTTATTTCTAGTTCATATTAGGATATTGTAAGATACACGGGGGGGATTCTTTGGAACATAAGGGTAGAAACTCAATGGTTCGATATACAATTAACATTAAAACACAAGAGGAAGAAACTAAAATAATCCATTGAAACCATGGAAGGGACCAAATATAATAAGAAAATAGGTTAGTCTTAAAGGTGCTACAAAACTTTTTTTTTGTGCTGAATTAGGTAATAGTTGCATTGCGTATGTTACATATGACTGGTAGTATAGATACAGCAAATTTGTCTTAACAGTTGGCCAGGTAATAACTGATGGGTCTTTGTTTGATCATAAATAACCATTTATTGAACCAAAATACAACAGATTATCTTACCGTTGTAAAGAGTGCTGCTGTTTTCATATTCCTCATAGTATGTAATTATCTCTGCAGCAGTCATTCCTACTGATAGAACATTTCAGTGAGTGGCAAGAAATTATGTGGCACCATTTTATGAAGGCTGGATTTGGCACAGTCAGAAGCAAAGGGGCTGAGATGCAATAATGCAATGCATACATGTGTCAGCCTAGCCTGTTTTGAACTTCGGTGGCCGGATTGACTGGACACTTCAGCTTTGCACACGGAACAGTTTTGTTTATCCCATAAGGCCTGCACAAGTCTTAACGTGCAGTTTGGAATTCAGGAGGTTCCAAAACTGAATACAGATAGGATAAAACCTACTCTGAATATTAGAATGTAGCAAAAACTTAAATAATTTTTTAAAAAGTGAATTATGAAGATTTCCAAAATGTTACCATAGATGGATGTATTCACTTCTAGCATATAATAATACTCATTAATTTCTGGCAAATCTGAATCTTTTTTCTTTCAGTATCAAGCACCATCTTATGGCAAGTCCATGGCTGTATAAAGTATTATTCATAAAGGAATAATTATATTCCTCTTTTTAAAAATAAAACTGCTGAAGTTAATGTAAGAATGTAAAACTTAAATTTTTAAAGTAAATAAAGCATTTAAAATAATGGCTGTTGTGGGTCTTCCAGGCTGTGTGGCCGTGTTCTGGAAGTTGTGGTTCCTAACATTTCGCCAGCATCTGTGGCCGGCATCTTCAGAGGGCAGGAGCACAGACAGAAGCAATCTCTCTGTGCCCAGGTAGATGCCACAGATGCTGGCGAAACGTTAGGAACCACAGCTTCCAGAACACGGCCACACAGCCCGGAAGACCCACAACAGCCATCGAACTCCGGCCGTGAAAGCCTTCGACAATACATTTAAAATAATTTCCATGGTTTTAGTACCTTTTCCTGAAATCCAAATAACTCTCATGATAAAGAATTAAGCCTTGAATCCATATTACTACACAAACTTCTTTGTTCTGGGCAGAGTTGTATCTCTCACATTTCTCTTCCTACTACTGAAATCTCATCAGATCAAACACAAGGAGCCCTTAAAATGGAGAACAGGCAAGCCACAAATTAGACCACTTTCTTCATCAGTGGAATCATTAAGTTAACTGAGTGCTGCATGTTAAATTAAACCACTTACCTGTTAACCGCTGAAGAATAACAGCCAGCAGAAGAAATGTGCCCAACTTTGTCCCCGCCATCCTGCAGACATCCTCTACCTTTCCTTCTACAGTTATTCAGAAGGTTCCTTAGAGGAACAGCTGCACGCTGAGAGTATAAAATAGGAAGCCATACAATTGCAAGAGATGAGTCACCACCCTTCATTGTAAAAGGAGAAGCCTTGGATGTCATTGTGAAGAGCATTTTCACACAAAATATAACCCTCAAACGTTTTCTTCATGATTGTGTCACAACAAGGAACAAGATGTCTGAGATAGATCTTTCCAGAGGGAAGATTGATCTATAATTGACTAGTGGATCTACTATTTAGAACTGTAGACATGCTAGTCATAAATATAATTTATTTATGTCAAATATATTCATGAAGTTGCATGCTCTGCCAGATATTTTTTTTCCAATCCTACTAGTTTTATGCTCATTTGTTAAAATATTTTGTATTCTATTTGTTACTACTTCATGCAATGGGGAAGATACATACTTTGGAGATCAGGAAAATGAGTGACATTGATGGTTCCCCTGTGGAAGATAGAGAATTATGAAGTATCAGCAGAAAGGCTTTCACGGCCAGAGTTCGATAGCTGTTGTGGGTCTTCCGGGCTGTGTGGCCGTGTTCTGGAAGTTGTGGTTCCTAACGTTTCGCCAGCATCTGTGGCCAGCATCTTCAGAGGGCAGGAGCACAGAGCCCAGGGCACAGAGATTTCGCTTCTGTCTGTGCTCCTGCCCTCTGAAGATGCTGGCCACAGATGCTGGCGAAACGTTAGGAACCACAACTTCCAGAACACGGCCACACAGCCCGGAAGACCCACAACAGCTATCAGCAGAAAGTTAAACAGAAATTACAGAAGACTATAATGTCGGATGGTACCCACTGGCTAATGCGTGCAACATTACCAGTTTGCATGTACTGTGTGAAGCTTGCCCTAGCTGTGGATGGCGCAGAAAATCATCCTGCTGGCTTTCTACTCCATGTTTCACAGTGTTCCTTGGACTCTTCCCTCCCTGTGGAGTCCTTGGTGCTCTCTGATCCTTGTTGTTTTCTTGCAGACGTTTCATTGCCAGGCTAGGCAACATCTTCAGTGTGAAAAGGGAGTGGAACTTGCTCTCTGTTTATATACCCTGGCTTGTCCTGCCTGTGTTGGTGGGGGTGTTGTACTCTCCTTGGTAGTACCTTGATTGGGTTGTTGTGTGCTGCTTGGTTGATTGACTGAGTTAATAGTTCCTTGATTAGGGTCTACTGTGTTGTTTGATTGCTCCTCTGCTGCTAATCTTGCTGTTAATCTTTGCATATCTTGTTGTTGATTGCTGGCCAAGAGGTGTTCTGGTCTTCTAGCTTTTCTATTGTCTCTTATGAATGGTATGTAAATGTTGTTTACCTCTATGTGTCTGTTGATGGCTGCTTTGTCTGAGTGCCAAGCTTCCAGGAATTCTCTAGCATTTTTGGATTTGGCTTGGTTTAATATGCTCACAGTTTCCCAGTTGAAAGTATGGTTAAGTCTGTCCATGTGTTGTGAGATTAAGGAGTTTTCATCATGTCTTCTGACTGCTAGTTGGTGTTCATGGATGCGTTCTGCTAGTCTTCTGCCAGTCTGTCCTACATAGTGGCTGTTACAGTCCTTACACTGTATGTTGTAGATAACTCCCGTTTTTTCTTCTTGGGCTACTGGGTCTTTTGGTTTACTTACGATGTTCTGAAGGGTTTTGGTTGGTTTGTGTGCTACAGTGATGCCGTGTGGTTGTAACAGTCTATTAGTAGTTTCTGAGATGTTTCTGATGTATGGCAGTGTAATCCTTTTCATAGCTTCTGTTGGTTTTGCTGTGGTGGGTTGATTGGTCAGGCACTTTTTGATAAAGTTGCGTGGATATCCATTTTGCTGGAAGATGCTATTTAAGTGGTCTGTTTCCTTTTTCTGGTGTTCTGGGTTGCTGCAGTGTGTTTGTGCTCGTCTGAATAGTGTTCTTACACAGCTCCTCTTGTGTGAGGTAGGGTTATTGCTTTGGTAGTGGAGCACTTGGTTAGTGTGGGTAGATTTCCGGTAGACTTGTGTTTCTAGAATGCCATCATTTCCTCTACTGATGAGGATGTCTTCCCTCCCTGCTACATACTACGTTATTTTCTTGAATTGGCTCTGTCTGAATATAGTAGTTCAAAACCATGCTGATTGCTCATGCAAAAATTGCATCTGGTGACATTTGTATAGCACATGAATCAGTGTGAAGGAAGGGGTTGCTCCAAGAGGAAAAGTAATTCCTGCAGTAATTTCCAGGGCCAGCCTGTTACTACATTATGTCTCTCACCCCCCCCCCCCCCATGGCTCTCCATAGTTAAGTTGAGCAAAGAACAAAATGCAGAAAAAAACTGTCCAACCTCAGTTCTTCATCTCAAAGATCCATCTAGGTATTATATTTTTTAATTTATCAAATAATGCAAGCTTTCTGGATAGCTTACAAAGCAATTAAAAGAATAAAAAGAGTAAAACCTATAAAGTAACTGTAAATGACACAGGACAGGAAAATAAACACAAGAAGCAGAAAAGCCATTATCCCAGTGTAAAACAGGAATTCAAATGTCAAAACCTAAACTATAATAAACAGCTCTCTTTGAATTTAACTAAAACATTCCATACATCTGACTAAATTAGAGAGAGCACTGTACCTAATTTTATCTCATGATAAATACAAAGAAAAGGTGACAGGCCTATATGATTTGAGGAAGTTACTTCCTTTTGGGTGTATTAGAAAAAAGTTTTGCTCTTTGTGAAATAGAAGTTAAGCTGATGTTTACAAATGCTTCCAAAGCAAACTGCCCTGGTTGCTCCGATTGATTATGTGCCATCAAGTCGATGTCAACTCTTTAACCCCCTAGACAGACCTTCTCCGGGTTCTCCCAACGGTCCACCCCCACCCCCACCCCCAGTATAGGTCTTCCTCTTCTTCTCTTTCCTTCCGCCTTTCCCAGCATCAGAGCCTCCTCCAGAGAGCTGGGTCTTCGTGAATGTCTCCAAGTAGGATTATTTGAGCCTGGTCCTTTGTGCCTGGAGTGCGAACTCTGGCTGGGTTGGTTTGATGCCGTTTGGTTTCTTGGCTGTCCGAGGTATTCTCGGGAGACTTCACCACCACCCAGGTTCAAAAGCATCAATGCTCTCCTGCTTCTTCAAAGTCCATCACGTTATCCTACTGCAACTCAGACTCCTCATTCCCCCCCCCCAGGAATTTTGGTTTGCAGTGTGCTCTAACCCTAACCCAAAGTCCACCAGGCATGATAAAATGACCCTTCACGTTTTCCACATTTCCAACATAAATTTAAAGTACCTTTATACATTCTAGATAATTTTTCTGGAGTCATATACCAACGGTACATCATCGTAAAAATTCTCTTTTATTAGTTACATAATGTAAATTACAATCCTTTCAGCCACATACTTCCCCATTGTTCTATCAGTATATTGTGTCCAAAGTTCTTAGCCCATTTTATCATACACTCTTTCACTTGTTCTTCCGTTTCAAATTTCAACAAAAGTTTATACATTTTAGCAATTACACGTTCATCATTTGTACATCGTTCAATTTCAAATTCTGTCTTGTGCCGTTCATTTCCAAATGTCCTCTTATCTACCATATCTACATTATGTTGTTCTAAATATTCCAAAATATTCAGTACGTTTCTAATATCATCTCTCAACCGCCTGTGTCTTTTGAGTAAAAGCCCACATTGATCTTCATGAATAAAGTCCTGTAAGGCCATTTTTCACCCTTTCCTTGTAAATGACACATAGTCATTATTCAAAAATGATCCATCTTGACCTTCTTTAGGTATTAATGCTACATTAGCCTCTATCCAACTGTCCGGTATCTTTCCAGTCTGTAAAATAGAATTCTTCATCTTTTGCAACGGGTGTAATAACTCATCTTCAAAACGTTTGTAAGAGGAGGCTGGTAAGCCAGCTGGTCCAGGCGGTTTCCCTGTTTCGGCCCTTTTTATGGCTTCCCGAACTTCCCTTGTCACGGTCCATTCATCCCCTCTTATGGCGCGCGGGCCGGGCCGGGCCAGGCCGGGCGCTCACCAGGAGCGGCGACTGGGTCTCCAGCCGGGCGGGGAGGGCGCCTGGCGGGCACCCGCTCGCGGAAGGCCCGGGTTTCGCCCCCGCGCAGACCCCGCGAAGCGCGGAAGGAAGGAAGGAAGCCGCCCGCCGGGGCTTTCCGGCAGGTGCGGGCCGCGCCGGTTGCTCAAGGCCGGCGCGTGTGCTTCCTCCTGGCAGCCTCGGCTCTCCTTCCGTAAGCGGCGCCAAGCGGGAGCCTTGCAAGAGCCGGGCTGCTTCTCCCGCTCGCTGCTCGCCCAGGAGCGCTGCAGGCGAAGGAAAGAATAGCTGGGGAGCCGCCGGGTCGTCCCTTTGGGACTGAGCGGGGGGATGCACGGGCAGGCGACTCGGCCCGCCTGCGGGGAGTTCAGACGGCCCCGGTCGGACTCGCGTCCTCCGGGAAACTACAGCTCCCAGGGTGCCCGTGCGGGAAGCTCCGCCCAGGGGCGTCTCAGCCCTCCCCGCGCCCCTCCTCCTCCTCGGCCGCCTCCCGCCGCTGCTGCTGCTGCCGGGGCGCGATGGGGGCGTCCGTGTTTTTCGGCTGCTCCTTCATCGCCTTCGGGCCGGCGCTGGCGCTCTGCCTCCTGACTATCGCCGGGGACCCCCTGCGCGTCATCATCCTCGTGGCAGGGTCAGGGCGGGCCCGGCGGGGAGGGCGAAGGGGCTGCAGTCCCCGGCGGGGCGGGGGGCCCCCATTCAGCTCCGGAAGGGGTGGGCTGGCTGCCGGCGGCGCTCGCTTCGGGAGCAGCGGCGGCGGGTGAAAGGCGGCGCCCCCCGCCACCCTCTCCCCTCTCTAGCGGCTGGGCTCCCGTGGGCGCCTTTGAGGCGGATTAACCTTCGCGGGAAAGGGGGAGCGGAACGCCCCTGGGGCCCGTCTGTGGGTCGGGGGGCTGCTGCGGGAAATACCCCCTGCTCTTGGGCGTGGCGAGCGCGTCCGGACGCGAGAAAGGGGCGTGCCAGAAGAGAGACGCGTCTTGGCTTGGTTGTGAACCCAATGTTGGACGAACAAAGACCCCCCCGGGCCCCCCGCGCGCGGCTGGGCGCGTGTGCGTGGAGGTTTCTCAAGGGCAGCCGGCGCTCCTTCCTCTGGCTTCGTGCCGGGGGTGAAGCAGATGCCGGTCCTGGGGGAAACCCCCCCGCTCTAGCTGCTTCCTCTCGGCTGCCTTTCCTTCCTTTCTTCGTGCGAGAAGCGTTTGACTCAACTTCCCTGCGTCCCTGGAGAGGAAAGTTAGCCGCAGCGCGGCAGGTCTAGGGAAGGCTCGACCCATCTGGTTTTGAAGTCAGACGCCACCCGGAGTCTCTGAAGGCCCAGCCCGGCTTTGCGTGGGGCGGGACTTCCAGACGTCAGCTGAGAAACCCCCCCCCTCGCCTGCCTTCTGAATGAATCAAGGCTGCTTTGCTTCAACTGTTCCTTGAAATTCTGTCTTTCAATAATAAAACGTTATTCCAAAATTGTTTACAGAAGTGTTCTCAAGAAAACTCATAAAAAGCTTTGTGGATGTTGTAGCACCATGTGCCAGTTCCAGCTCCTTAAGAGGGTTGACTTTTAAGTATTTTTTTAAAGGTAGCCTTTGGGGTTCCAAAATTATGCCTGAAAAGAAACTGGTACTGTCTGCGATTTCAGAAGCCACTAAAATAGCTAAGATAGACTTCTAGGGCAAACTCTGGTGGATTGCTGCCTTTAAAAAAAGAATGATGGGCAGAAACAGTGCAAATTGCGCAAAATAAATGAAATCATAGCAGTTAGTTCAGGCAGCATAATTGATACAGGTTGGATTGAAATGTCGGGCATCTTCTCAAAATCTGCTAAGAAGGACGACTTGTTTTCAGCTTTCCTTTTCTTCTTCCTAAATCCAGGGCCTTCTTTTGGTTGGTCTCCCTCCTCTTGGCTTCCTTGGTCTGGTTTATTTCAGTGCGCCTGAGCAACCAGGAAGACAAGTGGCTGCAACACGTCCTGCTGATGTTCGGTGCGGCAGTGTCTGTCCTGCTGCAGGAAGGCTTCCGCTTTGCTCACTTCAGGCTCCTCAAGTAAGAGAGGGATGCCTGCCACGTGGCGTGACAGTTGGCCTGGGCCTGGCTTAACTTCCCTGATCCTTCCCTCTTCCCCATGAACCGGTCCCAGAGATTCCCAGGAACTGAAGTCTGAGGGCAGTAAAGAGTGGGAAGCAGTTGATTAAGTAAATAATAGTCCCATCCTGGTGTTTTCTTTGACACTGATTTAAGCATAGAGAGCAATAGGTGTCTTCTGAGGATAGGCAATCTTGGGTGAAAATTTTTCACTCAGGATGTCTATTTGTGCATTCTTTATTCCATTTGCAGGTGGCCCTGCAGCTTTAGCTGTTAAGTTAAATGAGGGGCAGGGATCAATGAATTCAATACTCCATTGTTTGGGATTGCATTCTAGATAATGTTAAAGATGAACTTTTGTACCTTGAACCTAAATGGGACAAAGAATCCAAGGTGTAGTCAGTGGAGGCCGTCACATTTTATTTTTGGAACTTAACGAGTTCCCCGCTTCCTCTGCACTCTGTTTTAGGAAAGCTGATGAAGGGCTAGTGACCATAAGTGAAGATGGGCGCTCGCCCATTTCGATCAAACAAATGGCGTATGGTGAGTGAACATGCTCGCTCCCTCCCTTGGAGCACAGTCGCGGACCATCCTCCTTCCCCCCTCCCTGACCCATTGAGCAGTCCTCAAGTTTTCCACTATAATTTTCCACCCGTCTCCCACGGGCAGTGTCAGGCCTCTCCTTCGGAATCATCAGTGGCGTCTTCTCCGTCATTAACATCCTTGCGGATTCCATTGGTCCTGGCACAGTCGGCATCCACGGGGATTCGCCCTATTACTTCATCACATCAGGTAGGACCTGTTGAGGGGGAGATTGTTGGAACAAACATTTTTTTAAAAACCACAAGAGTGGCACGAATATGTGGGTTTTTGTCTGGTCCCTCACGGTATCTTGGCAAAAGGCATTTTCAAACAGTTTGGAACCAGAAAAGGTATGAGATACTGTACAGCTGGCTGGGATATAGGAAGACAGTCTTGATGTAGTTCAGCCGCCTCCACGACACAGGATCTATAAAACATTTGGGATGATCGCTTCTTCAGACCTGCTTCTCCAATAGTGCCGTGTGCATAGATTGGGCTGTAAACCCCACATAAAAGCATTTTGGCATTACGGGTGTGAAAAAATCCTAACAGTTTGCTTAAAAAATGCTGAAGATGGTAAGCTATTCTTTCACAGCTTTCTAACCTTTTTCTAGTCCTCTTGTTAGGCATTTTATATTAATCTGCCTATTGGTGAAGCATTGTTTTGCTGTGCTTGGCCATAATTGTGTACTCTTGGCAGAGTACTTTGCAGCACTTTCCACAAACTCAGGCGTGGCATGTGGCTCAGTTTCCGTTTTTTGCTTCTCGTTCCAGCCTTCCTGACGATGGCCCTGGTTTTCTTGCACACGTTCTGGGGGACCATTTTCTTTGACGCCTGTGAGAAGAGATGCTACTGGAAGCTGGCCCTGGTGGTGGTTAGCCACCTGGTGATATCTGGGCTGGTGAGTGGATCTGGGAAGGAGATCAGTTTTCCCGGGGTTTGAGCTAAAAAGTGTGCTAGGTCTCGTTCTCCCCTCAAGAAAGCGGCACTGGGTTTCTACCCTTTCTAGGCTGGCTTTCTCCAGGACAAGAGATCCCACCATCCCTTCTTGCTGGGGGAGGGTGAAGGGCTAACTAACAGCCCAACATGCCTGAAAGATCTAAAACAGTATTTCCTCTGTTATGCTCCTGTATGCAGAATCTGTTAAGGAATGGTCCCCAGTGTTTTACTACGAGAGCCAATTTCTATTGTATTTCTGTAAAAAGTCAGCATGGAATAACCACATGATCAAACTTGAAGTCACAGAAGATTGGAGACATGGAGAGGCTGTACTTCCCCAGCAGCAGGGAATTGCTCTGCTTTTCCCCTGCAGATGGGCCACTTAGCAGACAGGCTTTGAGGGAAAGGGGTGGGGGGTGGGGGAATGAGTTCTGAAATCCCCTCTCGCTTGCTTTCTCTCCCCGCAGACCTTTCTGAATCCAAGGTACGAAGCAAGCCTTATCCCCATCTTCGTGATCACCGTCTCCACAGGGGTGTGGGCCTTTTTCACAGCTGGTGGTTCCCTGCGCAACATCCTCGCCTGCCTCTCCTGTGAGAGTCACACAAGCGTGGGGTTTACAGAAGGGGGAAGGAGCGGAACAGCAAGAATCTTAGGAGGCCCCCTTTCCTCCTCCAAGAAAAAAAGACTGCAGTCATTCTCTGCAGGAGTGAGGATGAGCAGAAAGACCCGCATCCGGGGTTCAGCGTCATGTAGGAATACGGGGTGGGCTCAGTTCTCCACTGCTCATCCTGGCCTCTGTTCCATCAGTCCCCTAGAAGCCGCGGAAGGGGATCTGGAACTGGGAGCGCTTCCTCGGTGCCTCGCCTCGAGTTTGCCTGCAGGCTAATTACGCTCCTCCTCCCTCCCTCCCTCCCTCCCTCCCTCCCTTCCTTGCAGGCAGGGAGGAAGAGGACAGACACGTGGTGGTGTATTCTGAGCTGCAGCTCCCCGTGGAGGACTGAGCCCCCGCCTGTGTCGCCCGGAGGCCAGCCCGGAGGCCAGACGCGCACCGAGGACACTCCTCCGCACCGCTGGACACGGGTCTTCATCTGGGACAAGGGGCTCCAGAGCTGATCAGACAGCCAGAGCCCTGGCCTGGCACGGGGGGGGGGGGGGCGGGGGAGGAGGAGAGATCCCTTGGCCCCAAAGGTGGCCTGGAGTGCAGGAAAGCTAGCTCTGTGCCCTGGCTCGTGGCTGGGAACCCTCTCCTTCCTTCTTCCTCCAACTCTTGGTGTTTTCTCCCTTGCTTCTGTTGCTGTTCTGGAAGGTGGAAACACAGGCTCTCTTTGAGAGCTGAGCAAGGGCAGAGCTTGGAAGACCCCAGCCTTTCTAACGGACGGTTCCCAGAGCTGCTGGGAGGCTTTGCTGCCCCTTGCTCCCTGGCGGATTCTGCTGGATTCATGACCTCGCTGGAAGTTATTCTAGGATGTGGCCTCTGGCCAAGCTCCGTTCTGCAACAAAATCCCTTTGTTCTCTGCTCCAGGCCCCTTGAACTTTTTCGACTTGTTCATCAGCCAGGGAATCCTGCGTGGTTGGCATTAGCCCTGGCGGGGCGCAACAGCACCATCTACCGGCTAGGAAGTGCCGCGGTGTCTATGAACATACAAGTGAATTCTCTTGCTATGACCTAATTTTTTTTGATAAAGTCCTTTGTGTCTTTAATACTGAGCCCTAAATCCTTTTATGAGTTGCCCCATGGTGCAGTTAATAAAAAGGATTTCTCTTGTAGCTGGACTCCTGCTGGGTCGCCGTGGGCAGAGAGGAAAACGGGCCCTGCCTGTGGGTGGGACAAAGGCGGCCCGCGCGGGGAGGCCCCTTCTGGGCTTCGGGCTCTGCTCCTCCCTCAAGGCCGAAAGCCGGGCTTGCTCGGCTCCTTTGTCTTGAATCAAGTGGGGTTGAGGGGTTTGGGGCCCAGGGTGTTCTGGGGAGCCGGTGCCTGTCCTTGGGAAGGGGCGCAGTTTGCTTGAGCACGGCGTGCTTTGTGAACGTAGCCGCTGTGTCTCGCTGAGTAGGGGGCAGGATCCCGAGTGCTGGGTGAGACCAGCCCGGATGTTCAGCCTGGGCCTTGGGGCTCCCGTGGCGTCCTCTCCTGGCTGCAGGACTTTGGCATTCCCCAGCCGGAGGCTGGCAAACACGGAGGTTGGCAGGAAGAGGAATAGTTTTGTGTTTATACCGATAAAGGAACATGGCTTAGGGCTGGGCTGCAGATTATCTTAGGAGATCTGCAGGGGCCACAGCATTTATGAAGAGTGAGCTCCGCCTGTCTTTCCCCAGAGGAAAGACCTGCTGTCTGTATATTGATATGTCCTTGTAGGGAGCGGGATCTAAGTTGTTCACGCCTCTGGGGATTAGAAAACAGGCTTCTCTGTGAACTGCGGCTTCCCGTTTGTTTCTCTAGGTGAACTGGGCTGTGGCAAACACAATCTCACCCCACAATTGCAGCCCCTGAATGCAGATACTAAGCAGCACACAGCAAATAAACCTGCCGGGGCCTCCCTTTCCTAGATGGCCTTGCTGCCCCATCTCACCGCCTTTTTCCTAAGAAGGAAAGCCAGTGTACAGCTGTGGCCAAAGGGACTTTGATTTCTGGTGGTAGGGTGATACCTGGCAGATGTCCTGGATGGGGTACTCCGCTGTGTAAAAAGCCTAAAATTAGAGGTGTTGAAAGGGGCCGTGGCGTCCCTTGTCCTGCTTAGCACAGGAACCTAAATTAAAGCAGCGTGCAGATGCAGCGTAGCTTCCGCTTGAACACCTCCACGGTGGTCGGTTTTACTGTCCAGTTGCTTTTGTCCTTTCAGCAGAACCTTCCCTCTGCTACTCTGTGTTCTGCTGGGGCACCAGGGAAGAGGTGTGGACATCCTTTCAGGTCCCCTGGGGTATTGTAGGTCTTAGCAATTGAAACCTAGGACAGCTGAACGGCCCAGCACTTTTTCACGCTGGAGTTCCTGGGCTGGCAAAGATGCCCTGCCTTATGGGGTGTCCTGCAGCTCGGTTGCTCCTTCCGTGGGGCATTCTTGGCCCAGAGCAGCTTTCTCTTCTTTGGTGCTGTTCCCTGATCATCGTGGAGAACCCTGACTTCCTCCTGTGCGGCAGTTTCCTAACTTGGAAGCAGGGTGTGGGATGCCTGATTTCATAAAACCCCCGCCATTCTTCCTCGGCCACTCCGATGGGCCCCGGGATCCGAAACTCTCCTCCCCGCGTGCGGACTGCCTCTTCCTTATCATACCGGGGAGGAGAATCAGCTGGGCAGTGTGGCAGAAGAGGGAGGCTGATGTTTGTTGGGCTCCTTGCTTCTTGAGACAGCCTTGCTGGTCGTCTCACCTACCCCTTCCCCCCAAAAGCCCAAATAATTGTGGAGAGGAAAAAAGGTTGAAGATGGCAGGGTTGCAAGGAGAAGGTCTCGGGGTCGAAAGACTCGTCTGGATGAGAATGGGAATGCGGTGGCCTTTTGCTCCCGGCACTGTTGTTCAACAGATTAGAAAGACGCAAAGCTCCGGATGGAGCAGGAGAAAGTTTAATAAATATCTATTGTGTTCTTTTTCCAGTGAAATTCCTCCTAGTTTTTTACATTCTCAGTAACCCATATGGCAGCATTGCAGGGGGGGGGGGGAGGAATCACATGCCTTCCTTGCCCCTCCTGAACAAACTGTGTGGGAGCTTCCCTCTTTTTGGCACTGCAGTACGATTCGCCTGCTTCTCACCGTGTTCTCTTTGCCAAAATCCAGCCCGCAAGGAAGACCCCGAGGCAGCCCAAGAGCACCGCAGCAATTATGGCAATGATTTCACCTGGAAAGAAAACAGGGAAGGTGTCAGAGCAATTATAGAAGTGATGGGGCGGGGGAGATGAATACATTCTAAATTTAAAAATGGAAGGAACGTGCTTCCTCTTTGAGGACTAGTACAGTGAACCAACCGAGCTGTGAGCCAGGAAGCTCATCTAGAAGATCTGCCTGCCGGGCTCTGCTGGCTCATGTCCCCTATTCTTTACATCATTGTTGGAAGCTCCAAAGGACAGAAGCCCCTTCCCCCCACCCGTGGCCCATGCCAAACTCTTTAGCCCTGCCCCCAACCCTGGCCCCAGGGCAGGGCTCGAGCATCCCTCCATTCCCCCAGGGCTTGTGCTGGATTTGCAGGTTCCTTTCCTCCAGCATCCCTGCAGCTCGGCTACCTGGCTGTGCAAGTCCCCCCTGACCCCCTTGAACGACTAACAGGAGGTGGGTCACACCTGCAGAATATCCAGATGGCCCTAGAAGGGAAAGAGGAGAGAGGCATTCTGGAGGCAGATTCACACCTATTCTTCCCGCCCCTTGCCCTCCTTTTTTCTGCAAGATCTTTGGTTTTTTTCAGGAGCACCAACCTGGATTTGGTGCTGGGCCACATTTGTCCACCAGAGGGCAGCGTCCCCCTATCTCCGCACGTGCATGCACATGCATGCACCTACACACACACACACACACTTTGAGAACTAAGGAGCCTCTATACTCACCCACAGGAAATGAGGAGAAGACCACACGTTGGTTCAAGAACTGTGGTGCCCGGAAGTTACTGACCAGCAGTTCTGAGGGTATCTTCCCATCTTTTGTAGAATAAAGTGATTTCTGCAGCTTCTCCAGCTGGAAGAGATGTGAGTCAAGCATGCTATCACAGCCAGTTATTTCACCTTCCTCTGGAGGAATCTGCAGCCTCCCCTGCAGCTGGACGCTACCACTATCTCTGTGCTTCCCCCCCCCCATTGGTAGGGGCTGATGGGAGCCATCCTCTAAGAGCAGTCCATGGGCCACAGGGCTGCCCCCCCCCATACAGACCTTTTGCCCTAAACCTCTTAACCTGACGATGGCCTTCGTTTTTCAGATTATACCTGAGCGGCAGAGATGCGGGCCGGCTGGTGGAAGACGGTCCACAGGACGCTCTGATAGCAAGGCGGGGTGGTCAGGGAGCCATTGTAGCGGTAGTAGTGACCCAGGTGCGCCGGGAGCAGCTCTCGCACACTGAAGGGCGCAACTGTGACTTCTTGCTCTGGTGAGTTAAGGAGTTGGGAAACCAAAAAGAGAACGCCAGAATGGCAGCCGAGCGGCAGAGAGCATCCAGGGTGGGCTTTGGGACCCCCCCCCTCCGTTGTGCCCCTTTGTCAACCCTGGGCCTGTGGAAGGAGAGAGCCTCAAGGCTTCCTCAGGCCGAAGGACTGCCCAGTCCAGCCCAGCCTGCCAGCTCCACGAAGCGGCCCTCATCCGGGGCAGCTCTCCAGCCGATGGGCTTCAAGGTGCGTGCTTCTGAGATGCCGGAGTAGCAGGAAAATCTCACTACTGAGAATCACTGCTTTGGGCATTTAAAATCTGTTTTCCAGCATTTCTTCCAGAAATTAAAGGTCCTGAACGTTTTTTGGTTTTCACTGTTATTTTAAAGCTTATGTGTGTTTTAAGAAGTAGACTGCAAAGTGCCTGAGGAAACTGGTGCATTTTAATCCTTCTCAGAAGCCCAAATCACTCATGGGAGAAGGAGCTCAGACACCAAGGACTCTGTCAGGAAATCCCACTGTCTCCCTCGTGCTTTTCACACACCCCCGCCAGCCCCTGCACCCCTCCCTACCCCAAAGGGAGCCTCCACCTGCATATATGATGTTGTCCAGATGGTCCAAGATGTGATTGTAGGCAGGATTCTCCACACTGTCAGCCTGCAGATGCAACAAAGAAATGACGTACCGTGTTTACTGGACTTTGCTTACTTTCTTTGGTGGCCCCCCAAGTGCACGGTGCCCATCGCTGAACAATTTGTGTCATGTGGGGCAGAGGGGAAGTTTTAAAAGAAGTGAGAAAACGGAAAAAGGGATCAAGGGATGGGAGAATGGGAATACATAAATAAACCACATCACACATACTTCCAGTTCTGTTTGATTGGCAGAGAAGGTGAAAGGTTTACCCAGAAGGCAATTTTTATTAAAGGAAGAAGGTTCAGTGGTACCACCACAAAGGAGTTTCCGAGGCCCAAGAGGGTTTCAGGCAAATTAGGCAGCAACGAGAAATAGGTAGACCTATTTATGGCTGGAACTTCTTTGGATGGGAAACTGACATCCTTGGCTAAACAAGACTATGCAGGACTCACACCCCTTGGGAACAGTGAACGTGGCACGTGGTTTCTGAAGCGCTGCACCCCAAAGGCATTCCGTTGTAGTAGTCGGGCCCAGAGTGCCTTGAATCCCAGCAGTGGCTGCGTCCTCTGCTGTCCGCAGGCGAGGCCATAGCGTGAACGACCCCGGCTGCGAGGAGAGCGCTCCTGGGCCCCTCCTGCAGAAGCGCTGGACGGCAGCTAAAGCGTTTGACATGTATTTTTCAGCAGTCCGTAGGATTGGCAGGTGGCTATCTGAGGAAGCTCTGGGGGGAGGGACCCGAAAGTGGCCATGGAGGGCAGTGTGGCGGGCGGAGGAACCGGGAAACGCTCAACCCTTCTGGACAGTGACCGTGGCGCGATCTTCACTCAGCAGAAGCTCACCTCCAGGAAAATGCCCAGCACTGCCAGCCCATCCGGTTGGTGTTTGGCCACACTCAGGTTGGCATACTTCTCTGAGTTGAAGTGGACCACGTGAAGCTGAGGGCGAAGACAGAGTTAAAGTTCCCCATGGAGTTGGGCGGTCATATTAAATAAATAAAATAAAATAAAATAATAAAATAAAATAAAATAATAAAATAAATAAAATAAAATAAAATAAAATAAAATAAAATAAAATAAAATAAAATAAAATAAAATAAAATAAAGGGCAGGAAGGAGGAAGACGGCTGCGCAGAGAAAGGGTCTGGGCTGGAGTTGGAAGGGGGGTCCTGGGAGAGGCACCACACCTTGTCCCTGACCCTCCAGATGTGTGGCTGCCTGAGGTGTGCGAGACGCACGATGGGAATTCTTCCGGTGGACATTCCGCTCTGTACTTCCTATGAAAACAGCTCCACCCATCTCCCATCTTTCTCCTGGGCCGTACTTCCGCACAGCCTGTGACCAGAGTGTTTGTTAGCACAAAGTCCCTCTGAGAAGAGAGCTGTTCTGTTCCTTACAGTGAGAAAAGCAGCTAAATCAGAGCATGCCAGCGCTGAAGGCGGGGGACGAAACGGAGAGCTGAGTGTCATGGATGAGGCTACTCTGAGGAAGTCCCAGCAGGACCCACGGCTGCCAGAATCCCACATCATTTGGGGGCCACAGATATGGAAAGGGCCGGACCAATCCATGAAAGACGCAGAAGGAAAGGAGAATTCGACACTGGGGAGGAGGGGCCCGCAAACCGGGCTCTCCAGTTGTGAGAGTCTGCAGTCCCCAGAATTCCCAGCCAGCCTTGACAAGAATTCCGGGTGTTGTGGTCCCCGTACATCTCCAGTAGAATTGGGCCTTCCCTGCGGCTCTGCTCTTAACAGCACTTGCTCACACGGCTTCAAAGGAGGTGGACCTTTGGACCAATCCAGCCATTGCTGGTGCCCCAGCCAGGGGCCCGTGCAAAGCAGTGCTGCCCCTTTCCCAGGCGGGCCCGAAGCCCCGGCTGGCTTACCTCTGCCGGGAAGGCCCGGCCATCCACGCGGTGCTCGGACCCTCCGGCCCGGCCCTTGCTGCCGCCCCAGTGGAAGTGCAGCTGCACCGCGGAGTAGGTGCTGGGCAGGCCGTGCAAGCGCAGGTCATCGGGGAGGGAGAGCTGCACTGCAGAGACAGACGCAAGGGAGCTTAGCTTGCAGCCCGCAGGGAGGCGGAAGAGTGTGGCGCTCCGGCAGGTGCTCGGCCCTGCGGACGCTCCTACCTGTGTGCCCGTTGTTGGTCAGGGTCAACGAGCCGCTCCCGGTGTCTCGGTACCCCTCTGGCTCAACGGGGGGCAGGGAGGGGTCATACTGGACCAAGCTTGTCTGGATATCGAGGGGCGACTGAGCCTGCCGGCCGCAGTCCGGGTAGGTCTCTGGCCAGCGCGCCTGCCCGTGGGAGCCTGGGAAGAAAGCAATGGCCTGTGGACCGGGCGCGGCAGGGACAGGGACAGGCTCTGCCCCCCCCCCCATTCTCATGGCCTCACAGAGTGCTTTGCACCTCGCAACTGCCCCTCCCCCCCAGAAGGGCACGCTCCAAACCCTTTCTTTCCAGCCAGAGACCCCCGGAGGGCCTTTCTGGAGCACCTGAAGGAGTGTGGGAGCCTTTGGGGTTCTTTCGCAGGGAGTCAGCGAGGAGGCAAGTTTGGGCGGCCCCTCCCGACTTCGCGGCTGCATTTGCAATTCCGATGAGCAAAGAGGATGTTGCTTGCAAGCGGTTTCTCCTTACCTTCGTATGTCCAGTGGGAACCTGCAGCGGAAGGGGAGAGGAAGGGAGTCGTTCTCTAGACGTGGGGGTGTTTCCGTCCCAGCAGAGGAGCCCGTAGCAAAGGCACCCCGTGAGACGCCACGCAGGGCCGAATCCCTTTCACCCGGGAAAAGCCCCTCCAACAGACACCCAAGGTCGCCTCTCTTCCAGCTCTCTTGCCCAGGCCTGACAAGAGGGGGAATGCTCTGTCTGTGGAAGCCCCATGCTTAAAGTGAACGGGCACTGTTGCCAGCCATCCCTGACCCTGGCATGACTAGGGTACATTTTTATGCTCTGCTTTCTCTCCGCTGCTGAAATTCTTGCCTTTATTTCAGAAAGGAGCTTTGAAAAAAGCTCTCCTGATCTCCAGGGACCCAAGGGAGCACCGCCAAGTAGGGCTGCAAGGCTAATCTCCAATCATACCTCTGAAATAAGTGGGCCGTTTTTTTTCTGTGTGACAGCCTTAAACGTCCTCCCCTCCTTTGAAAGCCTCCATCCGAGAAGTCTCGGATGAAACCTGAGTTGACCGACTAAAGAAAAGAGGCAGGATTCTTCCGCCCCAAAAAAGGGCAGCTGGCCCTGGGCAGAGATGCCGCCTCCTGAGGGCTCGTGAGCTGCTGCTAAATTTATTCCGGCTGGTGGTGCAAAGAGCACAAATGGAGCAGAGGGAAGGAGCAATGTCTGTTCTGCCTCCTCCCCAGGGCTTGGGGACGGTTGTGGACAGAGATCTGAAAGGAGTCCACATAGGAGGTTTCGTTGCCACCGACCCTGGTGGGACGCTGCGTCTGTGAACCACGGGTGCGGTTTAGGGTTAGGGTCAGCCCAGATTGCAGCGGCTTGCACAACAAGCGAAAGGGTTGAGGACATAACCGACGCCCCTGAGCAGCACTGAGCGCCCTGAAACCTCCTGGCATAAATTTGTTAGCCTTCAAAGCTCCCAGGACAGACTCAAGCTAATTCCCCACCTGAAATATCCCTATCCAACAATTTTCTCTGCTGCAAATGCTTGTCACTCTTTCTCCTTCTCTTGGGTTGATCAGTTCAGAAACTTTTTTGTTTCAAAATTGATGTATTTTTTCCAAGACTGGCAAACTCCAAAGGCCCGTGCTTGCTCTCCTCCCGCAGCTTCTGTGTAAATATTTCCCCAAGATTGTTACTCTCCCGTTTTATAAGCAACTATGAGTGCCAGTGTGCAAGACCACCCAATGCAGCTTCTGCGAGTCGGAGGCCTAAACGCGCAAAAAAGAAACAAGTGGCGTTCTCTGAACACTTCCTTCGCAGGGAGAGCAGGAAGACCAGAGATGTTTGCAAACTTTGCTAGCACTCCATCCAAATACGATCAGTCTGAGAATGGGCTCGCTACTTTTAAAGAGAAAAATGTGAGAGTGATTTTCAAAATTAAAATGCCTCAGCAGCACGGAGTGGTTACCAGGGGCAGCCCTTTTGTCTGTCCCTCCGAGCTTCTAGAGGAAGCCCCCAAGAGCCTGCCTAATTGCAGTGGGCTCCCTCTGGAGAAAGGCAGGGCGCCCTGCGAAGAAACAAAGGGCCAGGAGGAAGGAAGGAAGGAAGGAAAGAAAGAAAGAAAAGCACCACTTACCCCCACTTGCAGCCAGAGCTTGGGAAAGAGCTTGCCAAAGTATGAGAACTAGCAACATCTTGGAATGTCAGAAAAGGAAAAAGCAGGTGAAATGGGAGAAAAATTTCGAGGAAATGGACGTGTCCCGAGCCAAGAGGCGTCTGTTTGGCCAAAGACGGGATCTTCAGCTCCCACATCTGCACCCCACTGCTTGCCTCTTTCAAGGGGAGTCAGGAGGTCCCCATTGGACACCGACCAGAAGGCGGCCAGAGTCATTTAAGGTGGCTCTGGGCAAGCCCGGCAGCCAGCCCGCAGCCGAGGACCCGGCTCCTTAAATCACCCGTCCACCGGTCTGTGGAGCCCCAACCGTGTTTGGAGGGGGGGGACTGGAAGAGCTTGGCTCCCCTTCAGGCCTGTGGCAGCCAAGTCCCTGCGCAAGAGGCCGGCTCTTTTCATCTGAGCCTTTCGGGCAGGCAGGGAGGCAGGGGGAGGGACGGCCCAGAGGGGGGAGGCACAGCTTTGGCGGCTGCAGCTCTCAAGGACGGTGGGCCTGGGCTCAGGGGCAGGAACCTTGCAGGGCCGGGGCCGCACGCTGAGTTGACATGGATGGCCGCGTAACATTTCAGCTGGTGGCTTTCAAATTTCATCTTACCCAAGGGTGATGGTGAGGACATGTTGGGCAGGGAAAAGAGCTTGAGCATCATGGTGCTTGCGACTCCCCAGGAGCCCGTCTGGTCATGGGAAGGCCTGGGTGAGGGGCTCTCGAGGCCTCTCCCGCTGCTGCAAGGAGTCTCCCCCAGGGCAACACGGTCACAGCCTGTTGGCGCATGCCAAAACCTGGGTGCAGAATGTTTTGGGTGGGAGCCGTTTCCGGCCTGGTGCTTCGCAACCTGCTGAGCTGCACCTGTTCCATCACCCCCCCCCCCCGCAACTGTCCTTGACTGCCCGGCGGGTGTTGGGATGGGTTATGGCGCACATTAGCCGAATTTGATTTTTGGCACTGCATGAGTTAATAGCTGATTTGAGGTTCTGTGGGATTTATTTTCCTGATGTAGGAAGTGTGTATGCATTGCTAAATCCGTAGTAAATAATGAGGGGGTAAAAGAAAAAAGGAACTGAAATTCAAAGAGAGTGACTGGCATAGAAAGGGTTAACCCCCCCCCCCCCCATAGAATAGGCTTTCTTGCTTAACTGAGACCAAGAGCTGAGGGTGCCTGGAAAGGTAACCAACTGGTGGGTCCACAGGACAGTCAACAGTGGGGCCAAAATCCTTACGGCCACTGACCCTTCCATTCTCTGGCCAATGGACGCAAGGTTGGCAAACAAGAAAGCAGCGAGCCCCCCCTTCCCACGGACCCTGGCCAGTCTGTTGATGAAATTCAGTTGGGGGCCGCGCTGGGAGGGAGGGAGGCAAGCAGGCCCAGGAATCTCCCTCCGTCCCGAGTTTGGGCTAGACAAAAGGGCGCCCCCAGCTGGCTCTCCTAGCCTGGTTTCTTGCCGTCCTGAAAGAAAGCGGGTCGTGGCGACCCAGTTCCCCTCCCAGGGTTTGCCAGATTGTGCCAGGTTGCGCAGCCTGCCTGGGGCCTAATTGGCACGGGTGAGGGGTGGGGTGGGGGAGAACAACAGGAGGGCATGACCAGGGAGCAGTGGGCTCAGTCATGCCAAAAAATGCAAAGCAGCATCCATGCAGCCCCCCCCCCCCCCCCGCCAGGCCTCAGCAGCGGCAGGGAGGGGCGTTTCCAAGTGGTTCCGGCAGACCCTCCGCCCCAGCAGGAGTGTGAGTAGCAAACTGGGAGAGGGGACACCTGCACGTGTTTCTTAAATAAAAGGAACCGGCTGGTGCATGTCTTATTTTCTATCCCACCTTTATTATTTTTATAAGTAACTCAAGGCGGCCAACATAGCTAATGCGCCTTCCTCCTCATTTCCCCACAACCACCACCCTGTGAGGTGAGCTGGGCTGAGAGACATAGGGTGACAATGAATTAACAATTTTCTCAGCTTCCAGATGCGGTGGAACCCAAACTATGCAGTCAAGGTTAAAACAAGGTTCTCACGTGGCTCTGGTTTAGTCACTAGGTCTTTTGCTCATGTGGTTAAGCCTGTTGTGTGAATGCAACCCACACTGAAGTAAAACACGCTACACAGGCTCGAATGTTTCGGCAGCTTTCCACGCGTTTGAGTTAATTGGAAGGAGAGGAATGCGTCGCTCTGTGGGTGTTTCGCGCCAATGGCGATGTCCACTACGCGGCGGCTGGGGCGTCGCGGGCGCTTTTGGAAGAGCCCTGGCTTCTCGCCGTCCCCTCCGCGAGCGGCAGGACGCCTCTGGACGGCTCACGCTGCGGAGATTTCACCTCTGCTGATTCGCATCATCCCGATTAACGCTTGTGACGGTCACGGGATGTTCTGGCAGATTCTGGATTGCGCGTCCCCGAAGGAGCGCGAGCAGAAGGGCTGAGTTAAGAGTTGCGTAACAGGCTGGGCGGGCTCCGGGGACCGAGAGGCAGGCGAGTCGCTTCCGCCCCGCCCCGCGCGCGCTTCCCGCTGGGATGGGGCAGCGCCTCCGGCAGCTTCCTCGGCATGGCAGCCGCCTCGTCGAGGCTGCGGGGAGACGCACTTCGCCGGCCCCGTGGCCGCGTTTCATTAGAGGGCGACGGGTTCCCATCCTTCGCAGCCGGGAGGGCCGCTCTTACCTAGCCGGAGGGGAGGGGGCTTGGGGAGATTCAGGAGCGCATCGTCCTGCGGCTGGATGATGGGAGCTGTAGTCCAGTCCGGTCGGGGCGTGCTCGTGCTGGAGAGGCCAGGCGAATTTGGGCTTGCGAGCAGCCACGACGTGCTGGAGCCTTATTTCTCCGTCCAGTCGTGCCATCTTTGCGCCTCTCGGCCCCGTCGACGCTTCCCAGCCCATCGAGGCGCTGCTGCCCCTTTCGTCCCTCTCCCGCAATACGCCCGGCAGCGATCCCACCGTGCACCACCTTCCTCTCCCGCGGGCCTGCGAAGAAGGCCAGGCCGGGGGGCGCGACAAGCAGCAGGCAGCGCGGCTCCGGGTCTCCGCCCCCGGATCCCATCGTCGCCGCCGCCCCGCAAAAGGAAAGCACCGCGGAGCTCGCCTTGCACGCCGCGGCCACGTGCGCGGGGACGCGCCCGGCCAGACACGGGGTGGGCCACTCGCCTCCCGCTCGCTGCTGCCCCGTGCGAGCCACGTGTCGCCGCCTGCGCCCCGCTCGGGCCCGCCAGCCAATGGGTGCGCGGGCCGCCCCCCGTTGGATGGCGCCGGGCCAATGGCGTGCTGGGGCTGCCGGCGCCTTCGGGGCGGGCCGCGAGGGGCGGGGCCTGTGGGCACGTGCGGCGCCGCACGTGGCCGCGTGGTACCGGCCCTGAGCTGGGCTCGGCTTCCTTGCGGCGCCCGGCGACCTGACAGTTTGTCTGAGCCGCCCGGAGCAGCTGGTAGGTGCGCGGTCTCGCTTCCGCACTCGGGGTTTTCAAACAGGCCTTCGCGGGAGGGCGAAAGAGGAGGCCGGGGCAGGGGCGTTCCCGCTTGTGGGCATGTGCAGAGTGCTGGGCGAGGAGGATCCGGCTGCCGGTCCTGCCTGCCTGCCTGGTCTGGGAACCGGGTGGCGGCTCCTGCGTCTGCTGAGTGGGCCCGAGAGGGAGGTGGCGGCTGCGGCCTCTTCGCGGGGGGGGGGGGGGGCGTTGGTTCTTTGTTACGGGCAATGAGCGGACTTGGGGCGTTAATTCGCGTGGGACCGTCGGGCGAGCGTTTTCGCAGGCTGGAAGCGGGGCCTCCCGGTCTGTGCGGACGCTCGCCAGAAAAGAGTCGACTCGGATCGGCTCGTTTGCCTTTGGGAACAGCAGCAGCAGCAGCTGCAGGGAGAGGGGGACCCCGCGGCGGGGTGAGAGCAGTTCTCCTTAAAGAAACGCGAGGACTTCCTGAGCCCGACTCCGGGGTCTCCGCTGTTGGGGGGGGCAGCCGTGGGGCTTCCGCTTGCCTTTGCTGGTTTCGGTGGGCATTTAATGGTGCGCCAGGGGCTTCCTGCTCAGCGGGTAGCCAGAGATGGGGTCGCTCCCGAGGAATCCCCCGAACTGTGGGGAGGGGGCTTCCGAGTCCTCACGGGTGGGTTGCCGTTGGTGTCTCTGTGTCTTCGCAGCCGGCTTTGTGGTTCCTAGAACCGGCTCCGTTTTGCGTCTCCGTCCTAAATAAGGGGCCCGCTCAGCCGGAAGTACAGGGGCTGGCGCGCGGTGGGAGCCAGCGTGGGGCAGGCGTGGGAAGACTCGGGTTCCAGCCCCTCTCCGCCCCAGAAACTCGCGGGGTGACTCCGGGCCGCTCGCGCGCTCGGGGTGGTGGGAAAAGCGGGAGGAGGGCGGGCGATGGATGCCGTCTTCTCCGTGCCCCCTCCCCCCCTTTCTGCCTCTGCCTGGGAATCCGGTGTGGGAGGTGTGTCTTTTCTGGAGGAAGAATGGCGATGTCCTCTGGGCGGATTGGGTCCTGGATGAGGCTGGAGAACGCTGCTTGGCCGGCGGGCGCGTACCCCCTCGCAGGACCTGGAAGCGGGCAGGCTTGGGAGTTGCTTTGATGTGCCGTGGTGCCTGTGCATGCCAAAGTGGCAGAAACTGGTTCCTTGGGCTGGTTCTTTGCGCATGGGAACGTGGGGACACGTGGGTGCTGCTGGGGTGACTGGCACAGCGGGGAGTGGGCGCAGGACGCTGGCTTCTCTGACCTGTGGCAGTGCGTGCAGTGCGGCTGCTGCTTAAGGGAAGAGGAGGGGGCCTCTCTCCATCCCAGAGCAGGAAGGGGCCACTGAAGCCTTGGAGCCCCACCCCTCCTCAGAGCTGGAACTCTGCAACCCCAGGAGGGAAGATTGGGCAGGGGTGCTTGCCTTGCCCAGGGGTGCAGCAGATTCACCCCTTGACCCAGATTGAGGACTGGGAGCCAGGCCGTGGGAGGCGCCAACGTCTGGCGGGATAAGGCCCAGGCTGGAGGAAAGAGACCAGGGGGTGAGAGCCTGGGACTTGCTCTTCGGCAGCTCCAGTCTGCTGGTCACAGTCCTCCCATGAGCCCCTCCCGGCAAGGCAAGGGGGGGGGCAGCCTTTCGCTGGGGCGTGCCCTGTATAGGCTTAGAATGGCTGCCCTGAATCGTTCTGGAGGCCCCTCGACAGCATGGATGGTGGGTTCTGGACAGCTTGGGAAGTTGGGAAGAGCAGGGCTTCCTGCTCTAGTAAAGGGGAGGAGCCCCCCACTACCAGATGTTGGACTACAACTCCCATCGTGCCCTGCCAACAGTTCTGATTGAAAATACTTTTTTCTTTCTTTTTGCAAAGCCCCTCATTTCATAAATGCCCCACCGTGTTTTTCCAAAAAAGTTGTTAATTCGTAATTTAGACTGTAAGGTGCTTTGTCCTGAGATATTAGAGAGAGTCAAACATCATCTGTTTGCGCTGAAGCATTATATATAGGTGCAGAAGCCTCATTTCTGAGAATTGCTCAAAGCACACTGCTTGTCCTCATAGCAGTGGTGAAGATTTAATGTAAAGGGTTCACTGTATTTTAAAGTGAGTGACTCTGACCTGTTTAGAAATTTGCATGATGCCTTTCCTAGCATCATAAAGCCTATGCTGCAAGGCACATCTGCGTCAAGATCTGCAGGGGCCTCGCGGAGTGATTGAGGCTCCACTCCCTGCAAGTGAGCCCTTAGGTCCCTGCGCACACTGGCGAGCTTCCCTGGAGAGGCCATTGCTCACGCGCGAGGTCTCCATTGGCCTGGAGGAGCACATAGACAGTGCTGATGTGATGGCCAGTGGATGATGGGCCTGGTGACCCCTCCCTGCCCGTCTCCCATCGCCCCCACCCAGTGGCAAAGCAGTTGGGGAATGCATTCTTCCCAGGCTTGCAGCACAAGGAATACAAGTTTGTGGAAGGTGGAGCGGGGGTTCTGTCTTCCAGTTACCCGGTTTAATTCAGGATGGTGGGACGCTGCTCTTGTGGGAACAGCTCAACACAGCGTGCAAAGCAGCTGCGTTTCCTTGCCCGAGTGTCCGAGGAGGGAAGCCGGATTGACGTTGCTCTCCCTTTGTTTCTTTTAGCGATCGAGGTAATCCGTGGCCACCATGGACACCAGGAGCATCTCTTCCTGGGAATCCCTATGTTCAGTGGAGAGCACCACCAGTGAGGACGAGGAAGAGCAGCTGTTGCTGCCGCCGCCACTGCTACCAAACGAGAACTTGAGAGTCTTCCTCCTCGATGATGGGGGCGATGTGGGGAAGGGGGCGAGGCTGCCGAGGCCCCGTTGCCTAAATGGCCCAGGGATCCTCCTCTTGCCGGGTTTGCATGGCCAGGCCCGCAAGCGCTGGACGAGGAAGCCCCTCAGCCCGCTGCCCTCGGCCAGGCTGCGACCTCCCGGCCCCGGTTGCCGCTGCTCCCCAGAGGTTCCCGGGGAGACGTTCTGCAGCCACCCGGCCAGCCCCATTGGAAGCCTGCCTGGGCAGAGGGCGAGCCAAAAGAGGGCCGGGGGCGGCGGTGGCAGCAAGCGCCAGAGCCTCCCATGTCCCACGACACTGTCGCCACGTGGGGCGAAGAGGCAGCGGAAGAAGGGAAGAGCAGCCGAAGAGGCGTTGCGCGCTCCCTGTGGGACGGAAGGGGACCGAGTCTTCGCACAAAAGGTCAGTCCGCCGGCAGCCCCGGAGGGACGGTGCAGCTGGCCCGCTTGGGGGCTGGGAGAGCCATCTCGGTGGAAACAGTCACCCCGAGGAAGCCCCAGTTCCCATCTCATTGCCTGACTGCCCCCATTTACATAGGCAGTGGTTCTGCCTGTATCGTTCGTAAGAAAGCCTTCTGAACAAGATTCAGGAATAAAAATCAACTGGAGTCTGCAATTCATTCCCAGGTTTTTCTCCCCCCCCCCCCCCCCGAATTGTTTTCAATTCCTGTTGTGCAGCTTTTCACGCTTCACACTATTTTGTGCTCCATTTCTGCAGTGCTGGGAACTCCAAGGCTTTGTCCGCCCCCTGTCGGAGCTTCTGGAGCGCCTGAAAATGGGCCGCTTCGACCAAGGTTAGCGGCTTGCCGGCAGCGCCTGCGTGGGTGTCTCGATGGGAGTGGGGCGGGCCAGACTCCCTGCAGCGCGAAGCACCCGAAGGATGGGGAGGGGCTGATCGGAAGGGCTCCTCTTGCCCCGAGGCAGGTGGTCTTCTGCCGGGCAAAGCAGGGTCTCTGCTGAAAATTGGGAATGAAGCCTGACTCGTGGGAGGGAGGCACAGTTCCTTGCACAGCTTGCTTTGAGGTTTACGTTGAATTGTGATCACGGAAGGGTTTTAAAACCACGTACGTGCCGCACTCCCTCTCCCCCCCCCCATTTCTGGGCCACGTTAATCTCTCCTTCCACGCTAGGCTGGGCTGTTTTGTGCAAGCGTGTGTGTGTGGGAGAGAAGCAAAAGTGCACAACCTGCTCCCCCTCTGCATCACCGTCCCCCCTCACAGGCGGGTTGGGGTTGGAATGGGGGGGGGCGAGGCAGAGCTTTGAGGAGTAAGAGGCCCTCGGCTGCACCTCGTGCTCAGTCGGGGTCTGCAGTCTGGCAGTGGGGGAAGGCCGTCGCTGTAGATCCTGCTTTGTGGTCTTCCCAATAATCTCGGCTGTGGGGAGATCAGCAGTTGTTCTAATCCGGCAAGGTGTTCCCACTAACCGCGTTTATCGATCTTCCCATTTTGGACTTCCAGGCCTAAGCAGTTTCCAGCAGAGTGTGGCTATGGATCGGATCCAACGGATCATTGGTGTCCTTCAGAAGCCGCAGATGGGGTAAGATCTTGCTGACTTTCTGGGTCATTTGCTTGATGCAAAGGATGTGGAAGGAGTTCCGAGCTCGTGCTGTGCAGGCAAAGACAAGCCCCTTCCTTGGCCAGATGCCTTAACAGCTTGCTTGTCAGCGTTCGTGTCAACGAAACCGCTGAGCAGCTGCTGTGCTGTTGTAGTTTTCACGCTTGCTCTGTCGTAAAAAACTCCTGGTGGGTCCCCCTCTGGTGTACGTTCCTCAAACAGTCTTTCAACGCAGGGCTGTAGCTTAGCATGTGTGTTTTGTATTCTGCTAGCTGGCAGAAGAATCTGCTGGCTCTGTGATGGTGCCCGTGCTGCACGTATGCATCACTTCAGCTTGATCTCCCCTTGACTTGTAGGGAGCGATACCTGGGCACCCTGTTGCAGGTGGAAAAGATGCTCAAAATCTGGTTCCCTCACATCCCCTTGAACGACTCGCAGGCCAGCTGCAGCGTGTCAGCCAGGAAGGCATGTGAGGCAGCAGAGGTGAGTGGCAAGATTGCCTCATTCTGTCTTAGTGGCTGGATTCTGTACATAACCCATTGAAATTATTATTATACGTACGTAAACACACACTTAACCTATGGGGGTTGCAGGGCATGGCCCAGCTTTTTCCGGGATGTGCTCTCCTTCCTGTAAAGGGAGGGCTTTTATTTGTTCTTCCTTTCCTTCCTGGAACTGGCAGGGGTTAATCCATGGGGTTCATAAGGCTTCCCCTGTTAACACCAGCTGATCCTGGACAACCTGTTCCTGGCTTCCGTCACTTTCAAAAAGTTGATTTAGCTGTGGACATTTTGCCCTCGTATTGCCCGCTTTTGGCTCTCTCTCGATGCATTGGACCCGAGCCACGTCCTGTGCTTTCTCGGAGAGAGGGGCTTTGCGGTGTGACACCTCCAGAGGAAACCTGCATTAACAGCCCTCTGTGTCTTGTGTGCAAAGAAGGCTTTAAATGGCATGAATGGTTGTGATCATAAGGGACTTGATCCCCACTGACTGTTCTTGACACGGAAAAGACGGAAGGAACCCAGAAGTTAGATTTGTGGGTGTTGCCAGCTGATAAGCCTCCGGGGTGGAATCCCCCTCGCCTCCAAGAGGGATGTTCAGCCGCTCTTTCATGTCGTCCTGAGGGAGCAGGACTTGCATCCCGTTGAAGGATGGCTTTGGTTCCTACTGTCCTTGCAGCCGGCTTGACTTTCCCCCCATCTCTCTCAGTCCCGATATGCAGAAGACGATCCCAGCGGGAGGAGGAGGAGGAGGAGGTCCATCCGGAGCCCTTTCTCAGACCTCTCTTCCTTACGAGACCACAAAGCTGGCACCCAGCAGGGAGAGCCGGTGCCCACGGCTAACGAGCCTGCTATGAACGTGGCCTGGATCCACACGTCTCCCGTTTTGAACCCTCCCTCGGGACAGGAGGACTTCGGCCAGGTGAACTCTGCACTTGGGCAGATCCTGCTGGGGCCCAGCGCGAACCGTTGCGGGGTGGTTCTCCTGCTGCAGGTCACGGCTGCCCACAGCTGCCCCCCGCCTAGCGTGCCGTTTCCTGGCTCTGGGGAGCCGCCTCGCTGCCACAGCTTGCCAAGGGCCCTGGCAGCAGGCAGCTCTGCCCCTGGAGGAACTCTTGGCGGCCTCTCCTGGTCGCCGCCCCACTTGCCGATGTCGGGGGACGAGCGGGAAGGGAGCGAAAGGTCTGCAGGAAAGCCTGCAAAATGCCGCAGCTCCTGATGCCCCACGAGATGGGTCTCCCTGGACTTGTGGACCGTCTTTCTACTCCTTCACAAACTTTTTTTTAACTCACATTTCACACATGTCCAAGAAACTGCAAAACTGTACCTGCACCCAGGATGGGAAAGCTTAGTTTCAATAAAGGCACTGCCGGAGTGGCTGTTTTTCCCCCCTGCCTTTGGAAGTTTATCTGTATGATCTGGCACTAAAAGGTACACACTTCCAAAGAATTTTTGTGCGCGTTCATTCCAGCCAGGGTTGACTCCTGGCAACTCCCTGGAACTAGTCTCTGCAGCTTCCTTTAAAGCATTTTGGGTGGTTTGCCCTTGCCTTCTTCCTAGGGCTGAGGGGGAGTGACTGGCCCAAAGGTGCAACTAGAACTCCTGGTGTCCCGGTTTCTAGCTTGATGCCTTAACCCTTACATCAAATTGGCTCTCTTCAAACAATATACATCATATAAATAAGCCAAATTATAATTTACAGTAAGTGGAAAGTAGGCAGCTTTAGGAGCCATTGCTAATGATGTTTTGTCACTGCCTCAGTGGGTTGATTGCAAGTAAGTAGCACCGTGTAAAGGGTGTAATGAAGGCCTCTTATGTCACGTGCTGTGGGGTATGCAGTGGGCCGCCGAGGAGTACGCGCAAGGCAGGTTCGGTTTCCCAGCCCGAACGGGAGCAGGCAGGGCGTTCTCGGGGAGGCTGGGGCGTCTTCCCAGGGTCGCCCCGGGCAGGGCGGCATTTGGCGGTGGCGCGAGAAGTCACCCGGGCAGGGCGTACAACGCGTGTGCGGAGATCGTGCAGGCAGGCAGGAGGGCGGTGCCGCAGCAGACCAGCCCGTTCTGGGAGGGCTGTCCAGCGAGGCGAGGGTCGGCGGCGGCGGGGAGGGCCTCGCCGCGGCCTGTGCGGCAACGAAGCCGAGGCGGCGGGGCCGAGCGAGGGACCCTCGTCGAGCTGCAACCGCAGCTGCCGTCGGGGGGGGGTCCTCCAGGGGCGGGCGAGGCGTGTGGCCACGGCGACCGGAACAGGGCCGCCGCCGTCCTGTCGCGGGGCTCTTCCGCTTCCGGCTGCGTGACCTTCCGGGCCCGGGGCGGGCGCGCCGCAGCCGCTTCCGCCCGAATCCCCGGCCTGGAGAAGGAGGCGCTGCTTGGGGCCGCTCCCGCCAGCCCGTGGGGTGGAGATGGCGCACCACGCCAAGTTCCTTGCCCGGACCGTGATGGTCCCCGGCGGCGACGTGGAGCTCGCCTACCGCGTCCTCACCAGGTAGGAGCGGCCGCCCCCGCCGTTCCGAGGCTTTGGGCGCCCCGCGGAGGAGAGGCGCGCCTGCCCCCGTTCGCGCGCTGTGCGGAGGCGGGGCGGCCGCGAAGACGCGCCCGGCGGGGTCAGCGCTTGGCCGCCCCTTGCTGGCGTCTCGCCGTTTCTGTGGCGTCCGACCGCGTCACAGCGCCTTTGGTGATTCCTCCTCGCGTTTAGCTTTCGGCCACCCGACTCCCGAGCGACTCTGGGCGGCCCGCAGCGAGGAACCAAACTTGGAGGAACAGCCCGTCGAGGGCGCACTGACCGGAAAACGAGCACGAAACCGTTGTACGTGTTGCTCGTGCGGGCACCATCCGGCTGCGTGGCGTTGACATAGTTTGAGCTGCGGCCGTTCTCTTTCAACGCACGTTGCCGGGAGCCACACACGCGTCTCCCTCCCGGCCCGGCCCGGCGGGTGGAGGCTCTTTCTCCTTGGGGCGTGACTTGGGTCCATTCAGGACGACGACGGGCGTACAGCCCCAGGCTCAAGGGGGAGGCACGGGGCTGCTTGCAGGGCCGTGTGAATGCTGCCCAGCCGTTCTAAGCTGTCTTTGAAGAAGTTGGTGTGGCTAGAAGACAATAAGGATGTCATCTGAACGCTGTACAGACCGACGACATTTATACAGTTCTTCCGGGTCTCTACAGGAGATTTGGCAATGTTGAGATCCCCACCCCCAATGTTTTAAACAGCTACATACTGTCCTTGACGGGTCAAAAATTGTTTTGCAGGATCTTGGTAACTGATGAAAGCCATGCCAATCAGTGGGAAGGTTGGAGGGAGAGAGAAGAGAGAGTTAAATGAGATTTCAACTTGCACATTCATTTGGTCTTCCTGGGAAGGGGGTGGGCGGGAGCTTGCAGGGGCCTCTCAGCACCCTTGCCCTTTTAGAGAGATGATGCCTTATTTCTGCCCTCCAGAGTCCTCAGCATGGATGGAATTATCGATCACGTTAAGCGGAAGCGGTATTATGAAAAGCCATGCCAGAAGAGGCGACGGGAGGCCTATGAGGCATGCCGGAGGATCTATAACTCTGAAATGGGCAAAAAGATCAACTTCCTCATGAGGAAAAATCGCCCAGATCCTTGGCTCGGTTGCTAAGCCAAAGACTTTCAAGGATGGAGGCCTTTTCCTAAAGAAAGTGGTGGAGTCAGTGGTGGGAGCTTGCTGCAAAGGCGCCTTCTTGCTTTACTTTTCGAAAGGCTGTGAAATCAATAAAGTCAATGTGGTGTCACACGTGTTCTTGCGAGCTATTTAGTCCCCCTGCTGAACGTGCGGGGGGGGGGGGGGGCGGGAAGCATCAGCCTCCGGGAGTTGGGGGGACCGGGAACGTTTCCCCCTTCGGGCACCCGCCTTGCTTGGAGGAGCAGCGAGGAGGATCCGAGCCCGGGCCCCATCCCGGCGATTTCCGCGCTGAGGCCGCGAGCCCTGCCTTGTTGCGCGCCCACTGGCGGTCCCGGGGAGCGGCCGTCCGTCCGTCCGTCCGGGCTCGGCGCAGTTGCAGCAGGCAAGAGCTGCGCTCAAGCAGCAGCCACGGGCGCCCCCTGCTGGCCGTGGGCCGTCAGGACGGCTATGGCCCAGGCGGCGGCCGCCAGGAAGTCCCGCCCCCAGGCCGGAGGCGGGGCGGGCGGACTTGCTGGTCAGGTCCATTTCCGCTTCCGCTTCCGCTCCGCGCGCCGCCACAGCCGACGTTCCGCCTCCGTCCGCCGCGAGACCCGCGGCCTTCTCCTTCCCAGCCGCGGAGGGAGGCCGTCGGGCCACCGGTGAGGAGCCGCCGCCGCCGCCGCCGACCCCCGGTACCCTGGGCGGGAGGGAAGGGCGCGGCCTGCCTCGGGGGGAGAGAGCCCTGCAGCCGGTTCCCGGTCGGGCGGCGGGTACGGCCAGAGGTGGCCCTGCTTGTGGCGGGGCGGGGCGGGGCGGGGCGGGGCGTCTCGACCATGGGGGTCCGCCGCGGCTCTGTTCGCGGCCGGGCTCTTCTGACGCGGCCGTGGCTTTCTCCCAAGCGCGGCGGGGCCCACGCCTGCCAGCGGCCCGGTCCGGCGCTGGCTGCTCGCGTGGGGGCACGTGGGGAGGTCGACCTTCCGCGGACCAGGGACTGCCAGCATCCTGGCCTCCGTCAGCTTCAAAGCGTGGACGAGAGATCCGGCCTCGTAAGCAGGACGAGAGGAAGAGCTGCCTTGAGGGGCCTTTCCTTTCCCCCTCGGGGTTCAGGTGCTTGCAGCGATGACCGTCTTTCCTTTCAGGCAAGCCAAGCCGGATTCTTTCAAAGATGGCGCTCTCGAAGAGGGAGTTGGATGAGTTAAAGCCATGGGTTGAGAAGACGGTGAAGCGGGTCCTCGGCTTCTCTGAACCCACCGTGGTTACTGCTGCATTGAACTGTGTTGGGAAAGGAATGGATAAGAAGAAAGCCGCTGGTAGGTCTCGGGGGGAGCCTCTGGACACTGGGAAACCGTTCTTTTCTGCTCCTCTGCTGACTTTAATCCCTGGGAGCCTAGATGAACAGGTGATGTGGCCAGACTTGGTTTGCACAGCCAACTCTTCTGCTCTGAGCTACCAACACTGGTCTTGACCTTTCTAACTGCATGGAGCCTGGGCACTAAGGCTTGCGCTGCAGGGCTGGACCACTGAGTCACGGAGTGTCCTCCCCTTGAATGCCGTTCCCGTGGGTCAGCCACCGATCTGCATTGGAAGAATGGTAACGTGGTTGGACTGCCCTTCTTATCTGAGAGAAAGTTGTGGTGGTTGTGAAAGAGTTTAATTGCCTTGAGTTATTTTTCCCTTTAGGCAATCGGAACGAGCTGAGAAAAGGAGTAGCTAATTTCAGGAAACGCACTGCTCATGGTCCATAATGACAGATTGATTGAGGTGGTATCCTTTGAGCTGCCTTACTGTAGTTCTCTCTCTCTCTCTCTTCCTTTACCAGATCATCTCAAGCCCTTCCTGGATGACTCCACCTTGCGGTTTGTTGATAAGCTCTTTGAAGCAGTTGAGGAAGGGCGAAGCTCTCGACACTCCAAGTCCAACAGTGACCGAAATCGGAAGAGAGAGTTAAAGGTGAGGTGAACTCTTGCTTGCTTTTGCTACCTTCTTACCCAGGCAGGGCAGTTGTCAGGAACTGGCAATGTTGCTTCATGATGTTTTATTCTTCCAGAGAGGGCCATGTGCTGCAGTGCCTAAAAGTTCAAGAGAAAAAAAAATGCCCATTGTGTCTATTTTCTAAGAGGTCTTCCTGTACTCTGACTGCTCTTCTCCTTAATTCTGCAACCTGAAACCATCAGAAATCTTACGGTGATGGCTATAGCAGCTTTGGAGTATCTTGTTGTTGTTGTTGTATGAAACTGATTTGGATTAGAGGCAACATCAGGGCAGCTCAAGGTTGCTGAGGAAACCTGGCCTTAGCTGGAAGTCATTTATTTGAGTGTTGGAATACCCTTCATCACAGGCAGGAAAAAATCTAATAACAGATTGAAGCACATAAACACCACAGAAAAGACAAAAGTGGTGTTGTCTGGGTGCTCATTCCACAGGACAGATGGTCCCAAATTGTTGCAGGAGACCACATGGATGGGAAAGAGGCCTGTGTGAGAAAGGAGTTACTTGTGCCGGTGGTCTAGGGGCTCTGGAATTGTGGGTAGATTGGTAGGCATTTAAGACAGGTGTTTTGGATGACAACTCCCATCACCCACAGCTAGCCTAGCCAGTGGTCAAATGTCTGTGTTAGGTGGCCATGTCCTGCCCTTCAAAATAACTCGGTGCTGTGGTTATATGGTTGCTTTGAACTGAATTGCAGGCTCAGAAGAACTGGACGCAACGCACTTGTGCTTCGCTCTGTAAGGACCACAGTTATTTGGATCAGACTGAAGGTGCACCTGGTTGATGTTCTCCTTGGGTAGCCAGCCAGGGCTCTTCTGTCACCCCTAGAGTAAGAGGAGAACTGCTCTCCTGGAGGTTCCGCCTCCGCAGCCGATACTGCACAGTTGACCAGAAGGAACTGCTGCTCTGCCAGGAAGTTGTCCGGCCCCTTTCTGAAGGCCATCTGATGTGATTACGGCAGCACATCTTGTCACGGTTAACTCAGGAGCTGCTGCTGCTGCTGCTGCTGCTGCATAGCTTGAAGGAGCCCCTTCTTTGGGCTGTCTTGAACATCTGGATTGGGGCGGCACAGGGAAGTGGCTGCAAGACCGTATTCCTTAGTGAGCTGCGGGTAGCCCGAGATTTATATCCAGCCTGTCTCTGTGTCTCCTCTTCCCTTTTTGTATACTGTGCAATATCTTCCTAGTTGTTATACTAGTTGGTTTCGTATTGATGGGTTAATTTCTTTTAGCGCCTTTGGATTTCTTGTTTTTCTCCTTTGCTTTTTCTTGAGGCCATGTGGAAGCTATAGTACTTTATAGGATGAATTATTTTCCAATCCCAGAAGATTGGGCTCCAAAATGAGAAAGTACTCTAGCCTTCTGATATTTGGGGGTTCATACTGCCTTTCCTTGGCTCTGGACAGTCACGTGCTTTACAGTAGCAGCAGAAGCAGCAGCAGAATCTTGAGACTGCCTTCCTTCCACCCTTTCTGCTGTGCCGTGTACTTCTTTTTCATCATAATTATATTTCTGAGCACCTGGAAATTAAATATGGCCCCTGGGAATAGGCTAGAGTGGGCAATTCCTTTTCCTGCCCATCATACTTTGTAATCTTTCATTCCAAATGTAACATCTTCCTATTCAAAGGGTAACCAACTGTCCAAAAAATCTCCCTGCTCCCGGAGAATCCAGCCAGTCTAGGATTAAAATGGGAATGCCACTCTGTGGTAGAGAGTGGTTATCACCTCAGATCCAGGTGGGAAGGTATCTTGAGGCACCTGCTTTATTTTGAATTATTACTCCAAAGGTCTGCAAGTGGGATCCAGGGGCAAATTGAACGGGGTGGGGGGCAGAGTCAGGTGGGCAGGGCCAAACTACTTACTGAACCCCATGATTCATTCTTGGCCAGCATGTTCGGAGAAGCCCAGCATCTCTTCCTCCAGAACCTTAACACTGCCCCATCGTCTTATAAACACCAGCAAACTCAAAAGTACTCCCTGCCCCCCCTCTCCTTTTCTTATCCCAGGCAAGAGATTCGCTTAGAACACCACTAACTTTGGGCCCTCCCATCACCCCTCTCTTCATTTCAGCAATTGAATAGGGAAGGGAAAAGATCTTTGTTGTGACTCTTGTTAAACAACAGCGTCAGAAACACTTGCCAGCGGGCTCTTCTGTACCCATTGACTGACCGAGAGAACCAGATCAGTGTGTTTAAATTACTGTCATCTAGGGCAAAAGCATCATAGACTTCTCCACAAGCAGGCTTCAGTTGCAAGATTAATTTTCGTCCCACCCACCTGCCCCAAACATTGCTATTCTCTTCCAAGGGTGCTCCGGCATCTTTTCTTAAAGGCCCCGGGAGCGAGACCAGTCCTCGAGGATCCACTGCATTTCTTCTGCAGCAAAACAACCGTTCCTTCCTTTCAGCTGGGCTTACCTTGCAGGGACCTAACTCACTGCGGGGGAAGTTCAGGACTAAGCTGCGGTGGTCTACACTCTTCATACTATGGGCAAGCCCTTTTCTCTTGAACTTGTAGGTGTGTCACGATGTGCCCTGGTTTTGGACGAGGAACTGTCCCTGTAAAGTATGGCCCAAAATAGCGAAGAAGGATGTTCCGCTGTCGCTTGCAGATGGTTGGTATGCACACGTTTTGTTTCTCTTTCTGACTGAATAGCCACTGTATGCCATGACGGGGGCATATCTTCCGGTCTGTGGCATTCTTCTCCAGCGTCTCCTTCCACAAAAGTGAAGGATTGAGCATATATAACCTGGACCAAACTTCATCCTTTAACTTCTCCACTGAAAATTTTTGTTGATTATTTGAGTTGCCCCTTTTGCTTTTATTTATATTCAATCTGCCAGTCAGTGGCTAAGGATATGCTAATTTGCATAAAGCTTACTTCTTCCCAGGAGTATTTTCACTGCAGATAAAATCCCTGTGCAAGAATTAGCCCAATTCTGCGTCAGCTTGTCAGTAATATGTTTTGAGAGATCACTTTTTCTGCATATTTGCTGTGGATTCCAATACACTTTGATGGACCAAATGTATCAGATATAACATGTTTTAGGAATTAAAGATTAAGGCTGCTCTCTGAAGAAAATTTCTGCATTTAACGTTGTGTGTACTTATTTTTTTGTATCTTTCTGATCCTGTACATGCGGGGAGCATCCTGCTCTCCAGCCTCCCTGCCTATCCCAGAATCCCTCACCATTGGCTGCGTGGGCGATGGGGGTCGCGTTTGGGGGAGGGTGCACCTTTCCCCTGCAACTTTACCTCTGCCCCTTTTTTGTGTCCGAAGAAGCTGTGAATGGAGTGTTGTATCTCAGCCCCTTGCAGAAGGACTAATCTTTTGTCCTAAAGGATTGACAAGTGCTGCAAGTTGGATATTCTGTCATTTAGTCTGTTTAGCAGATTAAGCTGGTTAAACACTTACCTCTGTATAAACTATATAGACTATTTATATAGTTTATATTTGCTTTTTATCAAGATGGGCAAAACAGCCCCAGGTGCGCAACCTCTTTCCTGTATCTTTGACTCTGCAAGAACTGCTTTCCTCCTAGAGTTTTACTTCTATAAAGTAAAAATTATATAATGTTACGTTTTAAAATTCTACAAAGTACCTGTTTCATTTGCATTCCAGTGTTCAGAGCAGCCTTCCCCAACTGCCAGGCCTGCTGTGTTATGCGACCACCGACTGGGCTAGAGAGGGGTAGGCAGGGTTCCAACAGTGGGGTAACCCCAGAAAGACCTGGCTCGGCCGCCCATCCAGACCCCATTTTAGGGGGCCGTTTTCTCACAGTGTCAGGGTGCAGATGTGGGTGGGAGCAGAGTCACATCCAGTCCCTTAGAGGTAATGTGGGTTTCAGAGCAATGTAAAACATGAAACATCATTGGGTACATCAGCTCAAATTCCTTCGTTGCAATGGAGCGAGACCGGCAGCTTCATTTGGCAAAGAACGGACCTAAAACTCTTCTGGGTGGTGCTGTGCGTGTGAATATCTTCCTGCTTGCATCAGAGGCTCGAAGGCAACGGGGAGTTGCCGTGCTTTTCTTAGGGGCCATCCTTCCCAGACATGGAGATCTGACTATAATTAGAATTTCACAAGCGACCCCGAGCTTTCCGGGCACTCTGCTCTTCTCTTGAGGAGCTGTTGTGTATTTCCAGCAGCGGATGCGGAGGGTTACGGTTAGCCTGACAATGTTATGTTCTTGAAAGTGTGCCTGTGCCAATTGTTGCCTCTGTCAATCGCAGGTCAATCTGTGTTTTTGAGATGTACTTTGAGGGTTTTCTGGTGGTCCCCGCTAGAGCCCTTTTGCTCTGTTCCACCCATTAGGATGTGTTTGGTGATGACTCAGAGATTTCTAAGGAGTCCTCTGGAGTCAAGAAACGGCGCATCCCCCGCTTTGAGGAGGTGGAGGAAGAGCCTGAGGTCATCCCTGGCCCACCAACGGAAAGCCCAGGGATGCTGACCAAGCTCCAGGTTTGCTGCCCTCGCATGTCAGGACGATGCCTGGCGTGATCTGCATTTCAATCCCAGTGTACTTAGGGGTTTTTTTAGAGCAAGAGGTTTTAAAGTACTTGTAGTATCTTTTCTGGAGTGCTTTTCTGCCCGTAACAAGCATCCTCAATAGTACATTAAAACGGTGCTGTTGTTTGGCAGTTTAAAGTATTAGAAAGGATCTTTAAATAGAAGATTTAACAGCAAAGGGAGGGGAAAACTTGAAACTGCAATAATCAAATGAGTCACAATAAAAAGCCAAGCCAAGTCAAGCTTTTTTTTTTTTTTGCTTAATTAACTGCGGCTTTGGCTTTCTTGACATTTTTGTGGATGTGATTCCACAACCAGAAAGTTACCAGAAAGAAGAACCCATCTTGAGATCTACAGGCCAGAGGTCTGTAAGCTGCGTGGGGGTCCTCATGAGGTGGTCTCGAGGCTCTCCGGCTCTCCAGGAGCACGGAATCAAACGGCTGGGAGAGATGCTCAGCTCAGCTTCCCGGAGAGTAGTGTTGCGCAGCTGCTACGGATAAATGGGATTTGGAGTCTGATGCAGGAGAGCCAGGGATGGGTTTGGAATGAAAAAGAAACATTGTGCTAAAGAGAAACTGCACCAAAGCCACTTAGCTTGTTTCCCCCTTCCTTCAGATCAAGCAAATGATGGAGGCAGCAACGCGGCAGATTGAGGAAAGGAAGAAACAGCTGAGCTTCATCAGCTCCCCGGCCCCCCAGGTAGTGCATCGGCTCTTAGGCTGGAACGTCCAGTGTGAAATCTGGCCCCTCTCTCCCCCCCACCCCAAATCCACAGAGTAGGCCCCTCCTGGAATCCCAGGAGCAGTTTCTACTGGAAGAGCATTCCTCGGTAGGCGCAACGGTTTCCCGTTTCGCAAAGAGGCAGGCAACGTTGTGGGGTGGAGCGCTTGCCATGGTTTTGTGTCAAAGACAGACCTGGGGAATGGTGGGGCTGTGCATGTCATTTCAGTGCCCAGAGCCACGGATTTCAGGTAGACCTTCCACAGAATCTTCGGGGTGCAGAAAGAGAGTTCCTCTATTTCTCAGCCTGATCTCCTGGCTCTCCCTCTCCCTCTCCCTCTCCCTGCCCCTGCCCCTAACCCTAACCCGTAATCAGTTCCGTAAACCGTTTTTGACTTCTCTTCGCCTCAGCCTAAAGCTCCGGCGACCACTCCGCCTGAGCGCCTCCCGATTGGCAACACCATACAGCCCTCGCAGGCAGCCACCTTCATGAACGACGCCATCGAGAAGGCCCGGAAGGCGGCGGAGTTGCAGGCCCGGATCCAGGCTCAGCTGGCGTTGAAACCTGGGCTGATCGGGAACACTAACATGGTGGGACTGGCCAACCTGCACGCCATGGGGATCGCACCGCCGTGAGTATTGGGACATGCTGCCGAGTGTGCGGGTCTGAATTGTGGGCCTGCCGGCGGGAGCTGACAAGACTCAACTGAATGATTTGTTCTCATAGGGCAGAAATGCGTCACATGGGCAGCAATGTCCAATCACCGTACTCACGGTAAGCGAGCGGTGGCCAACCGTCCTCGGCAAGCGTGCTACGAGAAACGTATGAGCAGCCCACCCTGGCCAGGCCCCTCCGGGGGGGGTGGGACTGCGCTTCCCGTGGCTCCCAGCCACCACCTCCCCTGGAGCTGCCAGCTGTGGCTTCCTCCCCTGGGGGGGCTGGGCCAGAGAAGCCCTTGGAGGCTTGGCAATGGATTTAAGGCTTCTGATCATCTGCCGAGAGCAGGCGGGCCTGTGGCAGAGCCTGGTGGGGCTGCTCCCCCCTCTGCCCCAGAGCGGGTGAGGCTTGGGTTTCCCTGCAGTGGTCGTGGAGCCCGTGAAACCGGTGGGCTGTTGCTGAGCAGTTGGGTCGCGTTCCTGGGCCCGGTGGCTTCTGACTTGCCCACGCGCAGCGTGCTCAGGTTGCCGCAGGAGAGCCGTGTGATAACCGAAGCTGTGCTGGGGATGTCTTGGCCCAGGAAGGTGGAGCTGAAGGACCAGAGCAAGCCAACCCCCCTGATTCTGGACGAGCAAGGCCGCACGGTGGATGCCACCGGCAAGGAGGTGGAGCTGACCCACCGCATGCCGACGCTCAAGGCCAACATCCGGGCCGTGAAGAGGGAGCAGTTCAAGCAGCAGCTGAAGGAGAAGCCCTCCGAGGACATGGAGTCCAACACCTACTTTGACCCCCGCGTCTCCGTCACCCCGGCTCAGCGGCCGAAGAGGACTTTCAGGTTCCACGACAAGGGCAAGTTTGAAAAAATAGCCCAGCGGCTGCGGACGAAGGTAGGGCCCTGCAGAGGGGAGGGGAGGGACTGTGGGTCACTGGCCCACTGCCTGCCCATTGGGAGGGGTCCTCCTCGAGTTGCCTGAGGAAAGGCTGCTCAGCAGGGACGGGCTGCGGAGATGCAGCCTGAGCGAAGCATTTCCCCCCGAGCGCTGGAAGATGCCTTGTCGGGGCGCCTCCAGGCAATTGTAGAAGCAGCCGTTTGTCAGTCTGATGCTGCCACCAGGGGCCCCGGGCCCCACAGTCGAAGCCTTCCCCAAGGGAGCGGCACCTCAAGCAGACCTGGAAAACGTCTCTCTCGTCACCAGGCCCAGTTAGAAAAACTCCAGGCAGAGATCTCCCAAGCTGCCAAGAAGACGGGAATTCATACCTCGACCAAACTGGCCCTCATTACTCCCAAGAAGGAGGTGAAAGAAGGGGACATTCCTGAGGTGGAGTGGTGGGACTCCTACATCATCCCCAATGGCATGGATGTGTAAGTGGCCTAGAGGTGCTCTGTGAAAGAACGGCTGAGGCCCCACGTTGGTGCGGGGCCTCCTGGAACTCTGGAGCGGCTTTCCTCCCAGGTGCCCGCCCGGTTCCCAGGCGCTTCCGCTCCCTCAGCAGATGATGAGCATTGCTGTCCAGGCACCGCCTCCGGTTCAGAGCTGACGAGCGCTCTGAAAGATGGCAAATCTCGGCGCCTTCTAGAGGGAGGCGCGGCAAGGATCAGGACCAGGTGCCAGGGAGAGACAGTTCTGTTGAAGCTTGCCGTGTATCTTTGTCTTGCAAAGTACGCCGGGAAGGGCTGTCTTGTGCCCAGACTGGGCCAAGTGTGGACAGTGCAGCAGATGGTCTGAAATGGCTGGAAGGGGCTGTCCTGGAGTTGACATTGGTAATTGGGTGGTCCTTCTTTCCTTTTAGAAAAGCCACTGATCTGCTTAAAAGGGAGGACTATTTTGGCATCACGAACTTGGTGGAGCATCCGGCTCAACTAAACCCTCCAGGTAACAGCTGGATTCCTTCTCTGAGTGGCGGAGGCGGAAGTACTTGCTGAAAATGGAGTTGGTGGCTGCCCCTCCCTCAGAGCAGGTGGTTGTCTTCTGACTCCATTTGGAAGCGGGAAGGGCCCTTCCGAGTCCGTGCTTCTCTGCGAAAGCACACGTGGTCATGCAGCTGAGAGTTTCTGGCGAGTGAAAGCCTTGGGAGCAGTTGGTGGGTCTCCTGAAGGCCCCGGAAAGTTCCAGGGAAAGGCATCCAAATCCTTGACTTTCTTGGGGGGAAGATGCCAAATGGGTATAATGTGCCTTACGTCCCCTCTACAGTGGACAGTGACCTGCCAGTGACCCTTGGGGTCTATCTGACCAAAAAGGAGCAGAAGAAACTTCGTCGCCAGACCCGCCGGGAAGCCCAGAAGGAGCTGCAGGAGAAAGTGCGGCTCGGCCTGATGCCACCTCCGGAGCCAAAAGGTAGGATCGTCAGAGCAGCCTGAGGGGGGGAGGAGCTGCTGGACTGACTGGCGAATCCTGTTGTTGCTTCTTCTCCCTCTGCAGTTAGAATCTCAAACCTGATGCGAGTTTTGGGTACGGAAGCCGTTCAGGACCCGACCAAAGTAGAAGCTCATGTCCGAGCACAGATGGCAAAGAGGCAGAAGTACGGTGATGTCCCTTCCTCGCGGCCTTCGCCGTCGCTCCTGTAGTTCCCACCCTCCCAGTGGCCGAGAATTCTGGGGTAGCATCCGGTTGGGTTCTTCCCAGATGCTCTTGGCGTATGCTGAAGCTGATGAGGGGGTAGAACTCTTACCCCCCTTTTACCACATACACAGTTCCTTTGTATCTTCTATTAACAATAAGATGGTTTGAGACCATTTGTTGGAAGAAGGGGTTATAAATATGGAAAACAGTACAGCGGGGAAACCGAACTGAAGGACGGGTGGGGATATGAATGCAGTAAATGTATTATGTTCTTGCTACAGATCTTTGCCTTGGGCAGCGATTTGTGGGAGGGGGGCGTCTTGCAGAACCAGGAGCTGGCCATTAGCTGTGGCATCCCTGCAGATTCCTTAGATGCACTGCACCGATGTACTTACAGAGCTCACGAAGAGGCAAATGCTGCGCGGAAGCTGACAGTGGAACAGAGGAAAGCAAAAAAGGTGAAAAAGCTTAAGGAAGATATTTCGCAGGGAGTTCACATAGCTGTTTATAGGTAAGGGAACCTAACTCGTCTGCTCTGTCTCCGCCTCCTCTCCCCCCGGCGTGGCCTGATCTGCTCCTCTCTCTTTTCCCCCAGAGTCCGGAATCTAGGTAATCCGGCAAAGAAATTCAAAATAGAAGCAAATGCCGGCCAGTTGTACTTGACCGGGGTTGTGGTTTTACACAAAGATGTCAATGTGGTGGTGGTAGAAGGAGGTAAGGGGATGAGTGAGCAGGTTGGGTTCTGTCATGCTATGCATTTCTACGGCGCTAAAACTTCCAGCAGGCTTAGGCAGTGTGCGACCCTGCCTCGTTCCAAAGCCGCCTGGAAGCTCTGGCAAGAGCCCCATTGGAATGGGTGGGGGGGGGGCAGGTAGGGGGCTCATGAATGCTTGACTCTGGTTTTGGAAGGGATGCAGAACCACAGAAAGGAAGGTTCTGTACATCTGCAGAACAGATCCCAGAAATAGTGCCGCTTCGTGCAACGTGGAGTTAACAAACAAAACTCCAGGATTCCGGATGTTACGTCAGGGCAGGATAAGCCTTAAAAAGTGGGAAGACGGTTTGAAGGGCAGCACACTTTTAAATGAAGAAACTAGTCTCTCTCTGGCTTTTTCAAAAGAATCTTCTCTTTCTTTGAGAAGAGATCGCACTTTATGGTTGTGACCACGAGGGAAGGCACTAGCATGGGCTTGCATGGGCCATACAGCCTTCTTAAGGATCAGGAGTTCTCTCCTCCTCCCAGCTCTTGTGTTTGTGACGTTGTGCTTAATCGCTTGTGGTAATGCTGGCTGTCAGTTCTGCCTGTTTTGCGTTCCTTCCAAGGTCCCAAAGCACAGAAGAAATTCAAGCGGCTCATGTTACATCGAATAAAATGGGATGAGCAGACGTCAAACGCAAAGGGAGATGGTAAGAAAGTGCACTTCTGCTGCTCTGGGCCCAGCCTGGAAATGGTAATTAAAAAGTGATTAAATAAATAAAATTGATTGACTGTGGACCTAGTAGTTCAAATAAAAAATGCTAAACTATAAAAATAAATGAGACTACAAGGAGATGTGCCTTTCCTATTTTTGGTCTGATTTACGTCCTTTACATTACATAGATTTGGTTCTGAAACTTAGAAAGTAAAAGGAAGTTGGGACACCTGAAGGGAAACTTCTTTGTGAAGAATTCCTTTACTGTCACAAAAAGTTCACTTATTTTCCATGTGTTTGTGAGCTTGCAGATGTTTGGATCCTGCCCTTTTCTAAAGAAACAGCAGAATTCTCACTGTCTGTTTGAATAAAGGGTGTTTCTGATCTGACTGATAACTGATCTTGAATGTACTTTTGAATAGACAGACCCATTTTATGCATAGATTCTCCTTATCTTCAGTTGTTTTCTCATTCTAATACCCTAAACAATATATTTTTCTTACAGATGACGACGAATCTGATGAAGAATCTGTGAAAAAAACCAACAAATGTTCCCTGGTTTGGGAGGTGAGTAATGTTTCTGGTCTAACCGGGGCATTTGGTGGTTCTCGATCACACTAAGAAAGTCCTGCTTTTTATCATGCCCCTTAGAGACAGGACAGTGAGAAATATATACAGGAATCCAACTGTGGGTGCTCTGTGGGATTATTCGTTCAGAGCGCCGCAGTCTCTCTCTGATTTTTGACATCTCCCACTTCTGGAATTACTGTGAATGGTTACTTCAGCTCCCTGTGGCCTGTAAACCATGGTTTACGGTTTGAGCATGTTGTGTGCAACCAACCCATTGGGGCTTCACCAGTGAGCCATGGGCAAGGAGAGGAGAAGTTGGTGCATTGGGAGCCTCCAGTCGGTGTATGGCTTAGAGGGCCTCTCCTCCTAAGTGCAACCCTTGGTATGTCGGCATGCTCTGAACCTGCCGTTTCGCCCCCTCTCTGCCTTTGTAGGGCACGGCAAAGGAGCGGAGCTTCGGCGAGATGAAGTTCAAGCAGTGTCCCACTGAAAACATGGCACGGGAGCATTTTAAAAAACACAGCGCTGAGCATTATTGGGACCTGGCTTTGAGCGAGTCTGTCCTAGAATCCACAGACTGATGGCCTTTTCTGGAGCCCCTCCTCACATTTGTGGTGTTTGACGTAAAAAGCAAGAACTGAGCAGAAACTTTAGACTTGGAGCCCCCTCCCCTTCTTTCCCTCAAGTTCCTCACAGTACGATGCATATAATTAAAGGAAATATTTTTCAGATCCAAAGAACAGAGGGTTTGATTTAATTTTTTGGCTTTTGGCTGAAACCGTTTATGGATCTTAATGTGCGCTCTCTAAACTTTCCTGCCACGCTGTCTGGAAGAACTCAACTCAAACCGGTTAAAGAGCAGCTGAAGTCATTTATCACACCATCCTCTCTCCCGAAGCCTTCTGCCCTAGAGCTATACAGCCCTCTTGTTTATTTTGTGTTTTCCCAGTTCTGTAGGTTGTTTTGGACGCTAGTCAGTGAGCAAAGGCACCCCCACGAAGAGGGGAGAGAGAAGAGCAGCACTGAGTCACAAATTCTGGCAGACAGGAGAGTGCAGTCTGTAGCCCTGGGAAAATTGTACAGCAGGTTAGGAGCTGGGGATTTAGCCCACATCCTACATTTACATAATAAAATTGTTTTTGTAAGACCTTCAAAAGAACCAGCTCTGTTTCCTTGTCTGATGTATTGGACAGCCTGTAAAGAAATGGTAGCAGTTCAGCTTCCAAGGTTGGACATAAATGTGGAGCACAGTAGTAAGGATGCTGAAATGTAGAATTTCCCACTCTAATGTAATTGCATCTCAAAAGCTGATCAACTCGCAACTTCCTGCCCAGACCTGGGGGAGTGGAGCCTCCCCTCCCCCCCCCCATATTAGGGATTTCTACAGGAGGATCTGGCAGGATAATTTTCAGAGAGACCACTGGTAATATGTAGGTTAAATGACCATGATTGGGAGATGGGAAGAGAAAGAGGAAAAAGAAATGTTTTGCTGTAATTAGTTTCCCCAACTGAATTCCAGAAAAGAAGAAAAAAAAAGGTAAAAGTACTGTTTTGCACACTTGAAATATACAGTAGGGGAAAGAAGTTTATTTACTGTAAAAAAAACAAGAAAATGGGAGGGCAACGTGCTGACAATGACCCCTCCCCGCCCCCAGGATTGTGGGGACTGAGTCGCCCAAGCGAACCCCCGAAGTACACGGTAGCAGCAAAACCATTGCCGCTCTATGCTTCTCCCTTAACGGGGCCAGCTGCTTCCGTTAGCCTTCTCTGGCCCTCTCTACCATGGGCACCTGCTGCTTCCTGCCAACTCCCCTCCGAAGGACCCTCCCAGCATGGCCGCCCTCCGCTTCCTCTCCGAAGGACCCTCCCAGCATGGCCGCCTTCCTGTCCTCGCTCGATAGCCGTCCTCCGCTTCCTCTCCGAAGGACCTTCCCAGCATGGCCGCCTTCCTGTCCTCGCTCGATAGCCGTCCTCCGCTTCCTCTCCGAAGGACCCTCCCAGCATGGCCGCCTTCCTGTCCTCGCTCGATAGCCGTCCTCCGCTTCCTCTCCGAAGGACCCTCCCAGCATGGCCGCCTTCCTGTCCTCGCTCGATAGCCGTCCTCCGCTTCCTCTCCGAAGGACCCTCCCAGCATGGCCGCCTTCCTGTCCTCGCTCGATAGCCGTCCTCCGCTTCCTCTCCGAAGGACCCTCCCAGCATGGCCGCCCTCCTGTCCTCGCTCGGTACCCGTGCCAACACCGCATTCCCTGAATCCCGCATACGACTGAGGAGCAGCCTTGGTGGAAATAGCCCCCTTGGTACAGACAAAGATACGGTTGGTTTTCATTACCTAGTTAGCAGGGGATCATCACCTCTCCCGCCCCCTTGTCTACCCCGTCCACTCATTTGATAATCGCCAACGAGATGGCTGCCCGCTTGTTTCTGGCCTTTCCCTGTGTTTTTAAGGAAGCGGCTGAGAACCGATGGTGGTGGCGCCACAACAGGTTCGGAGGCTGGGTCACTTTGGGCTCTTTCCATTACAGCAGGGGTGTCCAACCTGCGCATGCGGCCCTGAACAGCTAGCAATGCGGCCTGCCAATTGGAGGCAGCCCGGAAGAAGCCCCTCCACCAATTAGCGCGCGGCAAAGGAGGGCGGAGAGGCGCGAAATTCAAACATATAAAGGGCCAGCGCAGCCGGTCATTACCCGCTTCCTGCACGAGCTGAAGAGAGCTACCCCCGCACCACGTGTAGCCCTTGACCTGAGACAAGGGATGCCGCCGCCGCCGCCGCCTCCTCTTGCCTTGCAGCCGGTTCCTGCCCAGAGCCCTGCCACCACCTTCCCGGTCCTTGGAAGCGCCACGTGGGTAAGCGCCGCCGCCGCGATAGTCAGTGGCCGCATTTTCTTTTTTTGAATATTTTTAAGAGGGATATTATATATTTAATGTTATATTATTTTATTATATAAAAATATAATATAATGTAATATATAAACATAATAAATATATACATTATATATAGTTATTATATTTATATTATATATTAAAATATAGATTGTATATTTTATGTGCAGCCCAAGACAATTCCTCTTCACTCAATGTGGCCCAGGGAAGCCAAAAGGTTGGACACCCCACCCCTGCAATACAGCTATAAAAAGATGATGGGCCAAATCAGGAACAAAGAGGTAGATTTCAGGGTTATTTCTGCAGGCCAAATCAGGAACGTAGAGGTAGAGTTCATTTGCATGCACCACAGACTTGAGGGTTATTTGTGGAGGCCCAATTAGGGATATAGAGAAAGGGCACTTTTGTCTGCAGCACAGACTTGAGGCCCAATTAGGATCATAGAGATAGGGCTCTTTTGTCTGCAGCACAGACTTGAGGGGTATTTGTGGAGGCCCAATTAGGGACATAGAGATACGGCTCTTTTGCCTGCTGCACAGACTTGAGGGTTATTTGTGGAGGCCCAATTAGGGATATAGAGAAAGGGCTCTTTTGCCTGCAGCACAGACTTGAGGGTTATTTGTGGAGGCCCAATTAGGGATATAGAGAAAGGGCTCTTTTGCCTGCTGCAGAGACTTGAGGGTTATTTATGGAGGCCCAATTAGGAACATAGAGGGAGGGCTCTTTTGCCTGCACCACAGACTTGAGGGTTATTTGTGGAGGCCCAATTAGGGATATAGAGAAAGGGCACTTTTGTCTGCAGCACAGACTTGAGGCCCAATTAGGATCATAGAGATAGGGCTCTTTTGTCTGCAGCACAGACTTGAGGGTTATTTGTGGAGGCCCAATTAGGGACATAGAGATACGCCTCTTTTGCCTGCTGCACAGACTTGAGGGTTTTTTGTGGAGGCCCAATTAGGGATATAGAGAAAGGGCTCTTTTGCCTGCAGCACAGACTTGAGGGTTATTTGTGGAGGCCCAATTAGGGACATAGAGGGAGGGCTCTTTTGTCTGCAGCACAGACCTGAGGCCCAATTAGGATCATAGAGATAGGGCTCTTTTGCCTGCAGCACAGACTTGAGGGTTATTTGTGGAGGCCCAATTAGGGACATAGAGGGTGGGCTCTTTTGCCTACTGCACAGACTTGAGGGTTATTTGTGGAGGCCCAATTAGGGACATAGAGGGAGGGCTCTTTTGTCTGCAGCACAGACTTGAGGGTTATTTGTGGAGGCCCAATTAGGGACATAGAGGGTGGGCTCTTTTGCCTACTGCACAGACTTGAGGGTTATTTGTGGAGGCCCAATTAGGGACATAGAGGGAGGGCTCTTTTGTCTGCAGCACAGACTTGAGGGTTATTTGTGGAGGCCCAATTAGGGACATAGAGGGAGGGCTCTATTGTCTGCAGCACAGACTTGAGGGTTTTTTGTGGAGGTCCAATTAGGGATATAGAGGAAGGGCACTTTTGTCTGCAGCACAGACATGGGGGTTATTTGTGGAGGCCCAATTAGGGACATAGAGAAACGGCTCTTTTGCCTGCAGCACAGACTTGAGGGTTATTTGTGGTGGCCCAATTAGGGACATAGAGGGAGGGCTCTTTTGTCTGCAGCACAGACTTGAGGGTTATTTGTGGAGGCCCAATTAGGGACATAGAGGGAGGGCTCTTTTGTCTGCAGCACAGACTTGAGAGTTATTTGTGGAGGCCCAATTAGGGACATAGAGGGAGGGCTCTTTTGTCTGCAGCACAGACTTGAGGCCCAATTAGGATCATAGAGATAGGGCTCTTTTGCCTGCAGCACAGACTTGAGGGTTATTTGTGGAGGCCCAATTAGGGACATAGAGGGAGGGCTCTTTTGTCTGCAGCACAGACTTGAGGGTTATTTGTGGAGGCCCAATTAGGGACGTAGAGATACGGCTCTTTTGCCTGCTGCACAGACGTGAGGGTTATTTGTGGAGGCCCAATTAGGGACGTAGAGGGAGGGCTCTTTTGTCTGCAGCACAGACTTGAGGGTTATTTGTGGAGGCCCAATTAGGGACGTAGAGGGAGGGCTCTTTTGTCTGCAGCACAGACTTGAGGGTTATTTGTGGAGGCCCAATTAGGGACATAGAGGGAGGGCTCTTTTGTCTGCAGCACAGACCTGAGGCCCAATTAGGATCATAGAGATAGGGCTCTTTTGCCTGCAGCACAGACTTGAGGGTTATTTGTGGAGGCCCAATTAGGGACTTAGAGAAAGGGCTCTTTTGCCTGCAGCACAGACTTGAGGGTTATTTGTGGAGGCCCAATTAGGGACATAGAGGGAGGGCTCTTTTGTCTGCAGCACAGACTTGAGGGTTATTTGTGGAGGCCCAATTAGGGACGTAGAGGGAGGGCTCTTTTGCCTGCATCACAGACTTGAGGATTATTTGTGGAGGCCCAATTAGGGATTTAGAGAAAGGGCTCTTTTGCCTGCAGCACAGACTTGAGGGTTATTTGTGGCGGCCCAATTAGGGACGTAGAGATACGGCTCTTTTGCCTGCTGCACAGACTTGAGGGTTATTTGTGGAGGCCCAATTAGGGATATAGAGAAAGGGCTCTTTTGCCTGCAGCACAGACTTGAGGGTTATTTGTGGAGGCCCAATTAGGGACATAGAGGGAGGGCTCTTTTGCCTGCAGCACAGACTTGAGGGTTATTTGTGGAGGCCCAATTAGAGACGTAGAGGGAGGGCTCTTTTGTCTGCAGCACAGACTTGAGGGTTATTTGTGGAGGCCCAATTAGGGACGTAGAGGGAGGGCTCTTTTGTCTGCAGCACAGACTTGAGGGTTATTTGTGGCGGCCCAATTAGGGATATAGAGATACGGCTCTTTTGCCTGCTGCACAGACTTGAGGGTTACTTGTGGAGGCCCAATTAGGGATATAGAGGAAGGGCACTTTTGTCTGCAGCACAGACTTGAGAGTTATTTGTGGAGGCCCAATTAGGGATATAGAGGGAGGGCTCTTTTGTCTGCAGCACAGACTTGAGAGTTATTTGTGGAGGCCCAATTAGGGATATAGAGGGAGGGCTCTTTTGTCTGCAGCACAGACTTGAGGGTTATTTGTGGAGGCCCAATTAGGGACATAGAGGGAGGGCTCTTTTGTCTGCAGCACAGACCTGAGGCCCAATTAGGATCATAGAGATAGGGCTCTTTTGCCTGCAGCACAGACTTGAGGGTTATTTGTGGAGGCCCAATTAGGGACTTAGAGAAAGGGCTCTTTTGCCTGCAGCACAGACTTGAGGGTTATTTGTGGAGGCCCAATTAGGGACATAGAGGGAGGGCTCTTTTGTCTGCAGCACAGACTTGAGGGTTATTTGTGGAGGCCCAATTAGGGACGTAGAGGGAGGGCTCTTTTGCCTGCATCACAGACTTGAGGGTTATTTGTGGAGGCCCAATTAGGGATTTAGAGAAAGGGCTCTTTTGCCTGCAGCACAGACTTGAGGGTTATTTGTGGCGGCCCAATTAGGGACGTAGAGATACGGCTCTTTTGCCTGCTGCACAGACTTGAGGGTTACTTGTGGAGGCCCAATTAGGGATATAGAGGGAGGGCTCTTTTGTCTGCAGCACAGACTTGAGAGTTATTTGTGGAGGCCCAATTAGGGATATAGAGGGAGGGCTCTTTTGTCTGCAGCAC